>JBBHAA010002272.1:0-492921 GCA_037953035.1 Aquarana catesbeiana
AAATGTGCCCCTAGGGGATGCGTTCTAACTGTGGGGGGGGTGCTTTGACTGGGGGAAGACAGAGGTCCATGTTTCTGCTTAGCATAAACACAAGATCCTCATCATCCCCTCTGGCAGAACGGCGTTCAGCCTTGTTTACATTTTTGTCTTGCCTCTCCTCAGAATGATCGGTGGGTCCCTGCAGCACGCGCTTGCACCCCAGACCCCATACATGAAATCACGCACAGGAGGGCCGCCCTGCCGCAGTATATCCGCATGGGGCAGTCCAGAAGCGGTTAAGATTCCAAAGCCTGCACTTTGCAGGAGCGAACCCCTACGATATCTTTATTATTATTACTATTATTATTATTATACAAGATTTATATAGCGCCAACAGTTTACGCAGCGCTTTACAATGTATAAGGGGGACAACACAATTACAGTACAGTTCAATACAAAAGGTACAGGAGGGCCCTGCTCGTAGAGCTTATATTCTAAAGGGAGGGGGTGGTGGTACAAAAGGTAATAGCTGCAAAGAAGTGATCTTTAATCACTTGCTGACCGACCACCAGCAAGTTTACAGGGTAACTAACTGCTATCTCATTTTAAAGTGAGGCCAACGTCACCTGGCAGAGTCAGTGGTGTAGGAATAGTGAAGTCTCTCCCCTCCTCCCTCTGAAATATACCGCTGCCACCAATTAACTTTTTGAGCTGTCTGTAAAGGTAACACTCTTTCCAATGACCACCATTGTAAGGTACATTCTTCCTACTGACCCCCATGTAAGGGGACATTCTTCCTCACTATGACCAATGACCACCAAATGAAGGGGCATTCTTCCCACTAGCCTCCATGTAAGGGGCATTCTCCTCCCTCTGATCTGATCATGTAGGAGGCCACTCCCATGACCATTACAGTTGAGGGGGCCTTCATTCACTGGCCACCTATGCAAGAAGGCACTTCTTCAATTGATCATCAAGGTAAAAGGGGGGCTTCTTTACTGGTCATGAATTAAGGGGGGCACCTGTTCCAATGATCAATCAAGGTAAGGGGGAATTCTTCACTCACCACCAGTGTAAGGAAGCATCTCTCACATTGATAATCAATGTAAGGGGGACCTTCTCCACTGGCCACCAATGTAAGAGAGCACCTCTCTCACTGATCATCAAGGTAAGGGTTCACTTGTCAACTGACTCCAATACAAGGAGTGGGCCTTTTCCACTGACTTCCAGTGTGAGGAAACACTTATATTTTCGCTATCTGATTTTGTTTTCTAGAAAAATAACTATCTTTAACAGCCCACATTGGTATAGTGATAAGCTAGTGTAGCAAGGTCTCCGACCTCTTTCAGTCTGATAAAGACCTCCAGGGCCAGGGATAGCTGACATCTTTCTGTATGTGGTGGGTTGTGAGGCATTGTGGGTGCAAGGTGGATAAAGTTATTGGGTGCAAGACACTTCTTGAATACAAAAGAGATGTTTATTTCTCTTACAAACTTTTATGGGGGAAAGAGGGTTAGGGCCAGGTCACCCTTGAGTATTTGCAAGTTCAATTAGCAGACTCCAAGACTTCAATAGGAGGAACAGCCATGCAGGGAACGGGCTCCAGCAAGAAGCCACATCTGCACGTGCAAGAATGCTGTCTCCTATGGCAACAGTCTTTAACAGTTCCTAACACAATGCATAACAGTTCTTTCACCTCCACTACAACTTCTGCTTGTAGTTTTTCAGCACACTGAGCTCCCGGTCTCTCAACTAGACCACTGATTCACTGCCACTGAATCCCTTGAGCTCCTCCAATCTTCACGGTGGTATCTTCCTCAAGCGTCACCCCGTCTTTCTGCTGGGTCCCTAGCTTAGGGTGGACCAGACGTCCCCGATTTCCGGGGACAGTCCCCGGACTGAAGGGTCAGTCCCATACCATGTCTGTCCCCGTTTTTGTCCCCAGATTCATGTATTCAGCAGTGTGACCATCCATCCCGCACAGCCAGAGATTGGTGGGCAAGCCGGGGATGTACAGTGTCCTGTCAAATACTGCCCCCCCCCCACCAATGACAGTGAGTGGAACTGTCAAATTGCAGCTCTGATGTCGGGGATGGGTGGGGCCGATATGCAGAGCTCCGCCCCCTTTGTCCTTAGTGCTCTCTCCTCCTGTATGTGTGTACTATGTATTGAAGGCCCGGCCGGGGCGCAGCGCCGCCCACTCTAGTGGAGTCCTGCTGTGTGATCTCTTCTCTGTCTGTGCAACAGCCGCCTACTACAGCCCAGGCAGCCAGTGCGCGTGGGTGTGGGTCGCAGGGGGAGAAGCAGTAAACAACAGGACAGGAGGAAGGCAGCCCAGGGAGCCACCGAGTGACTGACTGAGTCTGACAGTGACTCGCAGCCAGAGCAGTGTAAGTTTAATGCGTTGTTCTGAGTTCTCCTGAGGGAGGAGGGGCTGGCCTGGGAGTCAGTGTAGAGACCCCCCAGCATGGAGAAAAAGCAGAACAGAGCCGAGGAGGAAGAAGGAAGGAAGGTGCTGCTTCATCATCACGGCTGGAGCCTGGGACTATATACCTTATTAAAATGGTAAAACCTGCTTCATAGAGCTGAATGCATGAAAAAATGTTTGTTGTTTGGTATAAATCCAGAGTTTCAAGCACTAGAGAATTCACTAAAGTATAGCTTATAAAGAATCAGTTCTTCCCCAAGGCGATCACATTTAAGTATGCATAGTTGCCAACAGTCCCGATTTCCCGGGACAATCCCGATTTTGGGACCCTCGTCCCGATTGGAGAGTGTCCCGAATCGGGATTTTCCATAAGGAAAATCGGGAATGTTGGTTTTTTTTTTTTTTTTTTTTTTTTTTTTTTTTTTTGGAGCAGCGGGCTCCAGCAAAATGGCGGCCGGCGCTGCCGCTCTAGCTGCCTCTAGTGGAGAGGGGAAGGGGGCTCGATCCGTGCAGCCAATGAAGCGGCTTCTTGGCTGCACGGCCCCTCCCCTCTCCACTGAAGCGAGCAGAAGACACGGCGCCGGTGTTCTGCCATATAGTGTCCTTGTATCAAATAGTGTCCGCCTCGTACTGCGCAGGCGCTGCGCCTGCGCAGTACGGAGGAGCAGGAGATGCCGAAAATGTCCGAAGGTGATCAGCTGACCATCAGCTGTACACGGCGCTCGGGCACCTGTTAGCGATGGCAGTGTAAGAGGGCCCCTCGCGGCTCGCTTCGCTCGCCACGCTTCGGGCACGGCCTCGCTGCGCTCGGCAAATATTTATTCTAACTCTATGTCCACTTGGATAGTAGGGAATGATCCTGGACATAGGGTAAGAATAAATGCGCAGGCGCCGTGTACAGCTGACGATCAGCTGTTGAACTTCGGAGACTTTCGGCGTCTCCTTTGTCCTCCGTACTGCGCCTGCGCAGTACAGGGAGGACACTATATGATAGGGACTGAATTCGACAAGACACCGGCGCCGTGTCTTCCTGAAAGTTCCCCAGCCCCGTACTGCGCAAGCGCTGCGCCTGCGCAGTACAGGGGGTCCGGCCATTGCCGAGGGGAACTTTCTCGGCAGAACACCGGCCGCTCCTCCACTGAGCGGGGGCCGGGCTGCATTGAGGGGGGGAGGCTGCACTAACTGAGGGGGGCTGCACTAACTGAGGGGGGGGCTGCACTAACTGAGGGGGGGGCTGCAGTGAGGGGGGCTGCACTAACTGAGGGAGGGCTGCAGTGAGTGGGGCTGCAATAACTGAGGGGGGGCTGCACTAACTGAGGGGGGGGCTGCACTGAGGGGAGGCTGCACTGAGGGGGGCTGCACTGAGGGGGGAGGCTGTACTAACTGGGGGGGGCTGCACTGAGGGGAGGCTGTACTAACTGGGGGGGCTGCACTAAGGGGGGGAGGCTGCACTAACTGAGTGGGGCTGCACTGAGGGTGGGCTGCACTAACTGAAGGGGGCTGCACTGAGGGGGGCTGCATTAACTGAGGGGGGGCTGCATTAACTGAGGGGGGCTTCACTGAGGGGGGCTGCACTAACTGAGGGGGGCTGCACTGGCGGGGGCACCTGATGCAAGGACAGACTCTGGCGGGGGCACCTGATGCAAGGACAGACTCTGCTGGTGGCAGGCGACGTGGCTAGTGACACGCTCAGGGATCCCACTGATTCTGCATTATGGTGAGTTGAAAGATTTAATTTTATATTACAATGTAATAATAGAAATAATGCGCTTCAATCATCCTGACACCATAACAACCATGGTGCCGGGATGATTGAAGCGTTAACACCAGGTGTTTGGAGTATCTTTATCTGCTGATTGTTAAACTTTCTAGAATACACATATTTCTATTGTTGTGTAGGACCTGGGGCTGCTGTTCCCGTCATTCCTCTCTCCCCCTTTCCCTCTCCCCCCTTTCCCTCTCCCCCTTTCCCTCTCCCCCTTTCCCTCTCCCCCTTTCCCTCTCCCCCTTTCCCTCCCCCATTCATCTCAGACTCTAACCATACCCTCTTGAGCCACGCCCACTTCCGCGTAAGCCACGCCCACTTTCCGCGTAAGCCACGCCCACTTTCCGCGTAAGCCACGCCCATTTTTCGCCGCGGCGCGCTTTGCGCGCCGCAACTATTATTTTTTACTAGGCCACGCCCACAAACCGAATGCCCCGCCTCCTAATTATTGATTGGCTCCGCCTACAGCAAAAAAAAGTGTCCCACATATTTTTTTTTCAATGTTGGCAACTATGAGTATGATGGGTTGCAAGTTCTGGAGTTGCAAAGCACAAAGTTGAGTCACTGTGCCCCATCAAATGCTGCCACTGTGCCCCATCAAATGCTGCCACTGTGCCCCATCAATGCAGCCACTGTGCCCCATCAAATGCTGCCACTGTGCCCATCAAATGCTGCCACTGTGCCCCATCAAATGCTGCCACTGTGCCCCATCAATTGCTGCCACTGTGCCCATCAAATGCTGCCACTGTGCCCCATCAAATGATGCCACTTTGCCCATCAAATGCTGCCACTGTGCCCCATCAAATGCTGCCACTGTGCCCCATCAAATGCTGCCACTGTGCCCCATCAATGCAGCCACTGTGCCCCATCAAATGCTGCCACTGTGCCCATCAAATGCTGCCACTGTGCCCCATCAATGCAGCCACTGTGCCCCATCAAATGCTGCCACTGTGCCCATCAAATGCTGCCACTGTGCCCCATCAAATGCAGCCACTGTGCCCATCAAATGCTGTCACTGTGCCCCATCAAATGCTGCCACTGTGCCCCATCAAATGCTTCCACTGTGCCCCATCAAATGCTTCCACTGTGCCCAATCAATGCAGCCACTGTGCCCATCAAATGCTGCCACTGTGCCCATCAAATGCTGCCACTGTGCCCCATCAAATGCTGCCACTGTGCCCCATCAAATGCTGCCACTGTGCCCCATCAAATGCTGCCACTGTGCCCCATCAAATGCTGCCACTGTGCCCCATCAAATGCTGCCACTGTGCCCCATCAAATGCTGCCACTGTGCCCATCAAATGCTGCCACTGTAACCCCCCCCTCGCCCGCTGTGGGACCTTGCAGCGGGTCAGACAGCAGCTCCTGTCTCCTCCATGAATCTCCTCCCCTCTTCCTGATAGGCGTCCAAATGCAGCGCACCTGATTGGTGGACCGGCGGTTCAGTGTTAGGAAAGCGAATATTAATTTGCTGTTCTAACACACCTGGATGGACTCCGAGCGCAATGCTTTGAGCTCCGAGTTCACCTTTTTTTAAGCCTATTAGAGCCTATGGCTCTAATCAGGTACTTCAAAAACACCCCTGCTGCTGCTGGAATTCTGGCACCGGACGCCTGAATAGGGGGTGGCGGCGGCCATGGATAGATTCATGCAATGCATAAATCTATCCGTTAGTCATAGAGGGGGGTGGCTGGAGAGAGGGGGCGGCGTCTGTGCACCCTTAATGGATGCACCGCCACTGATACAGAGAGAGAGGGGGAGATGCAGTATACAGAGAGGGGGAGAGACAGTATATAGAGATACACATTGAAAAGTTTTTTCTCTATCTTCTTAACATTTGGTAGTCAGATCACAAAAAATTCTAAGAAGTAAAAACTAAAATAGTTTACGATTTGCCAATAAAGTAAAATATGTCCCCGGATTTCATTTTAAAAATCTGGTCACCTTACCCTAGCTTGGCACTTCCGATACTTCTCAAGCTTCACCCCTGCTGACCGGCTCGGTCCCTGGCTTGACACACAAGGCTGCACTGCAAGCGTCACCTCCGCTGGTTGGGTCCCTGGCTTGATCAATGCCTGAAATTTCCCGATTCTCCACCGTGCCTGTTCGGTGAGAATACTGCTCCGGTACTTGCTTCACTTACTCACTGTGTCCCTGGTAATAGGGTGATTGGTCCCTTCTACCTCCGACCACTGACAGATTCTCCGTCCAGCAGAACCGTCACTTTTGGTTGGACTGCAAGCCACAATCCCAACCCTGTGCTGCTCTCTTGCTTCTGGGATAGGCCCTCAGACAGCCTAGCAGCCAGACGCCGACGGGATAGGCCCAATATCAGGCCTAGCAGCCCGGGCCACATGACACACGTCCACCCAGACAGCTGTCCAGGTGGCACAGAACATAGATCACCTGACCTCACCCATAGTTGCCAACATTGTAAAAAAAAAATGTGGGACACTTTTGTGGCTGTAGGCGGAGCTGTCCAATAATTAGGGGGCGGGCATTCGTCAGCAGGCGTGTCCTAGCAAAAATAGACAAGTGCGGCGGCGCGAAGGCAAAAAATGGGCGTGGTTTACGCGAAAATGTGGGCGTGGCTTAAATGGGCATGGCTCTAGAGAGTGTGGTTAGAGTCTGAAATGAATGAGGGATGGAGAGGGGGAGAGAGGGGGGAGAGAGGGGGAGAGAGAGGGAAATGACGGGGACAGCAGCCCAGATCCTACACAATAGAAATATGTGTATTCTAGAAAGTTTAACAATCAGCAGATAAAGATACTCCAAACACCTGGTGTTAATGCTTCAATCATCCCGGCACCATGGTTGTTATGGTGTCAGGATGATTGAAGCGCATTATTTCTATTATTACATTGTAATATAAAATGAAATCATTCAACTCACCATAATGCAGAATCAGTGGGATCCCTGAGCGTGTCACCAGCCGTCCGTCCTTGCTTCAGATGTCCGAGCAGAGTCCGTCCTTGCATCAGATGTCCCCGGCGGAGCCCCCCTCACACCAGGAGTCCCCGGCGGAGCTCCCCCTCACATCAGGTGTCCCCGGCGGAGCCCCCCCTCACATCAGGAGTCCCCGGCGGAGCCCCTCTCACATCAGGAGTCCCCGGCGGAGCCCCCCCTCACATCAGGAGTCCCCGGCGGAGCTCCCCCTCACATCAGGTGTCCCCGGCGGAGCCCCCCCCCTCACATCAGGAGTCCCCGGCGGAGCCCCTCTCACATCAGGAGTCCCCGGCGGAGCCCCTCTCACATCAGGAGTCCCCGGCGGAGCCCCCCCTCACATCAGGAGTCCCCGGCGGAGCCCCCCCTCACATCAGGAGTCCCCGGCGGAGCCCCCCCTCACATCAGGAGTCCCGGCGGAGCCCCCCCTCACATCAGGAGTCCCCGGCGGAGCCCCCCCTCACATCAGGAGTCCCCGGCGGAGCCCCCCCTCACATCAGGAGTCCCCGGCGGAGCCCCCCCTCACATCAGGAGTCCCCGGCGGAGCCCCCCCTCACATCAGGAGTCCCCGGCGGAGCCCCCCCTCACAATCAGGAGTCCCCGCGGAGCCCCCCCTCACATCAGGAGTCCCCGGCGGAGCCCCCCCTCACATCAGGAGTCCCCGGCGGAGCCCCCCCTCACATCAGGAGTCCCCGGCGGAGCCCCCCCTCACATCAGGAGTCCCCGGCGGAGCCCCCCTCACATCAGGAGTCCCCGGCGGAGCCCCCCCTCACATCAGGAGTCCCCGGCGGAGCCCCCCTCACATCAGGAGTCCCCGGCGGAGCCCCCCCTCACATCAGGAGTCCCCGGCGGAGCCCCCCCTCACATCAGGAGTCCCCGGCGGAGCCCCCCCTCACACAGGAGTCCCCGGCGGGAGCCCACTCTCACATCAGGAGTCCCCGGCGGAGCCCCCCCTCACATCAGGAGTCCCCGGCGGAGCCCCCCTCACATCAGGAGTCCCCGGCGGAGCCCCCCCTCACATCAGGAGTCCCCGGCGGAGCCCCCCCTCACATCAGGAGTCCCCGGCGGAGCCCCCCTCACATCAGGAGTCCCCGGCGGAGCCCCCCTCACATCAGGAGTCCCCGGCGGAGCCCCCCCTCACATCAGGAGTCCCCGGCGGAGCCCCCCCTCACATCAGGAGTCCCCGGCGGAGCCCCCCCTCACATCAGGAGTCCCCGGCAGCCCCCCCTCACATCAGGAGTCCCCGGCGGAGCCCCCCCTCACATCAGGAGTCCCCCGCGGGCCCCCCCTCACATCAGGAGTCCCCGGCGGAGCCCACCCTCACATCAGGAGTCCCCGGCGGAGCCCCCCCTCACATCAGGAGTCCCCGGCGGAGCCCCCCTCACATCAGGAGTCCCCGGCGGAGCCCCCCCTCACATCAGGAGTCCCCGGCGGAGGCCCCCCCTCAACATCAGGAGTCCCCGGCGGAGCCCCCCCTCCACATCAGGGAGTCCCCGGCGGAGCCCCCCCTCACATCATGAGTCCCCGGCGGAGCCCCCCCTCACATTAGGAGTCCCCAGTGCCCCCCCCTCACATCAGGTGTCCCCAGTGCCCCCCCCTCACATCAGGTGTCCCCAGTGCCCCCCCTCACATCAGGTGTCCCCATTGCCCCCCCCTCACATCAGGTGTCCCCAGTGCCCCCCCACTCACATCAGGAGTCCCCAGTGCCCCCCCCACTCACATCAGGATGTCCCCAGTGCCCCCCCACTCACATCAGGTGTCCCCAGTGCCCCCCCTCACATCAGGTGTCCCCAGTGCCCCCCCTCACATCAGGTGTCCCCAGTGCCCCCCCTCACATCAGGTGTCCCCAGTGCCCCCCCACTCACCCTCAGGTGTCCCACAGCGGTGCGCGCGCTCCCCCCCACCTAGAACCCCCGCCCCTTTCCATATCAGACTGGCAGCGGGGCGGGGGGTAGGCGGGCCGAGGCGGAGTGGGGCGAGGCGGGGCGGGCCGAGGCGGAGCGGGGGCGGGCCGAGGCGGAGTGGGGCGAGGCGGGGGCGGGCCGAGGCGGAGCGGGGCAGGGGGTGGGCAGCGACGCAGAAGCTTCCGTCTAGCGCCCCCCCCAGCCGTCTTCCTGAACTTCAACAAAATGGCGGCCGGCGGAGACAATGTCTCCCGCCGGCCGCCGACCTCTAGCGGCGGCGGCGGCGGTGGCGGCGGATTCAAATTCGGGACATTTCCCGGGACACAACAAATCCGGGAATGAAGTCCAAGTCCCGGGAATGTCCCGGGAAATCTGGGACAGTGGCAGCTATGCTCACCCGAATATATAGGCTCTCCAAGCAAACCAAAGGGATTCAAGAAAACCCCTGCCCATTGGCTGAGATACCCCATATACCCATACCTGACCTTGGGTTGCCCCTCTCGTATCTAATACCACCAAGTACCCGGCCACCTAGTGGTAGAAGAGAGAAGTGCAACAAGGTCAAACTTAGGGAGAAATCAATAGATCTCCAACAATCAACCGGGATAACAAGTCCTGGCAAGTACATTTGTGAGGCGCATCCCTGCCTAAAATCCAGGGTGCTACACTAGTATATGCAAATGGAAGATGAGATTATTACTATGCCAAGGTGTACTGGTAAAGATCCTTGTTTTCCTATTGCATGGTGATGACATCCACCAATTCACTTCAACACCTTGCAAGAACTGTGAATAAGCCTTTATGGCAACCTTTTCAACACGGGGAAACCCTTGAAATAACTTTCCGGTCTCAGGGAACCCCTGCTAATAATGACTATATCTACTCATGATACATTAGTGTGATGGTCAGTGGGAAGAATGCTCCTTACATTTGTGGTCATTGGGAAGAATTACCCCCTTACAGATAGCTAAAAAAGCAATGGTGTCAGTGGGAACTTATCTGAGAGGCAGAAACTGCTCATTGCTCAAGGAACCCCTGGTAACCTCTGGAGGAACCCTAGGGTTCCATGGAACCCCGGTTGAGAAACCCTGCTTTAAGGTGTGTGACTGATACAAACAACTGATCTGTCTTTTTTTCTAGCTATTATTATTTCCTCAATTTTATTATTTATGATTATTACTTAAAATACCTTTCTCTTATATATGGCAGAGTATTAAAAAAAATCTGCTTTATGTTAAACCTACTGTAGGTACACCATATTCTTTATTTTTGTTTTTTGGTATTATAACAATAATTTGCTGATGACGCTATAAATTGTTAGTGGGGGTACCTGGAGACCTGAAAATTATTACATGGGTGAGAAAAGGCTGCCTGGTTATACTTCCAATTACTGAAGATGTCATACTTGAATATACAGTGCCACTCAGCAGGGATGAGACAATTAGGTGTAACAAGAGTCCCTCGTACCGGGATATGCAGATCATAAGAACTGCCAGAAAGGGGTTTTCCAAAACAAGTCGTTAACAGAAGGGGCCGCCCTGTTTTCTTGTAAAAGTGGAAATCCCCTTTTCACAATTGCAGACATACAGAAAATAGCGCCACCATCTGCCCGTACAAGGTAGCTGTAGAAACACTAATAATGTCAGTGGCAATGGTAAACTCCTGGGCTGAGCTACAAAGAGTTACAGATCACAGCTGAATTGCAGTGTGCAGCGATCCCAGTGGCTGTATAGAGGATACATCACACAGATTTACTCAAACCGAAAGTAGTGGAAAGCGATGGGAAAGTCCCTGAACTTTCAATATTTGTTTTTTAAAACAAAGCCTGTCCTCCAAATTCTGTATAATGTAGAAAAAGTCCCTGGGATAATGGGCTGATCTTCTTGGTTATCTAAGCACTTGATTGTCCCAAAACCATTAAGCCATATACTTATTGTAACAAAAGCTATTAAAAAAATAAATAAACACATCTCAAAATACATTTGCATTTTAATCCTTTAATGGCCAGTGCAATGTTCTTCTGTTTCGTGACCAGAATGACTCATATCTGAGGATTTTAAGCATTTTTTAGATAGTTACTTAGCATGTGTCTGCTCCTTAAAGCAGTTTTATACCTAAATTTATGCTTTACAGTAAGTGTTTCTAAAGCCAACAAGTTTTTCTTTGTTTTTGGATAGAGTAGGGTGGGGTTAGATCCCCTGTCAGGTTTTTATTGCTGGCTGTATCCTTTTTGAGGAGATTCTATTTGTTCTGGTGGTGACCATTATCTCTGGGACACAAAGTAAAGGAAAATTTAAACTGGGGTCTTGTTCTGATGGCCATTGTCTAATTCTGCGTACACACGGTCGGACTTTACGGCATACTTTGCCCGGCAGACTTTTCGACGGACTTTCTGAATGAACGGACTTGCCTAAACACAATCAACCAAAGTCTGACGGATTCGTATGTGATGACGTACGACCGGACTAAAACAAGGAAGTTCATAGCCAGTAGCCAATAGCTGCCCTAACGTGGGTTTTTGACCGTCGGACTAGCATACAGACGAGCGGACTTTTTGACCGGACTCGAATCTGTCGGACAGATTTGAAACATGTTTAATTTCTAGGTCCGTCAAACTTTTGAGAAAACAAAGTCCGCTGGAGCCCACGCACGATCGAATTGTCCGACGAAATCCTGTATGCCGGACCAAGTATGCCGGAAAGTCCGATCGTGTGTACGCGGCATTAGGCTCCATTCACACTAATGAGTTTTTTGATGCATTTTGCAGAAATGCATGGGAATATTTTAACATGGGTTTCTATGGAACATGTTCAAATCAATGCATTTTTGTTCCTCTGCGTTTTTGGAAAGGGTCGTGAACTTTTTTTCATGCAAAATGCAGCGTTTTGCATGTGATAGAATTCAATGGACCCGCATCCAAAATGCAAGTACCGCGTTTTTACCACGTTTTTGCCGCGTTTTGCGCTTTTTTTTTTTCTTTCTTTTTTTTTTTTACACTGTATACAGTATAAAAAAACACTGTAAAAAAACATGCAAAACGCAAAACGCAGATTAAACGCATGTTCAAAAACGCGGCAAGCACCGCAAAAAGCACTGCAGAAACACTCAAAAGCAACATGCATAGATGTGAATCGAGCCTAAGGGCGCGTACACATGGGCAGACTTTTTGACCGGACTGGTCCGACAGACTTTCCAGCGGACTTTCGACGGACTTTTGACGGACTTCCGATTGACTTTTTAATGAACGGACTTGCCTACACACGATCACACCAAAGTCCGACAGATTCGTACGTGATAACGCACACCAGACTAAAATAAGGAAGTTGATAGCCAGTAGCCAATAGCTGCCCTAGCATGGGTTTTTGTCCGTCGGACTAGCATACAGACGAGCGGATTTCTGGGTCTGGCGGAGTTACGACGTAAAGATTTGAAGCATGTTTCAAATCTAAAGTCCGTCAGATTTGTGGCTGGAAAAGTCCGCTGAAGGTCCGGTGAAGCCCACACACGATCGGATTGTCCGCCGGATTTGGTCCATCGGACAAGTCCGGTCGAAAAGTCCGACCGTGTGTACGCGGCATAAGAGTGGATTCTCCTCACTTTGCAAAGGTTTCCTCTCACTTCCAGTTGTGTCTACAGGAAAGGACGTGAAGAAAAGACAACCTATGGGGTGCAGATTGCCTGTAGAGGCCCTTAGCAACAGCTGGATCTTCCCTCACAGTACAGAGGCTGCCAGTCACCCAAGCACCAGTCCATATACTCCGGCTCCAATAAATCAGTCTAGGAGTTTTTTGTAATTTATTGCTTGAAGAACTTTAACAGGAGAGGGGGTTAGGGCATGGGATATTCTAAAATGCTCACCACTTAGTGATTAACCACTTAAGCCTCGGACCATTTGGCTGGCAAAAGACCAGAGCACTTTTTGCGATTCGGCACAGCGTCGCTTTAACTGACAATTGCGCGGTCATGCGACGTGGATCCCAAACAAAATTGATGTCCTTTTTTTCTCACAAATGGAGCATTCTTTTGGTGGTATTTGATCACCTCGTTTTTTATTTTTTGCGCTATAAACAAAAAAATAGCGACAATTTTGAGAAAAACTCATTATTTTTTACTTTTTGCTATAATAAATATCCCCAAAAAATATATAAAATTTTTTTTTTCTTCCTCAGTTTATACCGATACGTATCCTTCTACATATTTTTGGTAACAAAAAATCGCAATAAGCGTTTATTGATTGGTTTGCGCAAAAGTCATAGCGTCTACAAAATAGGGGATAGTTTTATGGCATTTTTATTAATTTTTTTTTTTTTAATAGTAATGGCGGCGATCAGCGATTTTTATCATGACTGCGACATTATGGCGGACACATCGGACACTTTTGGCGCTATTTTGGGACCATTCACATTTATACAGCGATCAGTGCGATTAAAAATACATTGATTACTGTGTAAATGTGACTGGCAGTGAACGGGTTAACCACTAGGGGGCAGTGAAGGGGTTAAGTGTGTCCTAGGGAGTGATTCTAACTGTGGGGGGGCGTGGCTATGTGTGACACAACACTGATCACCGCTCCCGATTACAGGGAGCTGTGATCAATGTCAGTGTCACTAGGCAGAACGGGGAAATGCTTGTTTACATCAGCATTTCCCCGTTCATCCTCTCCGTGAGACGATCGCAGGTGTCTCTGCGGACAGAGAGTCCGCGGGACCCGCGATCACACTCACGGAGCTCGCTGCGGGCGCGCACATGCGCTGGCAAACCGCTTCTTATAGGGCAACGTACAGGTACGTTAATATGCCTGTACATGCCCTTCTGCCGACATATATCGGCGTGAGCCGGTCGGCAAGCGGTTAAAGAACAATCTTCTTCTTGAATAATTGAGGGTGTTGGACAGTCTAATACTTCACAGCTGAGGACCATGAGGCAAGTCTCTTTGGCATCTGGTTACCTTGCGCTGATGCACAACTTCTGGTACCCAGTGCCATCTCCAGAACACTGCACAGTCACAGAGATAAGTTTCCAGTAAGTAAGATGGTCCCTCTCCAAACTAGATCTCTAGTGGTGAGGTTCTGCAATCAGCTTCTAGCAAAGTCTATCCAGGCCCTCAGCCCTGACAACGCTGAGGCCTCTAGAACAACTGTTTAGTGCATTGGCTGCCTGAAGGCAGCAGCGCCTCCAGCTCTGGAACCCTACTGGAAAAAAGAAACGCAGCTCTCCCGTGCTTCAGACTATTTAACACCATATCATCCTCCTTCTGGACACTCCTCTCCAGGGATTGTCTGGAACCTGATAAATATTCAGACTGGTTATTTTGAATCTCTTGCCCTAAGTTCTGGAAGCGTCTTCCAGAGGCAGGGGAAAGCAAACAAACGCCCAACCTGTGAAACCCTGAACAGACTTCACCTTTGATTACAGAAGGAGCCAAAAACTGAATTTACCCAGCATCCTACTCTAGGTGCTACACCTAGCTCCAGCAGGCTCCATCCACCTGAGTGACTGCTCTCCCATTCCCAAAGCCATCTCTCTAAGGTGTTCCAGTGGACAGTCGCACGCTGAGGTCTTTAAGTACAATGCAGAACCAATAGCCCCACATTGTATGTAATTACCTCTACCCGGAGCATCAGAGAGTAGAGAAAAACATCCACAGTCTGCCAGAGTGAGAAATAAAGTCTGAATTACACCTTATTCCTCTACCACTAGACTTAAAGAGGTATTAAACCCAAAACCAAAAGTGTCATATATTGCAGCTTATCGATCATTAGATGTGGTGGCTGCATTCGTTTCCTTTTTTTTTTTTTAGTCTTTTTCCCCTCTGTTTTTACCTGATGATCACACCTCCTGTATTAGAGTACCCCCATTCTGTATGAAGGAGAACAGGAGGCATAGCAATCAGCAAAATTGTCACTCTGGTGGGGAGGGGAGTGTTAGATGGACTAGCAGATTTAAATACACTAACAAATTGAAGCCAAACTCCAGCTCACAGTTTATAAGCAGTTACAGGAATGATTAGTTTTCTCCTTTTGGGATAAATGTTTTATATAAATAAAAGCTGATCATTGTAAGCACTCTGCTAGTGTTAAATGGTTTGTCTCTTCTCTGTAACTGATACATTCTGCTGGAGAGCTTGTTTTGTTGAAAAACAACAGATTACTGGCTGAATCACTAGATGAAAAAAAAGAAAGAATGCCTAAAAAAAAGAAAATTAATGCAGCCATCACACCTAAGAATTGGTAAGCAGCAATATGATAAATGTTTGCCTTTGGGTTTAATACGGCTTTAATGATCCTTTAACCCTTGTAGTGTAGGAGAGGCTAAACTGCAAGGGTGTCTTTTGTGTAATTGCCAGATTTCAGATTTCACATTCATATAAAATTAGGAGAAAGACTATGCTGCTCCTAAGGAAATGGGATTTTTTGGAGACAATAATATCTGTTGACAAGGTAAGCACACAATCACTGAAATTGTTTAAGAATTTGATTTATTAATACAAAAATATGATATCAAGTATAAAATCACAAAATCAACATGATACATAGTTTGTGAGTGATACTTGGATGTAAAATTTTAGAAAGATGCTTGGATATGCAGAAGGCCGACATGTTTCGCAGTTTTCTGCTTCTTCAAGGGCATTGCATGCATCTATAAATTCATCTAGATTACATAAAACATCATTAGGAACTTAATTTATTGGATACTTAAATAATAATCGTTTCCTTGGAAAGGTGTATATGCTTACCCAATCAGAGATTGCAAATACTTACAAAGAACATGTATGGTGAATACTCATGGTCAAGACCCAGCTATCAAAGTCAGCTAGCTGGAACCGCTACCCTGTGGAAGTCAGATCCATGAGGGTTGGATAGTGGGATATCGGATCACGCAGGTACCAGGATATCAAAAGATTGTTAACAGTGCCAATAATCTAAAGATTTAAATTTAAGAAGAACTATTTTTAGGCGTTAATAAATCATCAACAAAGATAAAAATAAAAAACATGAGGAAACACATAACACATATGTTTCACACTAAAGTGCTAATATATTTGAACATTTATGCCAGTGTTTTAGCAACAGTCACAAATGATCCAAAATATAATGCAGGTGAACCAGAGGTGGCCCAACCCGGGCCATCGATGACACATCAACAACATGAGGCACGCCAAGGTTGATCCAATAAATATAAATCTAAAGATAATCGTAATAAATAAACTCTTAAACAGTTTCAGTGATTGTGTGCTTACCTTGTCAACAGATATTATTGTCTCCAAAAAATCCCATTTCCTTAGGGGCAGCAAAGTCTTCCTCCTAATTTTATATTTTTACCTACTAAAAGGGATTAGAGACACTTATCTGTATCTGTAAAAGATCCAACAATATTCATCTTTAGCTTTCATATTCAGATTTTTGCATAAGCTCCTACAACGGATGACGTCACTCGCTGCTATTCCGACTTGCCGATAAAAGACCGGCATTCTGTTTACCGCTACATACTATTTTACAAGAGGATTGTTTGTATCTTCTATTAAAGCCATAATATTTTATAGCCAGCAGAGAGCATTCAGTTTCATTAATTTTTTGCACGAAATTGTGTTCTGTCTGAGCATCAAGACCTCTCGCTGCCTCCTATACATACACCAAGGTAGGGATGAGCTTCTTGTTCGAGTCGAACTCATGTTCGACTCGAACATTGGCTGTTCGCAAGTTCGCCGAACAGAGAACAATTTGGGGTGTTTGCGGCAAATTCGAATGCCGCGGAACACCCTTTAAAAGTCTATGGGAGAAGTCAAAAGTGCTAATTTTAAAGGCTTATATGCAAGTTATTGTCATAAAAAGTGTTTGGGGACCTGGGTCCTGCCCCAGGGGACATGGATCAATGCAAAAAAAAGTTTTAAAAACGGCAGTTTTTTCAGGAGCAGTGATTTTAATAATGCTTAAAGTCAAACAATAAAAGTGTAATATCCCTTTAAATTTCGTACCTGGGGGGTGTCTATAGTATGCCTGTAAAGGGGCGCATGTTTCCTGTGTTTAGAACAGTCTGACAGCAAAATGACATTTCGAAGGAAAAAACCCATTTAAAACTACTTGCGGCTATTGCATTGCCGGTCCGACAATACACATAGAAGTTCATTGATAAAAACGGCATGGGAATTCCCCACAGGGGAACCCCGAACCATAATTTAAAAAAAAAATGACGTGGGGTCCCCCACATGGGAAATTAGCACTTTTGATTATTCATGTACGTGTCCCATAGACTTTAACGGTGTTCGCGTGTTCGAATGAACTTTTTTCCTGTTCGCATGTTCTGGTGCGAACCGAACAGGGGGGTGTTCGGCTCATCCCTACCCCAAGGTGGGACAAGCACACATGACCTTCCTGATAATTCAGGAGTCCATTATATGAGGTGAGCGAGTAATTCACCTATTGGTGGAGGGATCAGTCACCTGAGGTGCAATTGGATTTCTTTCATTCATATAGATTTCTGTGCTGCACATTTTGGCTGCTTTATCATTCTGATATGCGGATCCGGATCTTTTTATGATTTACTGCTTAACAGAACACTAGAAATGCTCTATATAAGAGCTGGGATTTTTTAGGTGCCAATAACTTGAGTCATAGTCATACACTAAAATTCAATCAATTTATTCATATATTTTATGTTAAAAAAAATCAAGAAAAAAATATATAGGTAAAATAAAAAACAGGAAAATAATTCATGTTTGATATCCACATAGTGAATTTATTACAGTTGCTTCTCATGGTGTAGCAATCCTGACATGTTTCACCGATTAATAGGCTTCCACACCTTATATCCGAGACACTATTGATTTACTTAAAACTTTAGATGGCATGCATGTTCCAGAAGGGGCGTGGCTAAACTCGATTCCACACAACCAAGGGATCAATGTGATTGAACTATTGCTATCGGAGAAAGGGCAGTCTGCCCACAAATATAAACAAATATAACCAAATATAACCAATTATCCTGACACGTAACATATTTATGTTCCAAGGCTCCCACTACAGGGGGTCGCAATGGGCAGGAGGACTTGGGCAAAATCATTACCTGGCATTGTTTTATTGACGACATTTTATTTATCTGGTGCAGGGCCATCTTTAATATTGATTGGACCCTGGGAAAAACTTTTCTTGGGGCCCCCCCCATGCAGTTTTGCTCTCCACCTGCTCTGAGACATACAATAAATAGCAGCTAGACTCAAAATCAGTTTACTGAATCATATCAGGCGGCTATTGCCAGAGGTTACAGTATATCATTACCGCTCATTGACTGGTTGCTAGAGGTTACAGCACACATTACAGCTCACTGATTAGTTGCTAGAGGTTACAGCACATAATTTCTGCTTGTTGATTGGTTGCTAGAGATTACTGTGGATATGACCTCAGGGAGGCATGATATACATATCAATGCCGCCAGCCGCTGCTATTTACATATGAATGCCAGTAATTTACATGTAAACACAGGGTCTGCAGGTGAGTCATCTGTACACAACAATAGGGCAGAGCTGGGCAGCATTAGTAGCAGCACTTCACACTGAGATATCAGGACACAGCACAGGACTAAAACCTCAAGGGATGAGGGAATTTAAACCAGGATAGTTGGCAAGTATGAGGCAGCTGCTTTGGGTCCCACGTCAATGACAGGCCCAGGGCAGCTGCCCCTTTTTGCCCTGCCTTAAAAACAGCCCTGATCTGGTTGTGGTACCCAACTGGAACTGCTAACTTTTTTGTCCAAAATGATTGTCAACCAGTATAATCTTAAATTTACTCTGAATTATGTCCAAAAATCAAGTTCCTCCACCCCAAACTCGCTTATCCATGTCTTTATGGACCTTGCTTTATGCACTGGTGTGCAGTCATATTGGAACAGGAAGGGGCCATCCCCAAACTGTTCCCACAAAGTTGGGAGCATGAAGTTGTCCAAAATGTCTTGGTATGCTGACATCTTAAAAGTTCCCTTCACTGGAACTAAGGGGCCAAGCCCCAACCCCTGAAAAACAACCCCACACCATAATCCCCCCTCCACCAAATGATTTGGACCAGTGCACGAAGCAAGGACCATAAAGACAAGGATGAGTGAGTTTGGGGTGGGGGAACTTGACTGGCCTGCACAGAGTCCTGGCCACAACCCGATAGAACACCTTTGGGATGAATTAGAGCGGAGACTGCAAGCCAGTGTGCATGTGCATGTAAAGGCAGATGTCCCAATACTTTTGGTAATATAGTATACCTCAGGGACAGTTGGAAACTGCAAGTCATGTGTTTTTGGCTTTAACCGTAATAATTCAAGCCACGGCTTGTGTATACAGCATGGAAGAGTGGCAAAGCAGCCAATCAGAAAACAGAATAATAAAAGCAAAACATTCTCTGTTAACCCACAGGGAAAAAAAGACGAATAGTTCCCCAGACTGGGCAGGTTTGGAGGAATCAAAGGCGTCCTTCTATAATATACCTGCATAACCTCTGCATAGCATAGGGACTTTCCATAGAACTGCCTGGTATGAGTCAAGAATCCAGGAGACGCCTTTATACTCCGATATATAAAGGTGAACAGTTCCTGTTACTTATTAACGATTGCATAATGACATCATGGGAATGATATTCAGCTGCCTGGTCATGTGGGTCGTGTTCTTGAAAAAAAACAAGTTGTATTTACACAGTTAGCAAGAACGAATATATACTGTATATCCATTGCATCATTTGCTGCTTGCGTTTGTACAAGAGTAATGTCAGGAGGATATTTTCTACATGAGGATTTGTCTTTACTTCTGACTCTACACCTTTTACTGGAAGGTCAGGGTTTTAACCCTTTCCCTGCCAGAGTCATTCAGCTGTTTTGATGGGGTGTTTTGTACACGATTAAACAAAATTTAGGCTTTGAGATTATTTAAAACCCCCCAAAACATTGTATATTTTCTGAAAGCAGACCCTAGAAAATAAAATAGTGATAATTCCAATTTATGTCACCCAATATTAACACAATGGTTTATGAAATGCAACATTTCAGTAAAAAAAAAAAAAAACACACTTAAGTTAATTTTAGGGCACACAATTAAAATAAATTACCCAATTTCTTGGTAAAATATAAAAGATGAGGTTACGTTGAGTAAACAGATTTCCAAAATGTCAAGTCTTAAAATTGTGTGCGCCCAAAAAATGGTGAAAAACCTAGTACCCTATATTGGTGCCACCTCATCCGCGCTCATCAGTGAAGGAAAAAACCTACCTAATTTACAAAATTTTATAACCGAAACAAAGAAAAACTTTTTTTCTTTCAAAATTTTCAGTCTTTTTTTATGTGTTTAGCAAAAAATAAAAACCGTAGAGGTGATCATATACCACCAAAAGAAAGCTCTCTTTGTGGGAACAAAATGATAAAAATTCTGTTTGAGTACAGTGTAGCATGACCGCAATTGTCATTTAAACAGCCACAGCGCTGAAAGCTGAAAATTGGCCTGGGCAGGAAGGGGAGAAAGTGCCTGGTATTGAAGAGGTTAAAGTGGCAACCAGGACTCCTGGAGGGTAATGCTATCTGGTGAGTGCAATATATTACCAGCACGGATTAGGTCACCTGGCACCATTGTCACCTGAGAGAAAAATCAGAATTCATTTTGAACAGTCACTGAACACCGTTTAAAGCACAAAGTCACTTTAACCAATGAAACTGTATATCATCTAAAACAGCTGGACTCTGTTTATATATTCATTTTATATTTACTTGTATATTATAAAGGATCCATTATTTAAATTTTTGCTCACATGTCTATGGTTTGGACTCTGACACAGAGGATCAAACACACGTTATTTTGTTTGCACTAAGATTTTTTATTCTTGACATTCTCCATTCCCAGAGGGTGCAACACACCAGTTCACTTTGTTTCATGATTGTTTTAACCCTTTCATGACTAATGCCCCGTACACACGGTCGGACTTTCTTCGGACATTCCGACAACAAAATCCTAGGATTTTTTCCGACGGATGTTGGCTCAAACTTGTCTTGCATACACACGGTCACACAAAGTTGTCGGAAAATCCGATCGTTCTAAACGCGGTGACGTAAAACACGTACGTCGGGACTATAAACGGGGCAGTGGCCAATAGCTTTCATCTCTTTATTTATTCTGAGCATGCGTGGCACTTTGTCCGTCGGATTTGTGTACACACGATCGGAATTTCCGACAACGGATTTTGTTGTCGGAAAATTTTATATCCTGCTCTCAAACTTTGTGTGTCGGAAAATCCGATGGAAAATGTGTGATGGAGCCCACACACGGTCGGAATTTCCGACAATAAGGTCCTATCACACATTTTCCATCGGAAAATCCGACCGTGTGTACGGGGCATAAGCCTATTTTTGACATTTGGTGTTTACAAGTTAAAATCCATATTTTTGCTAGAAAATTACTTAGAGCCCCCAAACATTATATATATATATATATATATATATATATATATATATATATATATATTTTTAGCAGAGAATCTAGAGAATAAAATGGCGACTGTTGCAATATTTTATGTCACACGGTATTTGTGAAGCGGTGTTTTAAACGCAACTTTTTGGGAAAAGGGACACTTTCATGAATTTTAAAAAAACCAAACAGTAAAATTAGCCCAATTTTTTTCTATAATGTGAAAGATGATGTTATGCCGAGTAAATAGATCCCAAACATGGCACGCTTTATAATTACACGCACTCGTGGAATGGCAAAAAACTACGGTACCTAAAAATCTACATAGGCGACGCTTTAAATTTATTTTACGGTTACCAGGTTAGAGTTACAGAGGAGGTCTAGGGCTAGAATTATTGCTCTCGCTCTGACGATCGCGGCGATACCTCACATGTGTGATTTGAACACCATTTACATATGCGGGCGCGACTTCCATATGCGTTTTTTTTGCTGTGCGAGCTCGTGGGGACGGGGGCGCTTTAAAAAAAAAAAATTATTTATTTTATTTATTTTTATATTATTAAATTGTGTTTTTTTTTTTAAAATTTGATTACTTTTATTGCTGTCACAAGGAATGTAAACATCCCTTGTGACAGTAATAGGTGGTGACAGGCACTCTTTACGGAGGGATCGGGGGTCTCCTTTGCACTTCAAAGTATTCAGATTGCCGTTTTCGGCGATTCTGAATACTGTATATTTTTGTAAAACCGGCGCCATTGGCAGCTGAGTAAACGGGAAGTGACGTCATGACGTCGCTTCCGTATTTATGATTAGGAGGCTGGAACAAAGCCGCCCACGGCTTTGTACCAGACTGTCCCTAGCTGCCGGAGGCAGCGGATTGGTCATCGGGCCTCCCAATGGAACGGGAGGCCCGGTAAGAGCGGTGGGAGGGGGGATGTCCCCTCCCGCTCCTCCAGTATAACAGCCGAGCCGCTTTTAGCCGCATCAGTTGTTATACCTAGATAGCCGATCGCCAGCTCTAAAAAACAGTACCGGGATGATGCCTGCAGCTGCGGGCATTATCCTGGTATAAGCCCCGAAAGCCAAATACGCACATCTGCGTACGCTCAGCGAGAAGGGGTTAATATACCTTTCTGGTTTTTGATACAAAGGTACAAACACAGAAACCACTTTGACACCCACCAGAGGGTGTAACACACCATATTCACCCTGCTGTTTTTTCTGTATCAGTTCATTGCACAATCTTCTATGTCACTAGGAATATCCAATTGTACATCATTTATTCACTTGTACACTATTTTTTTTTTTTATTATTTGTAACAGGCAGGGGGTGCAACACTTTTGCATCATTTTTTCGATTCCAAAGCTGTCTTGGAATCTGAACTTCATTATACCTTCTAGGGAGAGTAAAAACCACCACACATAAGTTTGCCTATTCGCCTGATTCAATGAAGGCAGAGGGTATAACACTCGTTTTCCACAGCTTCACTTTTCTTTTCTTTTTGGAATATTCATATATATATTTTCTTTGTTTTCTTCGTTTTTTAATTTTTTGTGTAGGGCTGGTGATAAGCCAAGGCTGTATTAAACTGCCAGGCAGGTTTACCTTTCTTTTTACCATACTTAACTAAGAGAGGAATAGGGCCATCTCTACACTTCATAATCCAATCAGGACTCCGTTAGGATCTGTGTTCAGCATTTACAAACTGGAGCAGAACGGTACTTTAAAAGCTTCAACGAAAAATTTGTTGAAAGTGCTGCAATGCTTTGTTAAAGCTTACTGTTCACACTGCTCTTATACAAGCCGAAGTCCGTGTGAAACAGGCAAGTGAAGCTTTAAAAGCCCCTACAAGTCATCAGTTCAGGGTTAACTGAATAATGGGCCTAGAATTATTGCTCTCACTCCGGTGTGCAAGGCGACAGGAAGCATGTGTAGTGCAATCAAGTTTAAAACATTTTGGGGGTGGGATTTTATGTGCCTGGGTGTAGCGTTCATTTTTTACACTTTTTCATTTCTTTTTGTTACTTAAAGTAGATGTAAACCCGAAATTTTTTTTTTTTGATGTCATAATGTAGAGTATAAGATTTCCTATCATTTGAGCCCAGTCTTGCCACACAGAGTTATTCCATGTCTGAGCAATCCCCTTTTATTGTTCAGTGAGACAAAACCTGACAGAGAAAAACTTTGTCAAATCCTCCCCCTTGCTGTGAGTGACAGGTGATTTACATCTCGTGCACTAGCCTAAGACATGCATTATTTTTTAATTCCCTCCCCCACTCCTTTCTTCAGCAGCTCTGCAGGGATTGGCTGTTCCACACCTCAGCATGATTTGGCATGCTGAAGTCATGTGGTTACTTTCCTGTCTTTTCACTGGATGTTAGAGATCATAGCAGAAGTTCAGTGTAAGAAATACACAGGAGAAAATGCATATTGACAAGGGGAGTGTAGAGGTGGGCGGGGAGTCTACTGACATCACGACTCCACCCACCGAGCTCCAGACAACAGACCCGCCCACAGAATCTGCAGTTTTTTGGGTCTAATAACAGACAGAGGGGAGACATTTGACAGGTAAAGATACATGCAGGAGGCACGTATATCCTTATAGATAACCCCTATGGCAGTAGTTTAGAAAGGATGACATTGGGTTTACATCCACTTTAACGTTTTTTCATCACATAGGGGACAAAAAGTCCTCTTTGTGATGCATTTTTGGTGACACGTTCTCTTTAATGAGACATCTGGGGTTTAACCTCTTCAGCTTCTGAAGATTGTATGTGGCAATACGGGACAACTTGGGATCTAGTGATCTCGGGATGATCACATTTAGTGTAAATCAATAAAAAAGGAGGCACGAGAGTAGCACAAGAACTCTAAATTTCAAAAGAGCCAAGTTTTCTGAACTGTGCCCAATACTACAAGACATCAATTGGGACCAAATCCTAGAAACATTGAACATTGAAAAATGGGAATGCTGAAGGAACATATTAAACAAAGGTATCACGCAGTGCATTCCAATGGTCAATAAATATAGAAGAGCGAAGGTGCCTGGGTGGCTAAACTGTCCTTATTAGAGAAAATCCTTATTAGAGAGAAAAAAATGGCCTTTAAAAACATATAAAGAGGAGGGGTCATTGTCAGCATTCCAACACTACAAAGAATGCAATAAGAAGTGTAAGAACAAAATCAGGGCGGCTAAAAAAGACTACAAGAGACACATGGCAGAGGAGAGTAAAAAAAATCTCAAGGAATTCTTTAGATATATTAACAGTAAAAATAATGAAATCAGAGCACATTGCCACATAAAAGATGATGAAGGGAGGATGGTTACAGATGACGCAGAGAAGGCAACTGTACTGAATGCTTTCTTCCCCTCAGTTTGTACACAGGAAAAGAAGGGGTATGCCGACCACAACAGTATTGTTAGTAACACATCACAGGACGTACCCTTGTGGCTAACAGAGGCTGGAATCAAGGGAAGACTAGATAAGCTCAAAGCGGAGTTCCACTAATTTTTCAGTTTATTAAAAGTCAGCAGCTACAGAAAGTGTAGCTGCTGACTTTTAATAAACAGCCACTCACCTGTCCCACAGTCCAGCAATGCGGCCGCCCGAAGCCTCGCTCCTCTCCCGCTCAGGGGACACCAGAAGAGGAGGATCGGGGCCACTCTGTGCAAAACCAACTGCACAGTGGAGGTAAGTATAACATGTTTGTTATTTAAAAAATAAATAAACAATGGTTTACAACCCCTTTAAATACACATTTTTTATTTTATCATTGGTGGATTTATTAAATTTTTTTTTCAAAAGGTGGACTATGCCTTTAACATAAATCACTTAATCACAATGAGTGTTACTCTGCTGCCCACAAAGACGCCGTGGGTGGTCCTGCAGTTCCCTTTCAACAACAGCATGTAAAGTTCCCTTTCAGCTGGAAACTCCTCTGGCCACAAAGGGATTTTCATTTTTCTGTGAAGTAGGGAAGGTCTTCACATCTACACACAACTCCAGAGGAGAGTTCTCCCTGACCACAGCCATGACAGTGTGAGCTCTCCCTCTCAGTCAAACTACCATTGTCACCAGCCTAGGTGAACCTGCCATGTATTCTTACCACCGGTCCACTAGAGGGTGCAGGACACAGAAAACGAGCATCACTCGCAGTGTTACTTTTGGCAGCAAATTTCGAATTTCGTTTTAGTCTTAGACACATTTATTATAATCAATTTCAAATAAAATACATTTTCTTTTTTGTGCACTAATTCTCAGTGCACACAAATATAATACAGTGCAGTTTATACACTGATGTGTCATCTTCCCACTGACCACCAATGTAAGGGGGGCACTCTTTCCACTGACCACCAATGTAAGGGGGGCACTCTTCCCACTGACCACTAATGTAAGGGGGACACTCTTCCCACTGACCACCAATGTAAGGGGAGCATACTTCCCACTGACCACCAATGTAAGGGGGGCACACTTCCCACTGACCACCAATGTTAGGGGGGCACTCTTCCCACTGACCACCAATGTAAGGGGGGGAACTCTTCCCACTGACCACCAATGTAAGGGGGGCACTCTTCCCACTGACCACCAATGTAAGGGGGGGGCACTCTTCCCACTGACCACCAATGTAAGGGGGGGCACACTTCCCACTGAGCACTAATGTAAGGGGAGCACTTTTTCTACTGACCACCAATGTAAGGAGGACACTCTTCCCACTGACCACCAATGTAAGGGGGGCACTCTTCCCACTGACCACTAATGTAAGGGGGGGCACACTTCCCACTGAACACTAATGTAAGGGGGGCACTCTTTCTACTGACCACCAATGTAAGGGGGGCACTCTTCCAGCTGACGACCAATGTAAGGGGAGCACTCTTCCCACTGACCACCAATGTAAGGGGAGCACTCTTCCCACTGACCACCAATGTAAGGGGGGCACACTTCCCACTGACCACCAATGTAAGGGTGTTCTGTCTTCCACTGTAAGGGGATCATTCTTTCCATTGACCACCACTGTAAGCGGAGCATTTTTCCCACTGACCCCGATTAATCAATTTTTAGTAAGGGTTCCCTGAGACCTGAAAATGATTTGGGGTAAAAAGGTTGGTAAACTGTATTCTGTCACTATCAATAGCTTACTTTCTTGCATTACAGAGAATCAAACAGTGCCTTTCCCAACTGTGCTCTACTGGGCTGGCCGGTCCAGTTGGCAAGGGCACTGTTTGATGCTCTGTAATATTTATTATGTACACACTTATACCAGTTGTCTATGTCCATTTTCCTGTATTATGATGAAACTATCAATAAAAAGGCTATGAAAGAAAAAAAAAATAAGGTTGGGAAAGGCTACATTAGAGGGTGTAAGACATAGAAAATGTTCATTACTCACCCCTTTAATGTACCTACAAAGAGTCCACTAGGGGGTACTTAACACATAATACATACATCACTCCCCTCTATCATATATTCTTACAGAGTCCACTAGAGGGTGCATGACACAGAACATGTACATCACTCGCATACTGTATATTATTACAGTGGCGTAGAGTGGGTTGTCAGCATCCGGGGCAAGGCAAGTAATTTGCACCCCCTAACCCGTTGACTTTTAGCTCTCGCTAAATCCCTTCCACTAGAACAGTATTAAACCCCTTATGGTACACTCCTTTAGCTCTTTTTCCTTGGAACATGCTTTCTCTACCACTGCTTTTGACAACTCTGTCCTCCATCCTTAAACTATCTCTCCTTCACCCCTCTTCTCCCCCCCACAGCATATATATATCACCCTCACTCCTGTCCTGTCCTTATTACTGCACCCACCAACTCCTGTTAATTCTAAATCCACATACACTAAAAATCTCCAAGACCCTGGGGCATGTCACCTCATATAAATCCCACTCCCATATTACCTCCCTCACCCTCTTGCTTCTCCTAACCTCTGGAGATATATCCCCAAACCCTGGGCCTCAATCATTTAACTGTACCCCACGCGCCCATCACCCTGCACCCCCTGGCAGCAGCCACCGCAATCAACACAATTTAATTCCCATTTCTATTCTTCCCAAATACAGACTCCCTTTCTCCTGTGCCCTTTGGAACTCACGCTCTGTCTGCAACAAGCTCACCTCTCTCCATGACCTCTTTATTGCCAACTTATTTAACCTACTCGCCATTACCGAAACCTGGCTCCACGAATCCGACACTGCATCTTCTGCTGCCCTATCCCATGGTGGTCTTCTCTGGACTCACTCCCCCAGATCCTGCAGACGTAAGGGAGGAGGTGTCGGAATCCTGCTAGCCCCACATAGCACCTTTCAGGTACTTCAGCCACCTCCCTCTCTGTCACTCTCCTCTTTCGAAGCACACTGTATTCGCCTTTTCTCTCCAATTTCTCTAAGGATAGCTGTGATCTACAGGCCCCCTGGACCAGTATCAACCTTTCTTGAAGACTTCTCTGCTTGGCTACCCTACTTTCTTTCTTCTGAAATCCCCACTATCATTCTCAGGGACTTCAACATCCCTGTTAATACTAACACTCCTTCCACTTCCAAACTTCTCAGCCTAACATCCTCCTTTGACCTGAAGCAGTGGATACATGCTCCAACTCACTCAGAAGGCAATATCCTTGACCTCGTGTTCTCTCGCCTTTGCACTCCATGCAACCTCTCTAACTATCCATCTCCTCTCTCTGATCACCACCTTATTAGTTTCACTCTCTCCCTCTCCTTCACCTCCTCTCCCTCCAACCACCTTAAAGTTACCCGCAGAAACCTACGTCATCTCAACTCTTCTCTTCTCTACTCTGCCAACAACAACCTCTACGACAAAATCTCTCCCCTATCCTGCACCAACCTAGCCACTTCTGTGTACAACACTTCACTTCTAGCCTCACTGAACTCACTTGCCCCCCTCACTACACACAGAATCAAGCCCAGACCCCTTCAACCTTGGCAAACAGATGATACTAGAAGTCTTAAAAAACGTAGTCGTGCTCTGGAGCGCCTGTGGCGTAAGACTAAGTCCCAGAGAGATTTCTACCAATATAAATCTGCCCTCCAAAAATACAACTCCAGCCTCCTCTCTGCCAAGCTGACCTATTTTACCACTCTCATTAGCAACTTATCATCCTGTCCCCGTCAACTCTTCTCCACCTTCAACTCTCTACTTTGTCCTCCACCGCCTCCACCCGCCAACTCACTCACTGCACAGGAGATCGCCAATCACTTCAAACAGAAGATTGATCCTATTCGCGCTGAGATCTCTACTGTGCCGACACCCTCCACGCTTTACACTTCATGCCCACAGGCACAATCATTATTTCCCTCTTTCAACCCCACCACTACAGACGAAGTTGTTAAACTACTTGCTAATGTCCACCTTACCACATGCCCTCTGGATCCTGTTCCCTCACAAATGCTACGTTCACCCTCTGGCCCTATACTACACTCTCTAACCCACATCTTCAATCTCTCCCTCTCTTCTGGCATCTTCCCTAACTCTCTAAAACATGCACTTGTCAGACCCATACTTAAAAAGCCCTCACTGGACCCATCCAATCTTAGCAACCTACGCCCCATCTCCTTGCTCCCCTTCTTATCCAAACTCCTCGAACGTCTGGTCTACAACCGACTGAGCGTCCACCTCGCTGATAATGGCCTTCTCGATCCCCTTCAGTCTGGATTTCGTCCTCAACACTCCACAGAAACTGCTCTCCTAAAACTAACAAACGATCTACTAACGGCCAAAACCAATCGACACTATTCTGTACTCCTACTCCTGGACCTCTCTGCTGCCTTTGATACGGTTGACCACCCCCTCCTCCTCAAAAAACTACACGCCTTTGGTCTCTGTGACTGTACACTTCACTGGTTCTCTTCCTACTTATCCAACCGCACCTTTAGCGTTTCTTATAACTCTACTTCCTCCTCTCCTCTTCCTTTCTCTGTTGGGGTCCCTCAGGGTTCTGTTCTTGGACCTCTACTATTTTCAATCTACACTGCCTCCCTGGGTCAACTGATAGCCTCCCATGGCTTCCAATACCACCTCTACGCCGATGACACCCAAATCTATTTCTCTACCCCTCAGCTCACTCCCTCTGTCTCCTCACGTATCAGTAATTTACTCTCTGATATATCAGTCTGGATGTCTCACCACTTCCTTAAGCTCAATCTAGCCAAAACCGAACTTCTAATTTTCCCTCCCCCATATGCCTCTTCCCCTGATCTCTCTGTCCTGTTAAAATCGATGGCACGACTATAAGCCCATCCCCACATGCCAAGGTTCTAGGTGTAGTCCTAGACTCTGAACTCTCCTTCAAGCAACACATACAATCACTGTCCAAATCCTGCCGCCTCAACCTCCGCAACATCTCCAAAATACGCCCCTTTCTAACCAATGACACAACAAAGCTCTTAATTCACTCGATGGTCATCTCTCGCCTTGACTACTGTAACTCCCTTCTCATTGGCTTACCTCTACATAGTCTATCACCTCTTCAATCCATTATGAATGCCGCTGCCAGACTCATCCACCTTACCAGTCACTCTGTGTCTGCCACTCCTCTATGTCAATCCCTCCACTGGCTTCCGCTCGGCCAAAGAATTAAATTCAAAATTCTAACAACTACGTACAAAGCCATCCACAATTTCGCCCCCAGCTACATCACTTGCTTAGTCTCTAAATACCAACCTACTCATTCTCTTCGTTCCTCTCAAGACCTCCTGCTCTCTAGCTCCCTCATCACCTCCTCCCATGCTCGCCTCCAGGCCTTTTCCAAAGCCTCTCCAATCCTATGGAACTCCTTACCCCAATCTGTCCGCTTATCTCCTACTTTATTAGCTTTCAGAAGATCCCTGAAAACACTTCTCTTCAGAGAAGCCTATCCTACCCACACCTAACAACTGTACTTTTTTTTTCCCCCCATCAGCTCATCCCCCACAGTTTTTACCTTTTGTCTCCACTTGACCCTCCCTTCTAGATTGTAAGCTCTAACGAGCAGGGCCCTCTGATCCCTCCTGTATTGATTTGTATTGTAAGTGTACTGTCTGCCCCATGTTGTAAAGCGCTGCGCAAACTGTTGGCGCTATATAAATCCTGTATAATAATAATAATAATAATTTGAGGAATATTCATACATATACAATATCCAGTATGTGGTATTTGTAAATAATTTAATAAATATACTATATATTTATTCTTTTTTAATGAATGTACTAAGGGAAGACTATATATTATAGTATATAAATTATACACTGGTCCTTACCTAAGAATGGGGGCCTGGGGACGGTTATGCCTGCTCTGCTGCTGTGCTGTGGCCACGGTAATACAAAGGATTCCTCCACTCACAACCTTAGCCTCTGATTGGCTGCCCGCAGCCTTTTATTATTGTTTGAATCAAAGATATCTCTATGAATACAGTAGTCAAAGAGATACACTGTATTGCCAAAAGTATTGGTACGCCTGCCTTTACACGCACATGAACTTTAATAGCAGCCCAGTCTTATGCCCCGTACACACGGTCGGACTTTGTTCGGACATTCCGACAACAAAATCCTAGGATTTTTTCCTACGGATGTTGGCTCAAACTTGTCTTGCATACACACGGTCACACAAAGTTGTTGGAAAATCCGATCGTTCTGAACGCGGTGACGTAAAACACGTACGTCGGGACTATAAACGGGGCAGTAGCCAATAGCTTTCATCTCTTTATTTATTCTGAGCATGCGTGGCACTTTGTGCGTCGGATTTGTGTACACACGATCGGAAATTCCGACAACGGATTTTGTTGTCGGAAAATTTTATCTCCTGCTCTCCAACTTTGTGTGTCGGAAAATCCGATGGAAAATATCCGATGGAGCCCACACACGGTCGGAATTTCCGACAACACGCTCCGATCGGACATTTTCCATCGGAAAATCCGACCGTGTGTACGGGGCATAAGTCTGTAGGGTTCAATATTGAGTTGGCCCACCCTTTGCAGCTATAACAGATTCAACTCTTCTGGGAAGGCTGTCCACAAGGTTTAGGAGTGTGTCTATGGGAATGTTTGACCATTCTTCCAGAAGAGCATTTGTGAGGTCATGCATTGATGTGGATGAGAAGGCCTGGCTTGCAGTCTCCACTCTAATTCATCCCAAAAGGGTTCTATCAGGTTGAGGTCAGGACTCTGTGCAGGCCAGTCAAGTTCCTTCACCCCAAACTCGCTTATCCATGTCTTTATGGACCTTGTTTTGTGCACTGGTGCACAGTCATGTTGGAACAGGAAGGGGCCATCCCCAAACTGTTCCCACAAAGTTGGGAACATGAAATTGTCCAAAATGTCTTGGTATGCTGACACCTCAACAATTCCCTTCACTGGAACTAAGGGGCCAAGCCCAACCCCTGAAAAACAACCGCACAATATAATCCCTACTCCACCAAATGATTTGGACCAGTGCACAAAGCAAGGTCCATAAAGACTGGATGAGCGAGTTTGGGGTGGATAAAGTTTACTGGCCTGCACAGAGTCCTGACCTCAACCCGATAGTGGAGACTGTGAGCCAGGCCTTCTCATCCACATCAGTGCCTGACCTCACAAATGCGCTTCTGGAAGAATGGTCAAACATTTCCATAGACACAAGCCTTGTGGACAGCCTTCCCAGAAGAGTTGAAGCTGTTATAGCTGCAAAGGGTGGTGGGTGCAGAGCCCCCTCTGCCCCAAAGCACCCCCCATATTGAGGGCATATGGCCTGGTATGGTTGAGGGGGGGCACCTTTTTGACCCCCCCTTTTCTGGCCTGCCTGGCTGCATGCTCAGATAAGGGTCTGGTATAGATTTGGAAGGGGGCCCCATGCTGCTTTATTAAAAAGATTTGGCGTGGGGTTCCCCTTAAAATCCGAAGGTCCATACCAGACCCGTTGCTTTTTTCTATTGCCAACAATGTGTTTTTTTATTCAGCTGTCAGCAGGGAAACCGTTGACAGCTGATTTTTTTTTTTTCACTTTTTTTTTTCACTTTCTTCTATTGCCAGCAATGTTTTTTTTATTGTAGCAATAACTCTCGGCGGAGCTGCTGGTTTAAGCGGGCTGTTACCTTCACTCTCCTTCCCTCTGTTTCACCGGCACCGGGTCTAGGGGTTCCGTTGAGTTTACCTCTGGACGACACACGCACCAACACTGGAGTACGTTTTCAATGCTTTATTAAACCATCAACAAAGGAAGTAGCAGGAAAGAGGCAGAAAGAAAACCGCAGGGGCCGTACGACCCAGAGCAAAAGCTCAATACCTCGGCAAGATATAAGTGGGAGTCATGAGTATGTAGTCCTGGCAGTTCTACTGCGTCCCACAGGCTCCTCGCACGATCCCCGACGATCTGCTAGACGATCTTCCAAGCAAAGGCCTTGGCTGGGCTATAGCCATCTGCCTGGGTTTGCTTGCCAGCTGGTAAGTGAGTTTTTCTTAAGGTGGTGGCACTTTTTGTTGATCAAGCTCACTTTGGTGTTCGTTTTTTGGATCATAATTTGCACTGTCGTTTCATCGCACAATTTTTACTTACAAAGAAATGTTTGGATTTACCTTCAAGCGGCGCAGCTTCACCTTAATAATAAAAATGCTATAAATCTATCCCCTATTTTGTAGACGCTATAACTTTTGCGCAAACCAATCAATATACGCTTATTGCGATTTTTTTTACCAAAAATATGTAGAAGAATACATATCGTCCTAAACTGAGGAAAAAAAATGTTTTTTTTTTAATATATTTTTGGGGGATATTTATTATAGCAAAAAGTAAAAAATATTGCTTTTTTTTTCAAAATTGTCGCTCTTTTTTTGTTTATAGCGCAAAAAAAAAACCGCAGAGGTGATCAAATACCACCAAAAGAAAGGTCTATTCGTGGGGAAAAAAGGACGTCAATTTTGTTTGGGTGCAACGTCGCACGACCGCAGGATTGTCAGTTAAAATGACGCAGTGGCGAAACGTAAAGTGCTCTGGTCAGGAAGGGGGTAAAATCCTTCCGTGGTTAAGGTCATCCCAGATGACAAGGGGACACTCTTTATATCTAGAGGAAAAGAGATTTCATCTCCAAATACGGAAAGGTTTCTTCACAGTAAGAGCTGTGAACATGTGGAATAGACTCCCTCCAGAGGTGGTTCTGGCCAGCTCAGTAGATTGCTTTAAGAAAGGCCTGGATTCTTTCCTAAATGTACATAATATAACTAGGTACTGACATTTATAGGCAAAGTTGATCCAGGGAAAATCTGATTGCCTTTCAGGGGACCAGGAAGGAATTTTTTTCCCCGTTGTAGCAAATTGCATCATGCTTTGCTGAGGTTTTTTGCCTTCCTCTGGATCAACTGTGGGTAAAGGATTGTGTAAATGGGATTGTGTTTTTTTTTTGGTTGAACTAGATGGACTTGTGTCTTTTTTCAACCTGACTAATTATGTAAATCGCAGTGCATTTTCCCCCTGATTTTACCACGATTTTGCTGTGATTTCATCCGTTATAATAGGAAGCTGTGTTTTTGGTGTGGTTTTCAACACCGCACCAAAGATGCAGCATGCACGACTTTTCAAAACGCACTGCACTCACAGCACAGTAGTGTGAAAGGTCCAGTTCACACCACATGCAGTCTAGTGCATTTTTTTTCTGGATCAAAAACGCATGTAAAGTAGGTTATATGGTTTTCAATGGCATAGTTCTAACCAGTGCTTGCATTTTCAGGGCATTTCAGTTCCCGAAAAAAAAAGTAGAACATGCCGCATTTTTCCTCCACTGGACTGTACTGGAACGCTGTAAAACGCATCAGAAACGCACTGGAACACACCTAAACGCACCAAAAATGCACTGGAACACACATGTTCTTACTTAACCACTTCAATACCAGGCACTTACACCCCCTTCCTGCCCAGACTAATTTTCAGTTTTCAGCGCTCTCACACTTTGAAGGACAATTACTCAATCATGCTACAATGTACCCAAACAAAAGTTTTATCATTTTTTTTACACAAATAGAGCTTTCTTTTGGTGGTGATTAATCACCACTGGGTTTTTTATTCCTTGCGATATAAGTAAAAAAAGCGAAAATTTTGAAAAAAAAAAACACGTTTCTGTATAAAATTTTGCAAATTAGTAATTTTTGTTCATAAATTTGGGCAAAAATGTATAATGCTACATATCTTTGGTAAAAATAACCCAAATTAGTGGATATTATTTAATCTGTATACAACCTATGGTGCAAATCATTAAAAATCGAATTTCTTGAGGCCCTGAAATGTCAGGACAGTACAAATACCCCCCAAATCACACCTTTTTTGGAAAGTAGACGTTCCATGGTATTTAGTAAGAGGCATGGTGAGTTTTTTGAAGTTGTAATTTTTTCCCACAATTCTTGGGAAAATTAAGAAATTATTTATTTATTTTTACACAAAATTGTCATAATAACAAGTTATTTCTCACACGCAGAATATGCATACTTTCAACTACACCCCAAAATATATTCTGCTACTCCTCCTGAGTACGGCGATACCACATGTGTGAGACTTTTTCACAGCCTGGCTACATACAGAGGCCCAACATGCAGGGAGCACCTCCAAGTGTTCCAGAGCATAAATCTACACTAAATTACATAAATTCATCTAATTTCCTGATGACCTATCACATTTTAGAAGGCCCTAGAGCACCAGGACAGTGGAACTACCCACAAAATGACCCCGTTTTGGAAAGCAAACACCCCAACGTATATTCTATGAGGCATGGGCTGCAGATAGGTACTCAGGTACTCTGATGGGCTGCAGATAGGTACTCGGGTACTCTGGGCTAGAGACAGGTACTCAGGTACTCTGATGGGCTGATGACAGGTACTAGAGTACTCTGATGGGCTGTAGATAGGTACTCGGGTACTCTGATGGGCTGAAGATGGGTACTCGGGTATTCTGATGGGCTGTAGATAGGTACTCGGGTACTCTGATGGGCTGAAGACGGGTACTCGGGTACTCTAAAGGGCTGAAGATGGGTACTCGGGTACTCTGATGGGCTGCAGAAAGATACTCTGATGGGCTGTGTCAGGTCCTCTCTTTTTGGGGGGGCAATCGGGCACTGTATTGTGTTTTTTCTAGCCAGGTCTCCTCCTCACACACTGAGGAGGAGAACCCAGAAATTACACTACAGCCGTTTGTTGTCAATTGCGACCGGCTGTGATTGGACACAGCCGGTCATGTGGTAAAGAGCCAATTTCATTGGCTCTTTACCCCGATCGGGGGGGGTTGGGAGGGACACGCCTCAACCCCTTTTGCTGCGCTGCGCACCACCCGGGGGCACGCACGAGCGGCGAGATCATGCACAGCTCATGTGACCGGCTCTGATTGGACACAGCAGGTCACATGGTAAAGAGCCATTTTTATTGGCTCTTTACCCCGATCAGGGAAGGGCTGTGTCCTGAGGGTCACGACTCATCACTGATCACCGTGCTGCACGCCCCCGGGGGAGCAGGAGCAGCGAGACCGGGCGGACGTCATATGACATCCACCCAGAGGGACGGAGTATTCCTGCCCGATATGGAACTGCTTAAGGTTAAGAAAAAAGAGGGGGGGGGGGAAATGCACCGGATCACATCAAAAACTCACATGAGGAAAAGCATTTGGAACGCATCCGGACTGCGTCTATATGGTGTGAACTGGCCCTAAAGGGAAACATTTTTTTGTGTTTTTCTTGCAAGGGGCCTTAAGTATAACAAAAGGCAAAACGTTTTTTTTTTGGATTTAGTAAAGAGGGATTAGAACCCCTGTCAGGTTTTTATTGCTGTCTGTGTCCCCTTCAGGGAGATTCATCTTCTCTATTTGTCCTGTTTAACGTTATCATTGAGAGTAAAAGTAAACAAAAATCCCACATTTTGAGTTGTCACCAGAACAGGAATAGAGGGGAAATATTCCATTGGGGACACTAGTTCTGGTGACAACCTGGGACTTCCTGTTTCGGACTATGGGACAGGAAGTGAAGGGAGACACAGGCAAAAAAAACCCCCCAAGAAACTGAGGGTGGTTATAAAATTTTGCCTTCAGGACTGCCTTAAAGCTAAAGTATAGGTTTAAGGGCCAGTTCACACCATAGAAACGCAGTCCGGATGCGTTCCAGATGCTTTTTATGAATGCTTGTTTTTGAAGCATTTTTGATGCATTCCAGTGCGTTTTTTACCCCATCATTTTTCTTAACCTTAAATAAGGACATATTTGTTCCAGTGCATTTTTGGTGCATTTTTTTATGCGTTTAACAGCGTTCCAGTACAGTCCAGTGCAGGAAAAATGCAGCATGTTCTACTTTCTTTTTTCTGGAACTGCAAGCACTGGTGTAAACTATGCCATTGAAAACCATATCACCTACTTTTCGTGCGTTTTTGATGCAGAAAAAAAACACACTGGACTGCATGTGGTGTGAACTGGCCCTAAATTTTAATAAATAGTTAGCCTATTTTGGATCATTGGAAGTCTCCATATCTCATGCTTGACTATTCCTGTAGAAGCCGACAATCACTGTAATAGTCGGGAATAGTCACAGCTGTCATCTCTGTGCAGTGTTGAGTAGCTGCCCTTCTGCATACTAACCACAGGGGGGTGCTCATAGCTGTCAGAATACAACAGCTGGCAGCTGGAGATGTGTCCATCCACATTGCTGATCATGTGGGAAAATATGCGACAAAGTGACAACAAAACGATGTCAATGGAAGCTGCAGATATAAGAGCAATGAAAATGACTTGTGTGAATTACATTAGAGGAAATCTATGGTCACAGGCTCAGCGTACACTTTCATTTTATAACATCAACATTGTAATAACAATACAAGACATAGTGAGTATGTATCAAAGAATTCCAGGAAATAATGTGTGGGGATCTTCACAAAGTAAGTTTACGATAGGCTTCCCCTTTACTCCTGAATATAGCAAAGAAGGGGGGGGGGGAGCTATGTAGCAACCCAGGGTAGGACTTTAAATGAGGGGCACATAGTGTGTGCCTCCATCCCTGATACAAAACAAATATTTAAAAAGGGGATTTGTGGGACTTTGATTGAGGTACAAGACGTGGTGAGAAAATGTTTAAAGGAGATCACATGTCTATTAACATGGAAAGTAATACATATATGGGTCATAGGATTGCGCATAGGTACAAAATACAGCATGAATATAAGAGACATAATAATCATATCAACTTGGAAACACATGACAATATGGCAGTGCATATATCTAACATGGTACATCAAGGATGCGACATAGTGTCAACCTATAAATACATGGCAATAATAGAGATCAGTGAGCAATTCCCATGAGTACATATATGTAGTAACAGTGGTGGAAGCGGCAAAGTGCATAAATGGCAAGATATCAATGAGTAAGGGCATAGTTGTTCAAACTTGGTTGGTTGCTGGTGGAGATGTGTATAGGCATCCTAGATTGTCCGACGCGTTTCGTGTTTATACACTCATCAGGGGTGGATGCTCCCAAGTATCTAAAGAAAATAGAGCGTTCAATCTAGTGTAGCGCTAGTGATAGTAAAACAGAGGCAAACAAAGCCCATCCTAAGTACTTACATATAGAAACTGGTAAACAAAGAGGATTTGTGGAGTATGGGACCAAGGCCAGCAGAAAAATGTCCGTCCCGGAAGCTGAGATATAGTGGGGCCGCATACAGTTGAGGCGTGTTGCACAGGGCCACCAAGAGGGGGGAGTGAGTGGTATACTCCACATCACATGCCATGATAAGCCAAAGGTGCAGAGAGCTGGCATATGATCTAGGTGGAATAGATAAAAAATCCACATTAGGTATAGTGTACCTACTAGGGGAATAAAACGACATGGTGACTAGTGTTGAAATTACCTTGGTGGCAAATTGAAGAGGTGGAGGATCCCTGTGTTATCTAACGTGTGGCTCACCATGAAAGTCATGGCTGTGTGCGAGCGGCATGTTAAGTACCCGCCGCACAGCTGCATGCTGGCTCCTACCAACGTCACGCAGCGCAACACGTGCAGGGAGGGGCTCCGGCCTGGGCGGTAGGCTCCGCCCACAGCCGGGGCTGGACCTCCCCATTGTGACAGCTAGAGTGGTGATGACAGCGCCCCACGCGGCGACGCACGTAATGACGTCACGCGTGAGGCACGTAGCGTGGCGTCGATGCATCATGGATCCCGTCCAAGTCCCCGAACCGTCCGTCTTACTGGGCGGGAAGGAGGGGGAAAAGGACAGGACCCAGAGCGCATTGCAGCTTCCAGGATAGGACAGTACCGGAGGCCTAAGGTGCCATACAATGCAAGATCTAAGTAACCGAATGAAAAAAATGTTGGTTATTATAGCAAACTACTCCTGAATATAGAGCTGCCCAATGGTGGGCTTTTTGTCCCTTTTAGATGTTCGTTTCATTCTATAAACTGCTCATTTTTCTTTTTTGTTTTTAACCTGTAGCACTTTGAGATCTTTTGATGAAAAGGGCACTATAAATAAAATGTATTATTATTATTATTATTATTATTATTACTAAAGGGGTACAGTTCACACTCACAGGGCGTGTTGTGGCCACCTGACATTCAAACAAAAGTATGTCAGGTTATAGCACCCCTAAAAATCAGCACCCAGTGTTCTCCTGACAGTGGTAGTTCAGTGTGAGGGGAACCTCCTTCCCTGCTCTGGTCATATGACAGATCTGGGGGGAGGACTTCCCCTCACGCTTGGACAGCTGTGTGAAGTTGGTACCCCATGTTTGTAAAACCTGAATAATAATATACCATTAGTTTGTGTCGTGTTTGTGCTTATTTGTGCCGCAAAAACGAGCGTTTGTGCCGGTTCGGTTTCTGAGATATTGTGCGTTATAGTTGCTGAAACCCCTCCCACTTTGCACCCCGTGTTGCTGAATTTTAAATACAAACACGCCATTCGTTTGTGCCGCGTTTGTGCTGGTCTGTGCCACAAAAATAAACGCTTGTGCCGATTTGGTTTCGGAGATATTGTGCGTTATATGTTGCCAAACCACACTGACTTTACACCTCGTGCTCCTCCCACTGTACCGGGCACTGCACTTTAATAATGTACCCGGGAAAAGGCATGACCATTGTAGAACAGATTTTCCATCCTTAGCCAACAACTGCCAGACCAACCTCATAATCCATCCCACCTGTACCTTTAAATCTCATTAATGGAGACCACACCATAAAAGGAGTAAAAAATTGGCCGTAGCAACCTCTTAACAAATAAACTTAAATTAACATAAACTGTAAAAAACATTTGTTAAACCAAAAACCCATCAGTCACTAATCGCGTTGGTCTTTGCAGGAACCCCAAACTATTGTATGTTCAAGAATGCACTGTGGTACCTTTTACTATACTAGGCCTCCAGCTGTCTTACTGGTTTCAGAGACAACCCACTAACTGCAGTGCACCCATTAACCAATTCCAGCTAAACAACCATTAACTGGAATACACCAGAGGGACCCATACCATGGTTGGGTCCCGAACCCTTCCTTATCCAAGGTTTCTTCATTCGCCAGCAAAGACCAACCTCCGCCAGCTGCCACGACATCCTGAAGCCCCAGTTCCTGCTGTGAGAACTGACAGAAAAAACAGGGAGGGTGGGTGGGAAGTTGCTACCTGTGCCGCAAGATCCTCTGGACGCCAGGGCAGGACCACCTCTCCTTAAATGCACGTAGCCCCTCCTCTCCCTCAGGCTACCCCCCCAAATCAGGTAAGTCCTCTCATTACTTTACTTGCCCTGTTCCCCTGTTCACATTTGTCATGCCTGCCCTTTGCTATTTTTTTTTCGCTCCGGGCCTTACTTGACCATTGTAGAACAGATGTTCCATCCTTAGCCAATAACTGCCAGACCAACCCCATGCTCCATCCCACCCTTATCATTAAATCCCATCAATGGAGATCACGCCATAAATGGAGTAAAAAATTGGTCGTAGCAGCCTCCAGCCAACATACTTGCTCGGAGACAACCCACTAACCGCAGTGCACCCATTAACCAATTCCAGCTAAACCACCGTTAACTGGAATATACCAGAGGGACCCATACCACTGATGGGTCCCGAACCCTTCATTATCTGAGGTTTCTTTATTTGCCAGCAAAGACCAACCTCTGCCACAGCGCACAAGAGGAAGACCTTACCCTTGAGTGCTCCTCCACACCCTCAAAGCTCTCTGAATACCATCCTGCAACCCCAGGGCCCACAAATCAATTCCCACAGCATTGAGGTGTACCTCAACACCCCGAAGGTATTGCCAAGTATCGGTTTCCAGTTCCAAATGCCAGATAACCAGGCCTCTGTTCCTAATTACAAATCTGCCTACCTCCCAATTGACCTTCCTGCTGGACTTATTGAGCTGCTTCACCGACCTAGCCAAACGCCAAGTCGTCCGAGCAATGATGTCGGAGCCACAGGAAATCAAACTTGACATCACGAACCTCAGTCCTAAATCATTACCGCCGACGTGTAGCACCAGAACGTCCAGCGGTCTATCCAGTCGTGCAAAGCGATGCACTTCAGGCACCATCCTGCTCCACAGCATGCCAGGTACCCCCAACCAGCGAACACAAGCCTCTTGCCTAGAAATACCTAGTTGCCTACCTTTGGGCCTAACGTCTGCTCGCCTGGCCCCCCAAAACACATATGAGTGGCCCAGTATCCAGACAAGGCCCATCACGCCACCTGAAAGAGAAGAAACAACACCACAAATAACACCAAACAAGGGCACAAACACAGGCTTACCAACACAGAACACTCACAAAATGACCTACCCCCCTAATCAGACAACAGATGAGGACAAACATATAGCTGGAACCTCCTCGATTCCCACCTACCAATACACTTGACCGGTTCGTCATCCAACCCACACCCGGCAGCTTCTGTGGCCGCCCCAATTCGGAATGAGTACGAGGAGAATTCTTTCTCCTCCAAACCCAATGCCCTTAAACATTTACGGAAAACAGATATGAATTGAAATCTGGACAAGGGGGACCCGTTTCCATGTAACAAAAAGGACCCAGCCAAATCCGGGCACACTGTGAAAAACTCCCTGACAACACCCACTGGAAACAAGGGCGAAGCCAGCACAGCAAAAATTTGAACCCTTCTGCCCCTGCCAGCCTGATCTGTTTTGAACCGTCGCAAAAGCAGGTAACCTCCCGATCCAACATACCCCCATGGACCCTCTTGGAAGGACTAGTTCGCCAATCTGAAAAAGCCCCAAAAAAAAGCCAGAGAGAAGGCCTTTTTAAACAAAGAGACCTCGTAGGCTGAGGAACACAGGGAAACCAACTGGGCTAAAACATTTTGCAGAATATCAAACGAAACAGGGCACCTGAAATCCCTGTGCTTCTGAGACCTACGATACCCCTTTAGAGACTGTCGGACCCAAAAATCTTTTGTGAAATCACAGACCTGCAATTTGAAGAAAAGTGCTAAATCTGCCAATTTCTGCTCCAGGACTCACACTGACACCCCCTCCTTAAGGTTCAGCGAAACAAAGTAAAGGACCAGCAGCCTCACCTCCAAGCCTTCTTGCTCCACCTCAGCCTGCTGCAGCAAAGACAACCAGTCTTGCCATACTTTATTATAGGCTGCCCACGTTGTGTCACTCACTGACCATCTAATCCATCTGGAAATGACCCCAAGGCAATCCTCCACAGCCATGCGGGACAAGAGACCCCGCATTGCTCCGCTACCGGAGCCAACTCCCAGAACCCGCCCCACTGAAAGCGAGACAATGCGTTAGCTAAGTCGTTCTCAACTCCTGGGTGGTGAACAGCATAAAGAAAAACATTTAACTATAGACAACGTAACACAAGGTGCTGAAGAAGTCGAACCACAGGTGGCGATGAGGCTGTGACACGGTTGATGACCTGTACCACCCCAAGATTGTCACAGTGAAAACGCACTTTCAGGTCCCTGAAAGACTCTCCCCACACCTCCACAGCCAGCACCACCGGAAACAATTCCAGGAGCACCAAATTTCGGAGAAAACCCGCCTCTTTCCAAAAATCCGGCCAAGGCCTGGCACTCCAGCGGCCTTGGCTGGATTATATATGTGTTTTAGCAGACACCCTAGGCAATAAAATGGTGGTAGTTGCAACTTTTTATGTTGCACGGTATTTGCGCAGCAATTTTTCAAACGTGTTTTTTTTGGAAAGAAACTGTTTCATGAATAGAAAAATGTAAAAAAACACTAGAGTTAGCCTGATTTTTTTGTATAATGTAAAAGATGATGTTACGCCAAGTAAATAGATACCTAACATGTCATGCTTTAAAACTGCGCACACTTGTGGAATGGCGCCCAACTTCAGTACTTAAAAATCTCCATAGGCGGCGCTGTAAAATTGTTTACAGGTTTAAAGTTACAGAGGAGGTCTACTGCTAGAATTATTACTCTCGCTATAACGATCACAGCGTATGTAACCGGTGTGTATCTGGCTCTGATACTAGCCAGTGCCTCACCTGCCACTGACCTCACTGCACGTCCCTGGTCTGGGTTTAGTCTGTACTGGTGTGCTGTGTGAGAGGTCAGTGTGTACTGATGTGCTGTGTGGGGGGTCTGTCTGTACTGGTGTGCTGTGTGGGGGGTCAGTCTGTACTGGTGTGCTGTGTGGGGGCTCAGTCTGTACTGGTGTGCTGTGTGGGGGGTCAGTCTGTACTGGTGTGTTGTGGGGGGGTCAGTCTGTACTAGTGTGCTGTGTGGGGGTCGGTCTGTACTGGTGTGCTGTGTGGGGGGTCAGTCTGTACTGGTGTGCTGTGTGGGGGGTCAGTCTGTACTGGTGTGTTGTGGGGGGGTCAGTCTGTATTGGTGTGCTGTGTGGGGGTCGGTCTATACTGGTGTGCTGTGTGGGGGGTCAGTCTGTACTGGTGTGCTGTGTGGGGGTGTCAGTCTGTACTGGCATGCTGTGTGGGGGTTGGTTTGTACTGGTGTGCTGTGTGGGGGTCAGTCTGTACTGGTGTGTTGTGTGGGGGTGTCGGTCTGTACTGGTGTGCTGTGTGGGGGTCAGTCTGTACTGGTGTGCTGTGTGGGGGTCAGTTTGTACTGGTGTGCTGTGTATGGGGGTCAGTCTGTACTGGTGTGCTGTGTGGGGGTGTCAGTCTGTACTGGTGTGCTGTGTGGGGGTCAGTCTGTACTGGTGTGCTGTGTGGGGGGTCAGTCTGTACTGGTGTGCTGTGTGGGGGGTCAGTCTGTACTGGTGTGCTGTGTGGCGGGTCAGTCTGTACTGGTGTGCTGTGTGGGGGTCAGTCTGTACTGGTGTGCTGTGAGGGGGTCAGTCTGTACTGGTGTGCTGTGTGGGGGGTCGGTCTGTACTGGTGTGCTGTGTGGGGGTGTCAGTCTTTACTGGTGTGCTGTGTGGGGGTCGATCTGTACTGGTGTGCTATGTGGGGGGGTCGGTCTGTACTGGTGTGCTGAGTGGGGGGTCAGTCTGTACTGGTGTGCTGTGTGGGGGGTCAGTCTGTACTGGTGTGTTGTGTGGGGGTCGGTCTGTACTGGTGTGCTGTGTGGGGGGTCAGTCTGTACTGGTGTGCTGTGTGGGGGTGTCGGTCTGTACTGGTGTGCTGTGTGGGGGGCGGTCTGTACTGGTGTGCTATGTGGGGGGGGCGGTCTGTACTGGTGTGCTGTGTGGGGGGTCGGTCTGTACTGGTGTGCTGTGTGGGGGTGTCGGTCTGTACTGGTGTGCTGTGTGGGGGTCGGTCTGTACTGGTGTGCTATGTGGGGGGGTCGGTCTGTACTGGTGTGCTGTGTGGGGGGTCGGTCTGTATCGATTTAATACAGTTATCCCTCCTGTGGCTTTGTGTAGGTTCGTAGAAAAGGCAATTTTTTATTTTCATGAGTTATTTTCACATTTTGACCTATTTCACCTTCTAAACAAATTGATGTATTTACACATGTCTGTGACACTCATTATTACACAAATACTAAACTAATACTAAAATCCTAAACTAAAGTCGTGATAACGAAATGCGTCGGGACGTGGCTGTACGGCAACCATTAGTGACATCAGATGCAATACCGGAAGTGACGTTCCGGCGGTGACGAGTCCGGTGTGGGTGAGATACTACTACACACTGAGCTTGTTGTGACCAAGCTTTGACAGTCTCACACTGCTGCAGTGGATGTATCACAGGTGTAATTTTAATATAACCTGTGTGAGTTAAATGTTTGAAATCTTATTTTTAATGCATTTTTGATCAAATGTAACTGCAGTATTATAGCATTTTGTTTTCTTATATGTGGATCTTTTCATGGGATCAATTACATGGATGGGAGATCGATGGATGATTTAATCCTATTTGGGTTGATGCTTATTTGCCGAGCATGGGAATGTAAGGCAACTTCATTTGGTGAGTGGACACCCAGAGGGGAGTGGAATCACCATTTGAACACGGTGTGGTGGATAAACAATATTGAATCTGTTGTCAACACATTATGAATCTTTATTGATTAATCACCATCACATTTAAGGACTTATTCAGTCAATGGACTTTTGTTTATGGGTTTTTTCCTGCGTGATTCTCATATTATCTGATGTTATTTTAGTTATTCATTTACAGTGCCACTATTCACTTTAGTAGTTTATACAGTAGTTTATTATTATTTATTTATCTAAGTGGCAGCATTAGCATTTTACCTTAGTGTTTTACTTATCCTGGCAGAGTGGTGGGATCTACAGGGTGGGTGGACGAAGCTTTGGACCCTTCGATTTTAATAACATAAATCGGATCTAGTGAGCAGTTTTTCTTGAAATTCTTGAACTCCCAGAGTTCTTTGATATTGAGCTGTCTGCATTCAGCCCAGAGCACACACAGCACACAGCTCTTCTATAGACACAAAGGCTCCACCCAGACTGGAGTGGAAAGGAGAAAATAATTATTTCAAGGTGGCAGCTAGATGGCGCTAGAGATCCTCGCCGTTATTTTATTTTGTAATGACAGTTTTCTGGAGAAGAACATGAGCGTTGTGGGAGTGTTCTTATTTCATATGCAAATTCTGCCGTACAGCTGTTACTAGCTGCGTTGTAAAATCTGCTGGTAAACATTTACATTCCTATTGTTTCATGTATGCATACAGTGGGGATGGAAAGTATTCAGACCCCCTTACATTTTTCATTCTTTGTTATATTGCAGCCATTTGCTAAAATCATTTAAGTTCATTTTTTTCCTCATTAATGTACACACAGCACCCCATATTGACAGAAAAACACAGAATTGTTGACATTTTTGCAGATTTATTAAAAAAGAAAAACTGAAAAAAATCACATGGTCCTAAGTATTCAGACCCTTTGCTGTGACACTCATATATTTAACTCAGGTGCTGTCCATTTCTTCTGATCATCCTTGAGATGGTTCTACACCTTCATTTGAGTCCAGCTGTGTTTGATTATATTTAAAATAAGGAAAATACAGCGCTGTGTAAATAATAGGTGTAAACAGCAGCCAACACAGCTATAGACCAAAGCAATAAAATGTAAATGAAAAAGTGTAGCGCTATAAACCCTAAATAAAAACTTTAGGTTAATAGGTGATGAAACCAGTGAGCTCAGAGACAGAATTGTGGCAAGGCACAGATCTGGCCAAGGTTACAAAAAAATTTCTGCTGCACTTAAGGTTCCTAAGAGCACAGTGGCCTCCATAATCCTTAAATGGAAGACGTTTGGGATGACCAGAACCCTTCCTAGAGCTGGCCGTCCGGCCAAACTGAGCTATCGGGGGAGAAGAGCCTTGGTAAGAGAGGTAAAGAAGAACCCAAAGATCACTGTGGCTGAGCTCCAGAGATGCAGTCAGGAGATGGGAGAAAGTTGTAGAAAGTCAACCATCACTGCAGCCCTCCACCAGTCGGGGCTTTATGGCAGAGCTGGCCCGACGGAAGCCTCTCCTCAGTGCAAGACACATGAAAGCCCGCATGGAGTTTGCTCAAGAGTATCTATAAAGAATAAATATAATGAATCTCATATAGCACTAAATACAACAGGAAAATGCAAATATGCCAGTCCTGAATACTTACAAATGGTTAAATGCGATAAAGTATGGTGAGTGTGGGGCCAGGGCCAGAAGGGTAGTCAGTCCCGGGAGCTGAGGTCATTTTTACATGTTTTGTATCACCGACATGTATTTTTACATCTTTGCATGTTATTAACCACTTGCCGCCCGCCATATAGCAGAATGACAGCGGCAAAGTTGTTTCAATATCCTGACTGGGCGTCATATGACGTCCTCAGGATATTGAGCCGCTGCGCACCCCTGGGGGCGCGCATCGCGGCGATCGTTGTTGCGGGGTGTCAGTCTGACACCCCGCAACACAGATCTAGGTAAAGAGTCTCTGACGGAAACTCTTTACCACGTGATCAGCCATGTCCAATCACGGCTGATCACGATGTAAATAGGAAGAGCCAGTGATCGGCTTTTCCTCACTCGCGTCTGACAGACGCAGGTAGAGGAGAGCCGATCGGCTGCTCTCCTGACAGGGGGGGTCTGTGCTGATTGTTTATCAGCACAGCCCCCCCTTGGATCCCGCCCAGGACCACCAGGGAAACCAGCCACACTGGACCACCAGGTATGCCCCCTAGACCCCCAGGAAAAAACTAATCAGTGCAAAGGCAGCTGCCAATCAATGCCCAGGCAGCTGCCAATCAGTGCCCACTCCAATGCCTACCACTGCCAGTGCCACCAGGGATGCCTATCAGTGCCGTGTATCAGTGCCGCGTATCAGTGCCCATCAGTGCCCAGCAGTGCCACCTATCAGTGCCCATCAGTGCCACCCATAAGAACCCATCTTTGCAGCCTATCAGTGCCCACCAGTGCCACCCAGTGCCACTCATGAGTGCCCATCAGTGCCGCCTATCAATGCCCATCAGTGCTGCATATCAGTGCCACCCATCAGTGCCGCCTACCAGTGCCGCATATCAGTGCCCATCGTCAGTGCCCGTCAGTGCCCGCTCATTGGTGCCACCTCATCGCTGCCGCCTTATCAGTGCCTGTCAGTGCTGCCTTATCAGTGCCCATCAGTGAAAGAGAAAACTTACTTATTTACAAAATTTTTAAACAAAAGCAAAACTTTTATTTTTTTCAAAATTTTCGGTCTTTTTTTATTTGTTTCGCAAAAAATAAAAACCGCAGAGGTGATCAAATACCACCAAAAGAAAGGTCTATTTGCGGGAACAAAATGATAAAAATTTAGTTTGGGTACAGTGTTGTATGACCGCGCAATTGTCATTCAAACTGCGACAGCGCTGAAAGCTGGTCTGGGCAGGAAGGTGTATAAGTGCCCGGTATTGAAGTGGTTAAATATATTTTTCTATCAACCTACCGCCACAATGTCATTAGTTTCATTCAAAGTCCCAATTTCCTTCTTTATGTACATGTATGCATATACAGCATATTATCTATTCTATTTTTTTCTGTTTCTATAGGTGAATTATATTAAACACCCAAAAAATTAGGAATTAGTAAGCTACGTATATGGGTATCAAATGAGGATTAATTATTCCGCTGCTGGAGACTTTTTCCTTGTTTTATGGATAAAATGATGGTAATTTTATTTGTATTTTTTTCTTAGCACAATTGTTTATCAAACCAGTAAAAAAAAAATACACAAATTTTAGTGCACACAAACGCAATATAATTTCAAATTTTTTGGTAATACATAAAAGATGAGATTGTGTCAAGTAAATAGATACCAAAAATGTCAAAGCTATAAATGTGGGTGTGTCACAAGCTGTTTCACTTTAACACACACTTGGTAGGTTCGTTTTGTACATCCGGATTGGAGTGACAGATGTGATGTTTTCGTGAATCAGCTGATTTCCAGGAGGGTGATGTAGATTTACTGGTGTAGAATGAGTCATGAGCGTAATCCGTAGGCGATCTGGTGGCAGCTGTAGGTACTGCAGTATGAATCAGACACAACAGAGCTGGAATTCAGTATACAGTAAAGACCTTACTGTCATCAGAATACTTGGATTAGAAGATGGTCTCACACCATATGACAAAACAAGCCAAAGGATGTATAGTCCTTCAGTACTCAGGGAGAGGATGTGATCCCTCCCAGTCCCTTAATTCAGCACTCCAAAAACTAACACAGGTTTAAAAAACAAATAAGGGAAGGGAATGAAGGAGTTAGTAAAAAAATAAGGGAAGGGAATGAAGGAGTTAGTAAAAAAATAAGGGAAAACTGAAATTTCAACTACAAAATGTACATTTCTGGTGCAAATCATTTTTGGCACAAAAACACAAACAAATGCTAATTGAAAGAGTTAACATGAAAAAAAATAGTGCAAAAAAAAAAAGGAAGAAGGAAATTAAGGCATTAAAGCGGAGTACCACCCAAAAATAGAACTTCCGCTTTTCCGGTTCCTCCCCCCTCCGTTGTCACATTTGGCACCTTTCAGGGGGGAGCAGATACTTGTCTAATACAGGTATTTTGCTCCCACTTCCGAGCATAGATACCCGAGCCACCCGTGGGTATCTACGCCACTTTCGGTGCCTTCTTTGTCCCCCCTGCTGTCTTCTGGGAGACACACAGGTCCCAGAAGACAGCATGGACCAGTGGGATAGCGCAGCGCGAGTCGTGGATGTGCAGTAGGGAACCAGGAAATGAAGCCGCAAGGCTTCACTTCCTGATTCCCTTACCGAAGATGGCGGCGGCAGAACCCGACAGCCGAGGGACAGATCGGCTTCGGGTGCCAACATTGCGGGTGCGCTGGACAGGTAAGTGTCCTTATTTTAAAAGTCAGCAGCTGCAGCATTTGTAGCTGCTGACTTAAAAAAAAAAAATTGGCGGAACTCCGCTTTAAGAAAATAATAACGGTTAACTATTATTAAAGTGATTGTAAAGGTTCGTTTTTGGTTTTTTTTAATAACAAAAATGACTTACTCACAAGGGTTTTGCAGAGAGCAGCCCCGATCCTCCTTTTCTGGGGTCCCCGGTGGCGCTCCTGGCTCCTCCTCCTCAAGTGCCCCCACAGAGAGCCGCTTTCCATGGGGGCACCCATGCGGGCACACTCCCGAGTCCTGCTGCTGCATCCATTGACACAGACAGCAGGACTCGAGCCCCCCCCCCCCCCCCGGCTCCCGTGTCACTGGATTTGATTGACAGCAGCAGGAGCCAAAGGCTTCTGCTGCTATCAATCTATCCAATGAGGACCCGAGACTCTGGCTGGAGCTGCTGGGATCATACTTGTTGGAATGATCGGGTTCAGGTAAGATAAAGGGGGGCTCTGGGGGGCAGCTGCACCACAGAAGGTTTTTCACCTTAATGCATAGAATGCATTAAGATAAAAAACCTAGAGACTTTACAACTCCTTTAATATTATTATTATACAGGTTTTATATACATTTTTAACTACAAATTTTATGTTTACATACATTTCTGGTATGAAGCCCTTTTTAAATTTGGAAAAACAAATATGAACAAATGCAAATTTAAAGTAGTTGTAAAGGCAAAAGTATGTATTAAGGTAAAAAAAAACCTGCATGCAGCCCCCCCCCCCCCTAAATACATACCTGAGCCTGATCTGGATCCAGCAGTGTGTAGGAGAGCTGAGGCTCTCTCGGTTCTTTGCCTCCTCATTGGCTCAGTTTGTCTATTACAGCCAGGGATAAAGAAATGGGGGTGGGGCTCGGGGGACCCAAGAAGAGGAGGATCGGGGTTGCTCTGTGCAAAATCATTGCACACAGCAGGTAAGTATAACATGTTTTTTATTTTAATTTTACCTCTTCGTGCCGAGGGCATGCAAATATGCCGCCTCTCAGGGGCCGTGTCTTGGTGCCGAGCAGCCATGTATTTGCATGCAATAGGGCAGATAGAGCTGTGCCGAGAGTGCATGCCCTGCGCGCTCCTAACAGTTAGTGGCAGCTAACTGAAAGCTCCCATTCACTGCTTGCAAACAGAAGCTTTCCGATCATGTGACCGCCATGGGAGCCAATCATAGCGGTCACATGACCATAAGCCCCGCCCCTCCAGGAATTCTAAAGACCTTAAAGGGCGGGCAGGAATCGGCTCTAAAGGGTTATAAAAACAAAGCTTTACCATCACTTTAAAAAGCTGACATGCAAATGATTACTTAAAAGAGGCCAAAAAAAAAAAAAGAGTAAGGACTTAGGAATAAAGGAGTTAATATAAAATAATTAAGGTTAACTAAAGTTTGTAAAGGGACTGTGATGTGAAGGGGGAATGTGATGTAAGGGAGAGGGTAACTGTGATGCAGGGGGGCCTGTGATGTGAAGGGGGGGCTGATTGCACTGATTTAAAGGGGGGAGGGGGAGCTGTGATGTGAAGGAGGCACTGAAGGCACTGATGGAAAGGGGGGTATCATAATGTAAAGGGCTGGTGATGTGGGGGTGGGAATGTAATGTAAATGGGGGGCTGAGGACACTGATGTAAAGGGGGTACTGGGATGTATAGGGGTGTCTGATGTAAAGGGGGAACTGTGATGTAGAGGGGGGAAAGCTGAGATTGATTTAAAGGGGGTTCTGTGTTGTAGATGGGGAGGGGCTGAGGACACTGATGTAAAGGGGGTACTGTGATGTATAGGGGTGTCTGTGATTAAAGGGGGTACTGTGTTGTAGAGGGAGAGGGGCTGAAGGACACTGCTGTAAAGGGGGTACTGTGATGTATAGGGGTTTCTGTGATGTATAGGGGTGTCTGTGATTAAAGGGGAACTACTTTGTAGGGGGGGGCTGAGGACACTGAGGTAAAGGGGGTACTGTGATGTATAGGGGTTTCTGTCATGTAAAGTGGGTACTGTGTTGTAGAGGGGGAGGGGCTGAAGACACTGATGTAAAGGGGGTACTGTGATGTATAAGGGTTTCTGTCTTGTAAAGGGGGAACTGTGTTGTGGGGGGGGGGCTGAGGACTTCTGATGTAAAGGGGGTACTGTGTAGGGTGACCACATTTCCAAACTGCCATTCAGGGACACCCCCCCCCCCTTCTTGAGGGACCTGTTCCGTGGAACAATTTATTGGCAATGACCGGGGGGGTGGAGTTGACAGGGAATTTGGCAGCAGGTGATTTGTCGGGCGAATGGCTGGTGTTAGCACTTTAATTATCCTGACAGCATGCTTGATATGGTGTCGGGATGATCTAATCACATTATTTCTATTATTACATTGTAATATATAATGAAATAGTTCAACTCACCATAATGCAGAATCAGTGGGAACCCTGAGCTTATCACTTGCCACCAGATGCAGTGTGTCCAATTTGTCCACTGCAACATCGCAGTCCTGCTATAAGTCGCTGTTTGCCACCATTACAAGTAGAAGAAAAATAAAATAAAAATTCCATAAATGTTCCATGTAGATGCTATAAACATATAGGCGCAAACCATAACCATATAGGCGCAAACCAATCAATATGCGCTTATTGGGATTTTTTTACCAAAAATATGAAGCAGAATACACATTGGCCTAAATTGATGAAGAAATTGGATTTTTTTCAATTTTTTTTTTTTTGATGTTTTATAGCAGAAAGTAAAAAAATGTTTGTTTTTTTCAAAATTGATTAAAGTGATCAAATACCACCAAAAGAAAGCTCTATTTATTTGTATTTGGTTACAGCGTTGCATGACTGTGCAATTGTCAGTTAAAATAACGCAGTGGCTTTTTGCAAAAAACGGCCTGGTCATTAAGGAGGGGTAAATCTTTCGGAGAGCAAGTGGATAATAAGGACTGTTTCTTTAATGGACTGTCTATAACATGTACCTTCTCTGTACATTGGGGACTGCTATGATAGTTACACTTGGTAGAGGGACAGAAGACAATAAAAGGACAGAGGGGCTGGCAGTGCCGGCCCAAGACATTGTTTTGCCTGGTACCAAGAATGAAATGCTGCCCCCCCCTCCCAAAAAAAAAAAAATCACGCCCACCAAAATGCCCTTACATCCATTATTATATAATTATATTATATAATATAAAATAGTTCAACTCACCATAATGCAGAATCAGTGGGAGCCCCGAGTGTGTCACTTGCCAATGCCACCTGCCTTCAGATTGCCATCCGCCACACATTGCGGATTGCCACAACGCCACCTGCCACACATTGCGGATTGTCACTTGCCACGACGCCATCCGGCACACATTGCGGATTGCCACGACCCCACCTGCCACACATTGCAGATTTTCACTTGCCACAACGTCATCCGCCACACATTGCGGATTGCCACGACGCCACCCGCCACACATTGCGGATTGTCACTTGCCACGACGCCATCCGGCACACATTGCGGATTGTCACTTGCCACGACGCCACCCGCCACACATTGCGGATTGCCACGACGCCACCCGCCACACATTGCGGATTGTCACTTGCCACAACGCCATCCGCCACCATTGTCATCGGGTCCCATGGTAGGGCCAGCCCTGGGGGCTGGTTTATAAAACAGGGACTGCCCCTATCAATCAGGGATAATGCCATACACAGTAGTGGGTGAAGGGGAGGGACTGGTCTCCAGGTCAGGGACTGCCTCTCCATGTACTATGACATGCTGTGAGTGGGTGAGCAGTCTCTCTGCACACAGCCAGTTTTGTCTCATGTCTCAGTGTAGCACACACAGGCAGTAGACATGTACAAACATACTGACAGTTGTACATCCCCTCTCCCTCCTGGGCATTCATTCATTGTCCTCTCACAGTAATTTATGATTCTTCTAGCATGGCCACAGCAGAGCATTCCAAGTGGGCAGGTTAGGGAGGGGGAGGTGAAGAAATAGACTGACAAGGAGGCACAGGCTCATCCAACTAACAGACATCTTTATAGAACTCTCTCTACAACTACCCTACAACTCTCTCACTGGACAATCCAGTGTGTCCCCAGCGATTCTCCTTATGGTGTGGGCAGAGGCTGGCGGCTCCCACCTATTAGAATAACACTCACTGTGCAATCACACTGATCGGGGAACATCGCTGGTGTCAGCTGCTCCATGCTGTGAAGGGTCAGGTGCCCAGTAGAGATCCCTGTGGAGACAGGAAGTGAAGTAGCATAGACTCTTCTTTGGGATGCCATGAGTGGGGCCCCCACTGACACCTGGCCCAGATGCAGTGTCACTTGCCAGAAGATAGAAGAGGTGGGAGGGCATCCAGCGTGGTGGAGAACACTAGGCGCGGAGGAGGAAGTTAACTCCTCCTCCGCTTTGAGTGCTCAGCAGGGAGTCGCATCCATTACGTCACTGGTTGCTACACGCCAGGCGGCTGTAGCAACCAATGGCCAATAAAGTATCAGGTGGAGGCAGAGGCGGAGTGAGCACCAGTGCTACAGTGGGGTTTGCTCACTCTGTCAGTATCATTCCGGGACACTGTATTGTCCCGGAATGAAAGTGCCCGGGACCCGGGACAGACTTGCTAATTGCGGGATTGTCCTGGGCAATCCGGGACACGTGGGCACCCTAGTACTGTGATGTAGAGGGGTGTCTGTGATGTAAAGTGGAACTTGTTATGTAGAGGGGGAAGGGCTAAGGACACTGATGTAAAGGGAGTACTGTGATGTATAGGGGTGTCTGTCATGTAAAGGGGGAACTGTGTGGTGGGGGGGGGGCTGACACTGATGTAAAGGGGGTACTGTGATGTAGAGGGGGTACTGTGATGTAGAGGGGGTACTGTGATGTAGAGGGGTTTCTGTCATGTAAAGGGGTGTCTGTGATGTAAAGTGAAACTTGTTATGTAGAGGGGGAAGGGCTGAGGACACTGATATAATGGGGTCTGTGATGTGAAGACAAGTCATAGCACAAACATGACATTCAGACCACTCCAGTGACAGTAGTCAGGAGACCACATTACAGTTTTGTTCTTGGCTTTAGATACAATTTAGGCACTCAGAATGTAAATAGTGATGTACAGATTTAAACGTTAAGCTGACCATACTCTAGTAGGATTTTTTTTTTTTTAAATATCCTTGTGGGAACGTTTGTTTAATTTCCTAATGGTTAGTGGGGGTCAAATCCACGTTTGTTTCCAACCGCAGTGAAACATTTTCTAACAGTGAATGTGGTTCTTGTTCCATTTGCTCCAAAATCAAACCTTGGAAGCAAATTTCTTTTTAAGTACAAATGAGATTCATCAAGTCATAGAACGTATTGATGAGAATTTTCATACGAATATTCATTTGAATGTTTGTTTGTAAATCTACTAGTGTATGGCCAGCTTTAGAATCCTTTCAGCGTCTCTTGCCGTCTTTCAGACTTCTCCAGAACTGTTTGACAACAAAAGCTGTAGCCTCATCCATAGAATTGCAGATTAGTTACAAGCTGACTTGGAATAGAATATTCGTACAGGAAGGCGGGGGCCAATTATCAGCCTTTTGGAACCAAGCTTATCTTTATCTATTCAAAGAGGATTACATTAGGTCTTTATTGTCACACATCCCAAGTGAGACGGACACATCAGAATTTCACTTTTATTTAGGGGTGAGTTCATATTTACACATTGTGGTAAAGCGCACGTTTTACCGCACAACACACAGGTCTCTGTACATTGCCTGGACATTCAATTTGGATGGCACTTCAACAAACATCACACTACGCGGTACATGTTTGGGCAGTCATTTCACTTTGAATTGGCTACTATTTTTGAGTGAAAATGTATACTTTATTTTGCATAAAAATATACAAAAAACAAATACTTCATCAGAGTACATTCCACTCTGTACTGCGACACAGCACATAAATACACTACATAACAATACATTTCCAAGCATACAAATAATATTACATTCATCCTGCGGTATGATGCTTGATGTGTTGCGCAGAGTAATAATACCCCGAAACATCACATCATGCATGACGCCGCATTACCCTGAAAGCATTAACTAAAAGCTTGTTACTAGCAAGTAGGGATGAGCTTCGTGTTTGAGTCGAACCCATGTTCGACTCAAACATCGGCTGTTCGATCGTTCGTCGAATTGCGAACGATATGGGCCGTTCGCGCCAAATTCGTGTGGCGCGTCACGGCCCATAATTCACTGCGGCATCGCAGTGCATTGCTTGCTGATGATTGGCCAAGCATGCACTATGACCCGCATGCTTGGCCAATCACAGCGCCGCCTTAACAGAGAGCCGTAATTGGCCAAAGCCAAGGAGGCTTTGGCCAATTATGGCTCAGGGGATTTAGTACACACCCCACACTATATAAGGCCGCCTGCACGGCGGCCCTGTGCAGTGTGTTCCGGTGTGCTGAGAAATAGAGAGAGAGAGAGAGAGACAGTGTCATTTCATTTGAGTTAGCTAGATTAGGCAGGACAGTCAGTCAGTTAGCTGCACTTAAAGTGTATTGTCTATATATATGCATCCCAGGTGTTGCATATATATATATATATATATATATATATATATATATATATATATATATATATATATATATATATATATATATATATACACACTGTATTCAGTTTAGCTAGATCCGTTCCTGTTATCTTCTAGACTATTTACATTTAGTGCAGTGCGTCCTGCTCACAGTGTTCAGTTAGATCCGTTCCTGTTATCTTCCTACTGACAGGCAGGCTTGTCTTGTTACAGTATTTTGAAGAAAATTACCGGTGTTCTTTTGATCCTTTTAGTACCACAGTCAGGCAGCTAGACTATTTACATTTAGTGCAGTGCGTCCTGCTCACAGTGTTCAGCTAGATCAGTTCCTGTTTTCTTCTTACTAACAGGCAGGCTTGTCTTGTTACAGTATATAAAGCTACCTGAAGAAAATTACTGGTGTTCTTTTGATCCTATTAGTACCACAGTCAGGCAGCTAGACTATTTACATTTAGTGCAGAGCATCCTGCTCACAGTGTTCCGCTAAACCTACAAGTTAGTGGGGTGCGTCCTGCTCACAGTGTTCAGCTAAACCTACAAGTTAGTGGGGTGCGTCCACCTCACAGTGTTCAGCTAAACCTACAAGCTAGTGGGGTGCGTCCTGCTCACAGTGTTCAGCTAGATCCGTTTCTGTTATCTTCTTACTGACAGGCAGGCTTGTCTTGTTACAGTAAATACAGCTACCTGAAGAAAATTGCTGGTGTTCTTTTGATCCTATTAGTACCACAGTCAGGCAGCTAGACTATTTACAGTTAGTGCAGTGCGTCCTGCTCACAGTGTTCAGCTAAACCTACAAGTTAGTGGGGTGCGTCCACCTCACAGTGTTCAGCTAAAGCTACCTGTAGAAGGTTGGTGGTGTTCTCATACTACAGGCAGGCAGTTGATTTTGCTAGCTGCAGTATCAGTGCATATATATATATATATATATATATATATATATATATATATATATATATATATATATATCCCAGCTTAGTGCAGCTACAGGCCATTAGTATGTCTGGAAGGCCAAGAAGGAGAGGCAGACAGTCACAAGCCAATAAGAGAGGGCAAGCAGGCTCTGTGTCTAGTGCTGGTCGTGGAGACGGTGCATCCTCATCAACACGTGGCCATGGGACACGCTTGGCCTTTTTTTCGGCAGCTGGCCATGTTGAGCCGCAACATGCGGAAGACTTGGTCGAGTGGATGACCAAGCCGTCCTCATCCTCCTCATCCTCTCTCACCCATGCCCAGGGTACTTTGTCTGGCAAAGCAGCGGCCTCTTCCCTCGGCTCAATGTCATCAGTGACTCCTTCCCTAGCCCCACCATGTCCTCCTGAGGAGTCCCTCGAACTGTTTGACCACAGTGTTGGGTACATGCTCCAGGAGGATGCCCAGCGTTTGGAAGGCTCTGATGATGATACTGAGCTCGATGAAGGCAGTAACATGAGCCCGAACAGAGGGGGTGCCCAAGAAGGACAGCAATCAGCAAGTCATGCTCCCCCTGCTGCAGCATACTGCCAGGTTTGCTCCAGTGATGAGGAGGGAGGGGATGATGAGGTCACTGACTCAACATGGGTGCCTGATAGGAGAGAGGAGGAGGAGGAGGAGGCGGCACATCACCAACCAGGCAGGATGCCCTCCAGGGGCCAGCCTAAGGGCAGCACATTGACTGCATCACACCCCAAAGCTCCACATGTGCAGGGCGCTGCAGTCTCTGCGCGTTATTCAAAAAGTTCTTTGGTGTGGGCCTTTTTTGAGACGAGTGCATCAGATCGCACCGCTGCTATTTGCAACATATGTCTCAAGCGTATCTCGCGTGGCCAAAACATCTCCCGCTTGGGTACCACATGCTTGACCAGACATATGTTGACCTGCCATGCAGTTCGTTGGCAAGCGTATCTAAAAGACCCACACCAAAGAACAAAGAGGACCTCTCCTTGCTCCTCATCAGCTGAGATTTCCAACCCCACTAGACCTTCAGTCCTCTCTGAGACCTGCACTGAGAGGAATGAAGGTGTAGAATTAGGTGTGTCACAGCCAAGTACTTGTGGGCAATCTGATTTTGGTACACCGACGTCAGATTGTACCAGGCAAATTTCCCTGCCCCAGCTGCTGCACCGCCGAAAGAAGTTTGCTCCCAGCCATCCACATGCCCAGCGGTTGAATGCTAGCTTGGCAAAATTGCTAGCACTTCAACTGCTGCCTTTTCAGTTGGTAGACTCTGCCCCCTTCCGTGAGTTTGTGGAATATGCGGTTCCTCAGTGGCAGGTACCCAAACGCCACTTTTTCTCACGGAAGGCGATTCCGGCTCTCTACCAGCATGTGGAAGGCAATGTCAATGCCTCGCTGGACAAGGCGGTCAGCGGTAAGGTGCATATTACCGCTGACTCATGGTCCAGCAGGCATGGACAGGGACGTTACCTAAGTTTCACGGCGCATTGGGTGACTCTGCTGGCAGCTGGGAAGGATGCAGGACAAGGTGCAGTAGTGTTGGAGGTTGTTCCGCCACCACGCCTCCAAAATGCTAATGATTGTGACACACCTCTCTCCTCCACCCCCTCCTCTTCTTCTTCCTCCATGGCCTCTTCCTCGGAACCAGCGGTGCTCTGTAGTCGTTCAAGGGGCTACGCAAGTACGCAGGCCAAAAGATGCCATGCGGTGCTTGAGCTGGTGTGCTTGGGGGACAGGAGCCACACTGGGGCAGAGGTTCTATCAGCTCTGCAGGGGCAGGTTCAGAGGTGGTTGACGCCACGCCAACTTAAGGCAGGAATGGTGGTTTGCGACAATGGCACCAACCTCCTCTCTGCCCTCCGACAGGGACAAATGACCCATGTGCCCTGTTTGGCTCACGTCCTTAACTTGGTGGTGCAGCGGTTCTTGGGCAGGTACCCGGGCTTACAGGATGTCCTGAGGCAGGCCAGGAAAGTCTGTGTGCATTTCCGCCGGTCATATAATGCCAGTGCTCGGCTGACGGACCTCCAAAAGGAGTTTAACCTGCCCAAGAACCGCCTAATCTGTGACATGCCCACCAGGTGGAACTCAACGTTGGCCATGCTGCAGCGGCTGCACATGCAGCAGAGGGCCATCAATGAGTACCTGTGCGACTATGGCACCAGGACAGGGTCAGGGGAGCTTGGTTTTTTTTCCCCACGCCAGTGGGCCATGATCAGGGATGCATGCACTGTCCTGTCACCATTTGAGGAGGCCACGAGGATGGTGAGCAGTGACAGTGCATGCATCAGTGACACTGTCCCCCTTGTCCACCTGTTGGAGCACACGCTGCGTGGAATAATGGACAGGGCACTTGAGGCAGAACAGAGGCAGGAAGAGGAGGACTTCCTTAGCTCTCAAGGCCCCCTTTATCCAGACAGTGTTCCTGCGTGCCCGCCGATCACACAGGAAGAGGACGAGGAGGAGGAGGAGGAGGAGGAGGAAGATTGTGTCAGTATGGAGGTGGAGCCTGGCACTCAGCATCAGCAGCAGTCTTTAAGGGATCAGTCCCAAGAAACACATGGACTTGTACGTGGCTGGGAGGAGGTGGCTGCGGACCATGTTGTCCTTAGTGACCCAGAGGACTCCGGACCGAATGCCTCAGCAAACCTACGCTGCATGGCCTCCCTGATCCTGCAAAGCCTGCGTAAGGATCCTCGTATTCGTGGTATCAAGGAGAAGGACCAATACTGGCTGGCAACCCTCCTTGATCCACGTTACAAGGGTAAGGTTGCGGACCTTATCTTGCCATCGCAGAGGGAGCAGAGGATGAAACATCTTCGGGAGGCCTTGCAGAAAGGTCTGTGCAACGCGTTCCCAGAGACTGGGAGGTTACAAACTCCTGTTTCTGGACAACATGTTGCTGAGGCTTCGGTCAGTCAAAGAAGGAGCGGTGGAGAAGGTGGCCGTCTGACCGATGCGTTCAGACAATTTTTTGGTCCGCAGCCCCAAGGTATGATCGGTTCCAGCAACCATCGCCAGCGTCTGTTTTACATGGTGCAGGAATACCTAGGGGCAAGATCAGACTTGGACACCTTTCCCACCGAAAATCCTCTGGGTTACTGGGTCTTGAGGATGGATCACTGGCCAGAGCTTGCACAGTATGCAATTGAGCTACTGGCCTGTCCTGCATCCAGCGTTCTTTCGGAACGCACATTCAGTGCTGCTGGAGGCGTGGTAACCGATCACAGGGTGCGTCTGTCCACTGACTCGGTCGATCGACTGACCTTCATAAAAATGAATCAGTCTTGGATCACCACCAGCTACCAAGCACCTGATGCTGATGTAACCGAATAATTTTTTTTGAAATCTCAGATCCCTTCAAAGACTGCCTATGCTGATGCTGAGTGACTATCCCTGAGTAATTATCCTCTTCCTCCTCAATCATCACGCTGATAGCTTGTAAGAACATTTTTGGTTCTGGGCGCCACCACCAGTGCCTAAGGCACAATTTTTCAGCCCCTGTTTAACAGGGGCGTGTAATTACAATTTTTGATGCAATACTTTGCAGCAGGGCTCGTTCCTGCGTTCCAACTAGAGTGTCTGTGAGGGGTTGCAGTGTTGTGGCACCAGCACCAGTGCCTAAGGCCCATTTTTTCTGCCCCTGTTTAACAGGGGCGTGTAATTACAATTTTTGATGCAATACTTGGCAGCAGGGCTCGTTCCTGCGTTCCAACTAGAGTGTCTGTGAGGGGTTGCAGTGTTGTGGCACCAGCACCAGTGCCTAAGGCCTAATTTTTCAGCTCCTGTTCAACAGGGGCATGTAATTACAATTTTTGATGCAATACTTGGCAGCAGGGCTCGTTCCTGCGTTCCAACTAGAGTGTCTGTGAGGGGTTGCCGTGTTGTGGCACCAGCACCAGTGCCTAAGGCCTAATTTTTCAGCTCCTGTTCAACAGGGGCATGTAATTACAATTCTTGATCTAATATTTCACAGCAGGGCCCTGTGAGGGCTTACAGTGTTGTGGCCACAGCAACACCTAAGGCCCAAATTTCTGCTGAGTATATAGGGCAGGACCCTACTTTCAAACAACTAACTTACAAACGACTCCTACTTGCAAACGGAAGGAGACAACAGGAAGTGAGATGAAATCTACCCCTAGGAAGGGAAATTCTCTCCTGTAAGAGTTAATATGGGAAAAACATTTCTCCTTTCCACTGATGCTTTCCAATCCATTGGGACAAAAAGTGAGGTGAAATCTTCTGAAGAGGAGGAAAGACAGCAAAACAAATGTCACAGGGGTGATAACCCTTCCCTATGTTTTCCAAAAAGCTTAAAAAAGATTTTTTGGCTGGAGCTAAACACGTTAAAAATGTACCCGTTCAAAATTACAAAGAGATTCTACTTAACAACAAACCTACAGTCCCTGTCTTGTTTGCACCGCCTGTATACTGCTGTTCAGAGTATATAGGGCCTGAATATATAGGGACCTTTCCTTATTTTAATTTGGGTGCGGGGTTCCCCTTAATATGCATACAAGACCCAAAGGGCCTGGTAATGGACTGGGGGGTACCCATGCCGTTTGTCTCACTGATTTTCATCCATATTGCCAGGACCCGACATTACATTAAACCCGCAAGCAGTTTTAAATGAGATTTTTTCCTTTAAAAATGACATTTGGTGCAGGGACTGTTCTAAACACGGGAAACACGCGTCACTTTACAGGCATACTATAGACACCCCTCAGGTACGATATTTAAAGGAATATTTCACTTTTTTTTTTTTTACTTTAAGCATCATTAAAATCACTGTTCCCGAAAAAACGGCCGTTTTTAAAAGTTTTTTTTGCATTGATACATGTCCCCTGGGGCAGGACCCGGGTCCCCAAACCCTTTTTAGGACAATACCATGCAAATTCGTTTTTAAAATGAGCACTTTTGATTTCGAACGTTCGAGTCCCATAGACGTCAATGGGGTTCTAACGTTCGTGCGAACTTTCGGTCCGTTCGCAGGTTCTGGTGCGAACCGAACCGGGGGGGTGTTCGGCTCATCCCTACTAGCAAGTCATAGAACTTTTCAGTTAAATTGCATTTCAACAGGCAATGGGTGTGATGGGTATAGGAAGGGGGGGGGAGGAATTCACAGGCCAGAAGCTTTATTGAACTGCCAAAGGATACACAGGGGGGGAAGGGGAAATCTTCAGACCTCCTCTTCCTCCTGAAAGTCCATCAAGTGATAGTCTCTGAGCAGACTGTGAACCAGTCGGGGACAGTCCTCGATGGACATCCTCTCCCGCTGGTGGATGAGGTGCTTTCTGGTGCACCATAAAGCATCCTTAAAGCAACACAGCACCCGCCAGGCACCGTCAATGTTCTCCTGTGAATGAGTTCCACACACCAAAGTGTGGTACAAAGTCTTTAACCACTTGCTTACTGGGCACTTAAACCCCCCTCCTATCCAGACCAATTTTCAGCTTTCAGCGCTGACGCACTTTGAATGACAATTGCGCGGACATACAACACTGTACCCAAATGACATTTTTATAATTTTTTTGTACACAAATAGAGCTTTCTTTTGGTGGTATTTGATCACCTCTGCGGTTTTTATTTTTTGTTAAAAAAATGTAAAAAGACCGAATTTAAAAAAAATAAATAAATAAAATTATTTTTTGTTATAAAATTTAAAAAAAAGGTAATTTTTCTCCTTCGTTGATGTTTGCTGATGAGGCGGCACTGATGGGCACCGATAGATAGCAGTGATGGGCACTGATGGGTGACAGTGATGGGCACTAATGGGTGGCAATAATGGGCACTGATCGGTTACACTGATAGGCAGCACTGCTAGGTGGCAGTGATTGGCACCACTGGTGGGCACTGATAGGTGGCACTCATAAGCATTGATAGGTGGCACTGGTGGGCACTGTGGCACTGGCAGGGGGTACTGGTGGCACATATGAGGCAGAATTGCCTCTTCCTCTTCGGGACCGATGTCCCTTGCTGATAAGCCGGTGATCGGCTTTTTTTTTCTCCTCACGCTGTCAGCGTGAGGAGAAAAAAAAAGATCACAGAGCTTTTGTTTTGATCATGTGATCATCTGTGATTGGCTGATAGCTGATCACATGGTAAGGCGCCGGGACTGGCCCCTTACTCGGATCGGTGATCACCGAGTCTCAGTGACTCGGTAACCACATCGCGTTCCACGTGCGCCCTGCAGGGCGCGTGCACATGGGAGGCCTCCCGGAAATTCAGGTCCGCGCTGTAGCCGTCATTCGGCTATAGCGCGGATGTCAAGTGGTTAAGTTCTGGTTCCAAGGCCCTCAACAGGCCCTGTGCAAAGGGGCACTCCCAGAAAAAGTGCAAAGCAGTTTGCTCCTGGATGATACAAAAAAGGGCAGTGCCTGTATCTGCACAGGTTTCTGGCATGCATGAATGTCCTGAGCGGCAACCCCCCTTGGATTGCCATCCATGCCAAATCTTTGTGCCTGTTGATGAGTCTCTTTGAAGAAACATTCCTGCAGACCGCTTTGCAAGTGGCTGAAAGGAGGCCTGGAACAGTCTCAACAATGTCCGATGCTCTAATCAACTTGTGGATAGTTTTTGGCTTTCACAAGTCGGCTTAAGTTCTGCCAATTTTTTTTTTTTAAGGTCAGCAGCTACAAATACTGCAGCTGCTGACTTTTAAAATAAGGACACTTACCTGTCCAGGGCGGTTGCAATGTTGGCACCCGAAGCCTATCTGTCCATCAGCTCTCAGGTGGAGGCACCGCCGTCTTCGGTAAGGGAATCTGGAAGTGAAGCCTTGTGGGTTCACAGCCTGGTTCCCTACTGCGCATGCGCTAGTCGCGCTGCGTAATCCCACTGGTTCCTGCTGTCTTCTGGGACCTGTGTGTCTCCCAGAAGACAACGGGGGGGGGGTCAGCGGAGGAGGCGCTGAACATAGCCACAGTATCTGTGGATATCTATGCTATCTAGACCCGGAAGTGGGAGCAAATACCTGGATCAGACAGGTATGTGCTCCCCCTCCCCCCTGAAAGGTGCCAAATGTGACACCGGACACCGGAGGGGGGGAGGATTCCGAAGTTACATTTTTGGGTGGAACTCCGCTTTAACTCCATGCAGCCCCAGCTCCTCGACCCATGCGGGCGCTATGGGGCCCGCAGCCGAGTGGGGCCCGGTGAGGATGAGAGCACAGCCGGCACAGTCTCCCAGCCAGGGGAAGAGAGAGGAGAGGAAGAGGCGAGCTGTCTGTATCAGCAGAGAGCTGAATTGCCCGATGTAATAGCTTTCATTACAACTTCCAGTGTTTCCGGGGCTCACGTCACATAGCTCCACCTCTTGGGCCGGCGCCTTTGATAGACAGAACGCCAATCCAATGCGGGACGTGTGACGTCATCAAAGGCGTCAGGCCAAGAGGTGGGGCTATGTGACGATAAGCCCCGGGAAGACGGGAAATTCAAATGAAAGCTATTACAGCGGGCAATCTGAGTGGCTTGCCTCTTCCTCTGCACAGGTGAGGCTGTATGGGGCACAGGCAGACCAGGCTGTATTGGGCACAGGCAACGCTGTATTGGGCACAGGTCATGCTGCATTGGCTACAGTTCACACTGTATGGGGCACAGGTCACGCTGTATGGGGCACAGGTCATGCTGTATGGGGCACAGGTCACGCTGTATGGGGCACAGGTCATGCTGCAATGGGCACAGGTCACGCTGCATTGGGCACAGGTCACACTGCGTGGGGCACAAGTCACGCTGTATGGGGCACAGGTCACGCTACATTGGGCACAGGTCACGCTGTATGGGGCACAGGTCATGCTGCATTGGGCATAGGTCACGCTGTATGGGGCACAGGCCACGCTCCATTGGGCACAGGTCACGCTGTATGGGGCACAGGTCAGGCTGTATGGGGCACAGGTCACGCTGCATTGGGCACAGGTCACGCTGCATTGGGCACAGGTCATGCTGTATGGGGCACAGGTCACGCTGCATTGGGCACAGGTCATGCTGCATTGTGCACAGGTCACGCTGCATTGGGCACAGGTCACGCTATATGTGGCACAGGTCATGCTGCATTGACACTAGGGCAGCTGTGGGGGGGGGGCTGTTTGCAGGGGGGCCCCATACAACATTTTGCTATGGGGCCCTGCTATTTCTAGTTACGCCCCTGTTCTTTGATAAACTTAAAAGTGTCCAAGTATTACCAAGGAGTGTCCCAGTTGTACGGAATGGAACTGTCCCATTTGTCCCATCCAAGGGACCTCCAAAGAGGCAGGAGGAAAAAAACGGGACATGGAGTTGCCGCCAGAGTCTACTAATGCACCAGAAAATGGACATGCTTTTTTTTTCATTTAGATAGAGTAGGGAAGGGTAATAACCTCTTCCGTTTTTTGCCATCTGTGTCTTATTGGGGAGATTTCCCTTCACTTCCTGAAACGTAGCCAAAACAGGAAATTAATGAAAATCCCTCTAAAGTCAGGGAATCCCTGGATTTTACCAGAACTAGTATCCCCAGTGAAAGAGTTCCCTTTTATTCCTGTTCTGGTCACACTTTCACTCTCAGTGATAACATGATCATTAGACAAGCCAAAGCTGATTCAATTTTCTTTACTTCCACCACAAAGGCAAAGGTTGGAAAATGTTACTTCTTTCTTAGTGAAGTTCTAAAGCATCCCATAGATCAGGGATCCTCAAACTACGGCCCTCCAGCTGTTGCGGAACTGCACATCCCATGAGGCATTATAAAACTCTGACATTCACAGACATGACTAGGCATGATGTGAATTGTAGTTCATGAACAACTGGAGGGCCATAGTTTGAAGACCCTTGCCATAGATTATGTAATTGCTTGATTCCCCCATCAATACAGCCAGTGTTGATGGGGGTATCCCCCCAAAGAGCTATTGTGTTCTGCCGATGGGGAGCCTTCCCTTCCGGTAGAAAACAAGGATTACTGGGTGCAATCGGCCTGCCCATACATGGACAGAATCTTGGCTCGTCCCTGCTGAACCGGCTGAGATTCAGTCAACCTATGGACTGTTTTAGAGAGGATGAATCTCCTTAGTGGGTGCACAGACTGCAGTAAAACTTGACAGGTGTTCTAATCCATCTCCATTATATCCAAAACTAAAAAAAAAAAAAGTTATACTTTGCATGAACGGTTCAAGGCTTTTTATGTTGATATCTGTTAACCTGTATATCCAATTTGTACAATAAACCTACAGTTGAATAAATAGATAAGTAGACCCTATTTTTTGGATATTGATTGCATGTGTTTGTCACATACCTGGTTGCAGGGCTTTTTTTCTCGGAGAATAGGTGCAGGAACTCCCCCCGTCTGAGTCACCCCTTCTCTCTGCCCCCTACCGACCTCTGACCACCGTCCCTTGATTCCACCCCCTATCCACCTACCAGTACTGCCCCTTTTAGAGAATACAGAACCAAGTATCATTTTGTGGTGCTAAATCATTTGTATGGAATATATTAATGATAAAAAGAAAAGCAGTAAAATAGATCCCCTGCAGCCAGCAACAATAGAATCCCAGCAATAGATCCCCACACAACAATAGACTCCCCCAGCAACAATGGACTCCACCCCAACAACAATAGATTCCCTGCAGCAACAGTGAACCACCCACAACAAAATATCACACCCAGTAACAAAATATCCACCCAAGCAACATGAGACCCCCCAGCAGCAACAACAGATCTCCCAGCAGCCAGCATCAATAGATCCCCCAGCAGTCAGTAAAAATAGACCTCTCCCTTAACAGTAGATCCCTTCCAGCAACATAAGACCTCCCAGCAACAACAGATTCCCCATCAGCAACAATAGACCCTCACACAAAATCATATCCCCACCAGTGACAATAGATCCCCCAGCAGACAACATCAATAGACCCTCCAGCACACCCCACACCCCATGCTATTACATACATTCAGTTCTGGAGGTGCCGGAACTGCGTTCCCCCGCGTTCCCGCTGAAAAAAAAGCCCTGCCTGGTTGAATGCTGAAGGGATGAGGGGGGTTTCCTTGCGATTCTGGTCCAAAACACCCCTGGAGGTGATGACAGGGAGTGCAGTGCTCTAAAGAGTAGTGGTGCAGATAGACCACCACTTCGCTGATGGCTGCTCCTGAAAGTAATCAGCGAGTTAGCTCTCATGACAAGGGTCTCAGTAGGAACACAAGGAAACATTGTGGAAGAGCAGGTCATGTACAACAGCTGGCAGGATGCCGACATCTGCAGTAGGCAAAGCTGGTGCAGGATATGGCCAGCAGGAAAGGAACTGGAATAGTGTCATCGAGGTCAGGAGCCAAGCCGAGGTCATACACAGGTGGTCAGTAGAATTGGGGATAACAGAGTGGTCAAGAGCCAGGTCCAGGATCATACACAGTGGGTTAGAGGGGTAAAGACATTCAGAGTAGTCAGGAGCCAAAGCTGGGGTCATGCACAGATGATCAGTAGGAGCAAAATCCTTAAAAGAGCCGCAGTCACAACCAGAGATCAGACAGAGGGGAACCTGAGTTGGAGACAGGTAGTGAGGATACACAGAAGCATGGGTCACTGACAAGCTGAAGATCAACTAGCAATTACCTGTCACTGCTTCTTCCCTTAAATAGGGTGTTTGGTGCTATTCTGGAATTGAATGCATGATCACCTGCGACTGCATGCACAGTCATAAGTTCAATGAACCTGCATGCATTCCTGTGCAAACAAGCGTAACCACGCAGGATACCGGCAGAAGTTCCTGGCATGCATATTCCCATATTGGCAAACTTGCACCTATGTTCTGGAGTACCAGTGTGAGGACCGAGTAAAGTTTGGGATACACGGGTGTTGCCTGGGGTATACTGTATAAGGTCAGCAACCTTTTGTTGTTTTGTATATAAACAGATTGTTCTATTTGGGGTGATTTTGCAAGATGCTTTGGGGTGTTTTACTCAGGGCTTTTTTTCAGCAGGAACGCGGGGGGACGCAGTTCCGGCACCTCCAGCAATGAATGTATGTAATGGCATGGAGTGCTGGGGTGTGCTGGAAGGTCTATTGATGCTTGCTGCTGGGGGGGATCTATTGTCACTGGTGGGGATCTATTTTTGCGTGGAGGTCTATTGTTGCTGGGTAGATCTATTGTTGCTAGTGGGGGGGTCTTATGTTTCTGGGGGGGATCTACTGTTGAGGGAGAGGTCTATTGTTGCTGCCTCCTGGAGGGTCTATTGATGCAGTCTCCTGGGACATCTGTTGTTTCTGCCGGGGCTCTATTTTTACTAGGGTGAGGGTCTACTGTTGCTGGGGTAGGGTCAGGAGTGGACTGACAACTTATGGGGCCCCCGGGCAATAGAAGATTATGGGGCCCCCGAGCAATAGGAGAAGATTATGGGGCCCCCGGGCAATAGGAGATTATGGGGCCCCCAGGTAATAGGAGATTATGGGGCCCCCAGGTAATAGGAGATTATGGGGCCCCCATGCAATAGATTATGGGGCCACACAGTATACACACACACATACAGTATACACACACAGACACACAATATATACACACAGTATACACACACAGAATACACATACACACACTGAAAAGGTACTGGAGAGGCGGGGCAGCTATAATCTTGGGATTTTTTAAAAAACACAGATTTTTACATACTGTCCCTGGTTTTATTGGGGCTGGCAACCCTGATGGGGCCCCTTAGTGGCGTGGGGCCCTCGGGCAGTGCCTGAGTGCCCGAATGGTCAGTCCGCCCCTGGGTAGGGTCGATTGTTGCTCGCTGCAGGGGATCTATTTTACTGTCTTTCTTTGTTATCATTAACAAATTCCATGCAAATCACTTAGTAGCAAAAATGATACTTGGTTCTGTATTCTCTAAAATGGGCAGCACTGGGAGGTCGGTAGGAGGTGGAACCAAGGAACAATGCTCATTGGTGGGTAGGGAGCAGAAACAAAGGGTGAAGGTCAGAGTTCCTGCACCTATTCCCTGAGAATTCCCTGGTTTTACTGCACATTACCACACAGACAGTTGTAAAGCCAGCCAATGCTTGACACAATTGATTTCTTTTTTGATAAAAACTGTTGATTTATTAAAAATCATTTAGTACATTTGATCTTTAGAACATAAAAGAACAATTCCTTGGAATAAAAGGTTACATTGAGGGATTGCATAGTGATGGGTCTGGCCTAATAACATTCATTGCATGATTTGCTGCATCTCATAGTCAGTAGAGAAATAATAGGATATACAGCTTACTGGTGCTTTTTATCTTGTAAATATTCCTTTTATTCTGAGACAGGTAAACAGGAACCTTTAAAAAAAAAAAAGTAATAGCTTGTCATATATAGAAGGACTGTGCTGTCCAACCAGTCTGTCTGGTTCGAAACCTCCATTTTTGCTGCTATGGGTACTGTCTCATGTTTACACTTGGTGCATTAAAACAAGATAACTAATTACGACATACTTTGTAGGTATTCTTTAAAATAGACCTAAACACAACACTACAGTTCAGGTACTTAACCACTTCAATACCGGGCATTTTCACCCCCTTCCTGCCCAGGCCAATTTTCAGCATTGTAACATTTTGAATGACAATTGCGCGGTCATGCAACACTGTACTCAAAGTTAAATTTTGATCATTTTTTCCCTCACAAATAGAGTTTTCTTTTGGTGGTATTTGATCATCTCTGCGGTTTTTATTTTTTGCGCTATAAACAAAAAAAGAGCGACAATTTAAAAAAAAAAAAAAAAACATAATATTTTTTACTATAATAAATATCCCAATTTTTTTCCTCAGTTTAGGCTGATATGTATTCTTCTACATATTTTTGGTAAAAAACAAAAAACAAAAATAATAGTAAAAAAAAAAAAAAATCGCAATGAGTGTATATTGATTGGTTTGCGCAAAAGTTATTGCGTCTACAAAATAGGTTATCGATTTATGGCATTTTTATTATTATTTTTTTGTTAGTAATGGCGGCGATCTGTGATTTTTGTTAGAACGGATATTGCGGCGGACATATCGGACACTTTTGACACTATTTTGGGACCACTGACAATTATACAGTGATCAGTGCTATAAAAATGCACTGATCACTGTGTAAATGACACTGTCAGGAAAGGGGTTAACACTAGGGGGTGATCAAGGGGTTAAATGTGTTACCTAGGGAGTTATTCTAACTGTGGGGGGAGGTGACCGATCGATTAGGCTGCCCACGTGTCCCGGATTGGCCGGGATTGTCCCTTAATACATATTTGTGTCCCGGGTTCCAGGCACCTTCATTCAGGGACAATACAGTGTCCCGGAATAAAAAAAAAAAAACATACCGCCAGTCCGCCAACCTGATAAACATTGCCTCGCTCAGCCGAACTAACTGGTTGCTAGGGCCGCCCCGCCTCGCGTCTAGCAACCAGTGACGTCGGTTACGCGAGGCTTACCCAGTGCTGCCCTGCGCTGAGCACGCTTTTGCCGATCCTCGGTCCACCTCAGCTCCGCCCCCTAATTCTGGCTCCCTCAGTCCCTCTCTGCATGCAGAGCAAAGCAGTGGCCGCCCTGACCCTCTCGCCCCTGTCAATGCAGCGCTTTTGCAGGAGCCCAGCAGAAGGAGCAGCCAGTGTACAGGGAGCAAGTGCAAACCACAGCTTACAGAACGGGACAGCAGAAGAGAGGTATGTACAGTCCATTACTGTCCCCCTGTCCATCCCACTGTCCCCCTGTCCAAAAATTTCCTTTTTCTTTTCTTTTTTTTTCACATATGTATTTCTGTGTGTCGGGAAGTCTGGCTATCTATTCCAAATAGGGTGACCACCTTGGTATTAGACCCCTTTAACACTGTGCCGCCCCGGGAGTTAGCGGCAAAGCAGCGCTATTTTTAGCGCCACTTTACTGTCATTTTAGCGGCACTATTCGGTCACTAAGGGCGCGGTTTTAACCCCCCTGCTAGCGGCCAAAAAGGGGTTAAATCCACCCGCAAAATGCCGCCGCAGGGGCATTTTGCCGGCGGTACAGCAGCGCTGCCCCGTTAATTTTTTTTGGGGGGTGCGGTTTAGTCCCTGAATGGCAGTTTGGAAATGTGGTCACCCTACGATCAGTGTCCCTATATACAAGGAAGAAGAAAATATTACAGCGCACACATGCAAAAAAGACATTTACCTCCAGCAAGGCTAGTTTAAAACACCTAAACATTTCTAGAAAAACATTTTCAAAAAATATGGGGATTTGGTCACACCATATTGCTATATGGTGCTAAGCCCACTTACTGCGACAAAGTACCCCATGATTAGTGGGTAACACAATATCCATAGATTGGGAGATCCTGCTTCTCTGAACCATGAGAGCAATTCACTCTTCTAAATGGGAGAATCATAAGGTCTCCACCCATGACACAAGTGGACACTAATTAAAGGTACTTATGTTATGTAGTGAGGTGCTCCGCACCCAAAAGGATTTGGTCAGAATCCATACAATATACAAACAAGATATTTGGGGGGCACACTCTAAAAAATGCATTAAAGATGGTGCAGCCATAAGACCATACAGTAGAAGAAAATATTACAGCGCACACATGCAAAAAAGACATTTACCTCAAGCAAGGCTAGAGGTACTTTGGGGTACTTTGTCGCAGTAAGTGGGCTTAGCACCATATAGCAATATGGTGTGACCAAATCCCCACATTTTTTGAAAATGTTTTTCTAGAAATGCTTAGGTGTTTTAAACTAGCCTTGCTTGAGGTAAATGTCTTTTTTGCATGTGTGCGCTGTAATATTTTCTTCTACTGTATGGTCTTATGGCTGCACCATCTTTAACCACTTGCCGACCGCCTCACGCATATATACGTGAGCAGAATGGCACGGGCAGGCAAAATCACGTACCCATACGTGATTGCCTTCCCGCGGGCGGGGGGTCCCCGGTGCCAGCGGCGGTCGGCATTTGGCTAGGAGCGATGAGAGACGAGGGGGAGACCATCCGATCATGGCCCCCCCCTCACGATTGCTCCCAGCCAATGAGGAACATCCCCTGCCTGTGTATAGTACACACAGGCAGAGGATGTGATGTCATCTCTCCTCGGCTCGGCAGTTTCCGTTCTAGCGCCGAGGAGAGAAGACATGTAAGTCCACCAACACACACACACAGTAGAACATGCCAGGCATACTTTACACCCCCGATCCCCCCCCGATCGCCCCCCGATCCCCCCCAATCACCCCTCCCCCCTCCCTGTAACACTGACACCAAGCAGTATTTTTTTTTTTTTTTCTGATTACTGCATGGTGTCAGTTAGTGACAGTTACTGTGGTAGGACAGTGAGTATTAACCCCCTGTAGGTCTAGGGTACCCCCCTAACCCCCCCTAATAAAGTTTTAACCCCTTGATCACCCCCTGTCACCAGTGTCACTAAGCGATCATTTTTCTGATCGCTGTATTAGTGTCGCTGGTGACGCTAGTTAGGAACGTAAATATTTAGGTTCGCCGTCAGCATTTTACATTTTATAGCGACGGGGACCCCCATATACTACCTAATAAATGTTTTAACCCCTTGATTGCCCCCTAGTTAACCCTTTCACCACTGATCACCGTATAACCGTTACGGGTGACGCTGGTTAGTTCGTTTATTTTTCATAGTGTCAGGGCAACCGCCGTTTATTACCAAATAAAGGTTTAGCCCCCTGATCGCCCGGCGGTGATATGCGTCGCCCCAGGCAGCGTCAGATTAGCGCCAGTACCGCTAACACCCACGCACGCAGCATACGCCTCCCTTAGTGGTATAGTATCTGATCGGATCAATATCTGATCCGATCAGATCTATACTGGCGTCCCCAGCAGTTTAGGGTTCCCAAAAACGCAGTGTTAGCGGGATCAGCCCAGATACCCGCTAGCACCTGCGTTTTGCCCCTCCGCCCGGCCCAGCCCACCCAAGTGCAGTATCGATCGATCACTGTCACTTACAAAATGCTAAACGCATAACTGCAGCGTTCGCAGAGTCAGGCCTGATCCCTGCGATCGCTAACAGTTTTTTTGGTAGCGTTTTGGTGAACTGGCAAGCACCAGCCCCAGGCAGCGTCAGGTTAGCGCCGGTCGCGCTAACACCCACGCACGCACCGTATCCTCCCTTAGTGGTATAGTATCTGATCAGATCAATACCTGATCCGATCAGATCTATACTAGCGTCCCCAGCAGTTTAGGGTTCCCAAAAACGCAGTGTTAGCGGGATCAGCCCAGATACCTGCTAGCACCTGCGTTTTGCCCCTCCGCCCGGCCCAGCCCACCCAAGTGCAGTATCGATCGATCACTGTCACTTACAAAACACTAAACGCATAACTGCAGCGTTCGCAGAGTCAGGCCTGATCCCTGCGATCGCTAACAGTTTTTTTGGTAGCGTTTTGGTGAACTGGCAAGCACCAGCGGCCTAGTACACCCCGGTCGTAGTCAAACCAGCACTGCAGTAACACTTGGTGACGTGGCGAGTCCCATAAGTGCAGTTCAAGCTGGTGAGGTGGCAAGCACAAGTAGTGTCCCGCTGCCACCAAGAAGACAAACACAGGCCCGTCGTGCCCATAGTGCCCTTCCTGCTGCATTCGCCAATCCTAATTGGGAACCCACCACTTCTGCAGCGCCCGTACTTCCCCCATTCACATCCCCAACCAAATGCAGTCGGCTGCATGAGAGGCATTTTCTTTATGTCCTCCCGAGTACCCCTACCCAGCGAACCCCCCCAAAAAAGATGTTGTGTCTGCAGCAAGCGCGGATATAGGCGTGACACCCGCTATTATTGTCCCTCCAGTCCTGACAATCCTGGTCTTTGCATTGGTGAATGTTTTGAACGCTACCATTCACTAGTTGAGTATTAGCGTAGGGTACAGCATTGCACAGACTAGGCACACTTTCACAGGGTCTCCCAAGATGCCATCGCATTTTGAGAGACCCGAACCTGGAACCGGTTACAGTTATAAAAGTTAGTTACAAAAAAAAGTGTAAAAAAAAAAAACAAAAAAAAAAAAACACATACAAAAATATAAAATAAAAAAAAAATAGTTGTCGTTTTATTGTTCTCTCTCTCTCTATTCTCTCTCTATTGTTCTGCTCTTTTTTACTGTATTCTATTCTGCAATGTTTTATTGTTATTATGTTTTATCATGTTTGTTTTTCAGGTCTGCAATTTTTTATACTTTACCGTTTACTGTGCTTTATTGTTAACCATCTTTTTGTCTTCAGGTACGCCATTCACGACTTTGAGTGGTTATACCAGAATGATGCCTGCAGGTTTAGGTATCATCTTGGTATCATTCTGTTCAGCCAGCAGTCGGCTTTCACGTAAAAGCAATCCTAGCGGCTAATTAGCCTCTAGACTGCTTTTACAAGCAGTGGGAGGGAATGCCCCCCCCTCCACCGTCTTCCGTGTTTTTCTCTGGCTCTCCTGTCTCAACAGGGAACCTGAGAATGCAGCCGGTGATTCAGCCAGCTGACCATAGAGCTGATCAGAGACCAGAGTGGCTCCAAACATCTCTATGGTCTAAGAAACAGGAAGCTACGAGCATTTTATGACTTAGATTTTGCCGGATGTAAACAGCGCCATTGGGAAATTGGGAAAGCATTTTATCACACCGATCTTGGTGTGGTCAGATGCTTTGAGGGCAGAGGAGAAATCTAGGGTCTAATAGACCCCATTTTTTTTAAAAAAGAGTACCTGTCACCACCTATTGCTATGATAGGGGATATTTACATTCCCTGAGATAACAATAAAAATGATTTAAAAAAAAAAATATGAAAGGAACAGTTTAAAAATAAGATAAAAAAGCAAAAAAATAATAAAGAAAAAAAAAAAAAAAAAAAGCACCCCTGTCCCCCCTGCTCTCGCGCTAAGGCGAACGCAAGCGTCGGTCTGGCATCAAATGTAAACAGCAATTGCACCATGCATGTGAGGTATCACCGCGAACGTCAGATCGAGGTCAGTAATTTTAGCAGTAGACCTCCTCTGTAAATCTAAAGTGGTAACCTGTAAAGGCTTTTAAAGGCTTTTAAAAATGTATTTAGTTTGTCACCACTGCACGTTTGTGCGCAATTTTAAAGCATGTCATGTTTGGTATCCATGTACTCGGCCTAAGATCATCTTTTTTATTTCATCAAACATTTGGGCAATATAGTGTGTTTTAGTGCATTAAAATTTAAAAAAGTGTGTTTTTTCCCCAAAAAATGCGTTTGAAAAATCGCTGCGCAAATACTGTGTGAAAAAAAAAAAATGAAACACCCACCATTTTAATCTGTAGGGCATTTGCTTTAAAAAAATATATAATGTGTGGGGGTTCAAAGTAATTTTCTTGCAAAAAAAATAATTTTTTCATGTAATCAAAAAGTGTCAGAAAGGGCTTTGTATTCAAGTGGTTAGAAGAGTGGGTGATGTGTGACATAAGCTTCTAAATGTTGTGCATAAAATGCCAGGACAGTTCAAAACCCCCCCAAATGACCCCATTTTGGAAAGTAGACACCCCAAGCTATTTGCTGAGAGGCATGTCGAGTCCATGGAATATTTTATATTGTGACACAAGTTGCGGGAAAGAGACAATTTTTTTTTAATTTTTTTTTTTTTTGCACAAAGTTGTGACTAAATGATATATTGCTCAAATATGCCATGGGAATATGTGAAATTACACCCCAAAATACATTCTGCTGCTTCTCCTGAGTACGGGGATACCACGTGTGGGACTTTTTGGGAGCCTAGCCGCGTACAGGACCCCGAAGACCAAGCGCCGCTTTCAGGCTTTCTAAGGGCGTAAATTTTTTATTTCACTCTTCACTGCCTATCACAGTTTCGGAGGCCATGGAATGCCCAGGTGGCACAAACCCCCCCAAATGACCCCATTTTGGAAAGTAGACATCCCAAGCTATTTGCTGAGAGGTATAGTGAGTATTTTGCAGACCTCACTTTTTGTCACAAAGTTTTGAAAATTGAAAAAAGAAAAAAAAATTTATTTTCTTTCTTTATTTTCAAAAACAAATGAGAGCTGCAAAATACTCACCATGCCTCTCAGCAAATAGCTCGGGGTGTCTACTTTCCAAAATGGGGTCATTTGGGGGGGGTTTGTGCCACCTGGGCATTCCATGGCCTCCGAAACTGTGATAGGCAGTGAAGAGTGAAATCAAAAATTCACGCCCTTAGAAATCCTGAAGGCGGTGATTGGTTTTCGGGGCCCCGTACGCGGCTAGGCTCCTAAAAAGTCCCACACATGTGGTATCCCCATACTCAGGAGAAGTAGCTAAATGTATTTTGGGGTGCAATTCCACATATGCCCATGGCCTGTGTGAGCAATATATCATTTAGTGACAACTTTTTGTAATTTTTTTTTTGTCATTATTCAATCACTTGGGACAAAAAAAATTAATATTCAATGGGCTCAACATGCCTCTCAGCAATTTCCTTGGGGTGTCTACTTTCCAAAATGGGGTCATTTGTGGGGGTTTTGTACTGCCCTGCCATTTTAGCACCTCAAGAAACGACATAGGCAGTCATAAATTAAAGGCTGTGTAAATTCCAGAAAATGTACCCTAGTTTGTAGGCGCTATAACTTTTGCGCAAACCAATAAATATACACTTATTGACATTTTTTTTACCAAAGACATGTGGCCGAATACATTTTGGCCTAAATGTATGACTAAAATTGAGTTTATTGGATTTTTTTTAGAACAAAAAGTAGAAAATATCAATTTTTTTCAAAATTTTTGGTCTTTTTCCGTGTATAGCGCAAAAAATAAAAACGGCAGAGGTGATCAAATACCATCAAAAGAAAACTCCATTTGTGGGAAGAAAAGGACGCAAATTTCGTTTGGGTACAGCATTGCATGACCGCGCAATTAGCAGTTAAAGCGACGCAGTGCCAAATTGTAAAAAGTGCTCTGGTCAGGAAGGGGGTAAATCCTTCCGGGGCTGAAATGGTTAATGCATTTTTTAGAGTGTGCCCCCCAAATATCTTGTTTGTATATACAAGGAACACACAATCAGTCTCCTCTCCCCTGACAGGAAGTCGATCTGTGTGTTTACACGCACAGATATATGTTCCTGTTCTGTGACTGGCAATCACGGGTGTCCGGCGGCCATCGCGGCCGCCAGGCACGTGCATCGGCTCCTGAGGACACGGGGGGAGCATGCCCCCTAGAACGCTGGGAAGCCGAGGACGTCCTGGCAGAGCCACCTTGTGGCCGTCATATGTCTATACGCAGGATGGGAAGTGGTTAAAGAGGAAGTAAACCCTGATGGGTTTTACTTCCCCTTTTGTTCCCTGCAAAGTAAAAGCATAATGGGCTAGTATGCATCGCATACTAGCCCATTATGTGCCACTTACCTGCAAATGAAGCCCGCGATGTCCCCGATTGTCCCACTGGTGGCTGCATCCATCTTCACCCCTCTTCCTTCCATGGACTCCGGCTCTGTGACTGGCCGAAGTCTCATGACTTCACTCCTGCGCATGTGCACGGGAGCCGATAGTCATGGCATGGGCCCTTTAGAAATGGCATGATCGTGTCCTTCCTTCAGTGCGCATGCGCCAATGGCGGCATAAGCGTATATGGTAAATATCTCCTAAACCATGGAGAGGTTTAGGAGATATATCCAGTACCTACAGGTAAGCCTTATTATAAGCTTACCTGTAGGTAAAAGTGGTGTGTAAACCGTGTACACACGGGCGGACTTTTCGGCATCAAAGGACCGACTGTCTTTCCGATGGACTTTCTAACGAACGGACTTGCCTACACACGACCACACCAAAGTCTGACGGATTCGTACATGATGACGTACGGCCGGACTAAAATAAGGAAGTTCATAGCCAGTAGCCAATAGCTGCCCTAGCGTCGGTTTTCGTCCGTCGGACTAGCATACAGACGAGCGGATTTTTCGACCGGACTCGAGTCCGTCGGACAGATTTGAAACATGTTCCAAATCTAAAGTCCATCTGATTTTTCGACCGAAAAAGTCCACTGCAGGTCCGATGAAGCCCACACACGGTCGGATTGTCCGACGAATTCGTCGGACCAGTCCGGTCGAAAGGTCCGCCCGTATGTACATGGCATAAGGGTTTACAACCATTTTAGGCTGGCCGTACAGAGTTTTTGTTTGAATGTTTATATGAAATGTCGTTCATCAGAGCATTCGAATAATGCCATCATTGAGTCGGCGACTTTCATCTGAAGCCCTCAAACATTTTGTCCATACTTACTAATTGAACCAAGATTCCCAGAAATATCAAACATATTTATTTTTGCTTTATAAATCAAAGAAAGAATGATGCAAAGCAACGTTTATTTAAATGTATAAGTACATTGCATATTAGATATACTTATATAAACATTGGCAAGAAAAAATATGTGAACCCCCTTGGATTTCACTGGTTTTCTGCAGCAATCCGGCAAAAAAAAAAGTGATCTGATCCTCATCTAAGTCACAATAGACAAACACAATGTGCTCAAGCTGAGAACACACAAACAATTCTAATTTCTCGTGCCTTTATTGAGTGTTGAGTATAGTGTTGAAGGAAAAAGTATGTGAACCCTTGGCGTTAATAGCTGGTTAAACCTCGTTTGCCATCAATGATTTCAGACAAGTGCTTTCAGTAGCTCTGGATCAGACCTGCACAACATTCAGGCGTAATGCTTGACCCTTCCTCTTTACAAAACTGCTTCAGCCCAGACACAGTTGTAGGATGTTGGCTGTGAATGACTCTCTTCAGGAAATTGTACAGCATCTCTATGGGTTTAAAGGTCTGGGCTGTGACTGGGCCACTCCAAAAAGGTGCATTTTCTTTTTCTAAAGCCAGTCTGTTGTGTATTTACTTTGATGCTTAGATTCATTGTCTTGTTGCACCAATCAGCTTCTACTAATCTTCAGCTGGCGGACAGCCACCCTGACATTATCCTGTACGATATTTTGGTAAACTTTGGAATTCATTTTCCCCTCAATGATGGCAAGTGGTCCAGGCCCTGAGGCAGCGAAGCAAGCCCAAATCATGATGTTTCCTACACCATACTTGGGATGTTGTTTTGATGCTGGTAAGCTGTGCCCTTTTTGCACCATTCATAGAGTATTCTTCCCGAACAATTCAACTTTTGTTTCATCAGTCCACAAAACATTTTCCTAGTAGCATTGTGGTTTGCCAAGGGGCTTTTTGGCAAACTTCAGGCACGCAGCAATGTTTTTGTTTGAGAGCAGTAGCTTCCTTCATAGTGTTCTGCCATGGATATCCTTGTTAGACTTCTGAACTGGGATGTTTGCCAGTTCCAGTGGTGTCTTCAAGCCTTTAGCTGTTGCTCGTGGATTCTTCTTTACCTAGTTGAGGATTCTGGGTTGTGCTTTGGGAGATCCACTTGACTGGGTGCCCATTTATAGGAAGAGTAGCCACAGTACTAAACTTTCTCCAATTATAAACAATTTGTTCAACTGCCAACTGATGGATGCCTAAATAATTAGAGATTGCTTTGTATCCCTTTCCAGCCGTATCCAGATCAGCAACTCTTGATTGTATGTCTTCAGAGAGCTCCTTTTTGAGTGGCATGGATTACATCAGCTGATGCTTCTTATGAACAGCAAACCCTAAAAAGTCTGAGTGTCTTTTATCAATCAAAATATCTCTAAACTACACCCCCAAACACATTTCATTAATTGGACTCTAGGTGTGCAAACTACTGACTCCAATTAGCTTTTCGTGGAAGTAATTGGTTCACTTATGCCGCGTACACACGACCGGACTTTATGGCATACTTTGCCCGGCGGACTTTTCGACGGACTTTACGACGGACTTGCCTACACAGGATCAACCAAAGTCCGACGGATTCGTACGTGATGACGTACGACCGGACTAAAACAAGGAAGTTCATAGCCAGTAGCCAATAGCTGCCCTAGCGTTGGTTTTTGTCCATCGGACTAGCATACAGACGACCGGACTCGAGTCCGTCGGAAAGATTTGAAACATGTTTCAAATCTAAGTCCGTCAAACTTTTGAGAAAAAAAGTCCGCTGGAGCCCACACACGATCGAATTGTCAGACGGACTCCGGTACGCCGGACCAAGTATGCCGGAAAGTCCGCTCGTGTGTACGTGGCATTACTTTTTCCTCCAGCACTGTGAATGTTTAATGGGTTTGTTCAGTAAAGACACAACAAATTAGAATTGTGTGTGTGTTATCAGCTTAAAGTATAATTAAAGGCAAAAGTTTTTTTAAAATTTTAGATATAGTGCAGAGGAATTAGAATACTGCTTGTCAGTTTGTTTTTTTTATTGCTGTCGGTGCCCCCGTTAAGGAGATTTGTCCTATTTACCATTATCATTAAAAGTGAAAGTAAAAGAAAATCCCGAAAAAGTAATAGAGGGGAAATCTTCCAATGGGGACGCTAGTTCTGGTGACCTGGGGGTCCCCAAGAAATTCCTTTAATTTGCAGGGATTTCCTCTCACTTCCTGTATGGCTATGGGACAGTAAGTGAAGGGAAATCTCTGCAATAGGACACAGATGGCGAGAGAAAAAAATCTGACAGGGGTTATAACCCTCCGTTTCTCTATCAAAAATGAAAAAAAAAGTTTTGCCTATAGTTCTACTTTAAGCACAATTGTGTTTGTCTATTTTTGTGACTTATTATTACAGGTACCTTCAGCCCCGGAAGATTTTACCCCCTTCCTGACCAGAGCACTTTTTGCGATTCAGCACTGCGTTGCTTTAACTGACAATTGCACAGACGTGCGATGTTACACCCAAACAAAATTGACGTCCTTTTTTTTACCATAAATAGAGCTTTCTTTTGGTGACCTCTTCTTTTGATCACCTCTGCAGTTTTTATTTTTTGCGCTAAAAACAAAAAAAAAGCGACAATTTTGAAAAAAAAAAGCAATATATTTTACTTTTTGCTATAATAAATATCCCCCAAAAATATATAAAAAAACAAATTTTTTCCTCAGTTTAGGTGATACGTATTCTTCTACATATTTTTGGTAAAAAATAATAAAATAAAAATCGCAATAAGCGTATATTGATTGGTTTGCGCAAATGTTATAGCGTCTACAAAAGGGGATAGTTTTATGGAATTTTTATTATTATTTTTTTTATTAGTAATGGCGGCGATCTGCGATTTGTATTGTGACTGTGACATTTTGGCAGACACATTTGACACTATTTTGGAACCATTGTCATTTATACAGCGATCAGTGCTATAAAAAATGCACTCATTACTGTGTAAATGACACTGGCAGGGAAGGGGTTAAACACTAGGGGGCGATCAAGGGGTTACGTGTGTCCTAGGGAGTGAATCTAACTGTAGGGGGGATAGGCTATCACTGTCACAACAGCGTTCACTTCCCGATGACAGGGAGCAGTAGATCTCTGTCATGTCACTAGGAAGAACAGGGAAATGCCTTGTTTACATAGGCATCTCCCTGTTCTGCGGCTCTGTAACACGATCTTGGGATTGTGTCTGCAGGACCCGCGGGCACAGTCACGCTGCACGCGACGGGCGCGCCCGCTAGCCCCACCAATTACAGGGGATGTACAGGTACGTCCATTTGCCCTTCGCTGCTATTGTTCCCATGTATATCGGCGTGCAGCGGTCAGCAAGTGGTTATACCTCGTACACAAAATGAGAATATCGAACAAATGATCGTCTTTTTTTTTTTGGCATGCTAGTCTCCATATCCAAAATGAAGAGGTTACTAAATTTACAAAAATTCTCATATGACAGAATACAACTTTAGAAGTTATGTAATGTGTTGTATTGTATTCTTTCATTTCCGAGCATGCGTGGTCTTGGTGTTCTGATTTTTTTCGGACGAGCACTGTACTGATTAAACGCAAATCATTTGTTCCGGTATCGAACAACAAAAACATAATTTTCAAACCAATTTTTGATAATCTGATCGTTAGTACACAGCTTTCATCCGAAATTTTCTGAAGGGTTGAACACAAATTTTTTTCGCATTATACCAGATCGTACGATTTTTGTTTAATCAGTACAGTTTTCGTCTGAGAATACAATACAAATACACTACAACACATGACATCATTTCCAAATTTTTATTCTGTCGTATGAGAATTTTTGTACTTTATTAACCTCTTCATTTTCGATCCTGAGACTAGCAGGCAAAAAAAAAAAAAAAAACAGACAATCATTCGTCAAATATTTTCATTGTGTGTACCAGGCTTTACATCTATTCAGATAAGAAAGAAGTCAGATTTTCCAATTTTTGCCTTCCAATGTTCTCATCACTTTGGTCGAAAAAAAGATCAGCAATTTGTTCCCATTAACTGAAAATCTAATGAACATTCCGAAAACAAACATTTTCTAACAAAATTCCAACCATGTATGGCCAGCTTTTCACTCTCCTGATGCTCATTTTTACAACCAGGAATGTGCAGGAATAATCACCTTTTGTCTGGTTTTGGCTTCTACAGGAGCACTGAAGGTTAGTTGGCCCAAACCACAGCAGAAGGATAAGTTTGTGTGCAAACAAAGGCAATGAATCAGTGCTAGACATGTGCGATTCGGTTCGTAATGAATAGATTTCCCTACGAATTTGTTAGTATTCGTACATTTGGATCAATCCGAACATCCGAATAGCTGAAAGAACCAAAATACGAAAATTACGAATAAGCAAAATAACGAACATGCGAAAATACGAACTTATGAACGGACAAACTTACGAAAATACGAAACTCCGAAAAAGTAAAAGAAAGAAAATTAAATCTATAACGAATGATTTACATTTTGTATTTTCAATCCTTTGTCTGTTCATAATTTCATGTGTTCGTAATTTCGTTTGTTCGTCTATTCGTAATTTCGTTTGTTCATACTTTCGTTTGTTCGTCTGTTCATAATTTCATTTGTTTGTATTCTCGAATCGTTCTTTTGAATAGACAGTGCAATGCCCCGTACACACGATCGGAAATTCCGCCAGCAAAAGTTCGATGACAGCTTTTGGTCGGAAAATGCGATCGTGTGTATGCTCCATCGGAGTTTTGCTGGCGGAATTTCCGCCAGCAAAAGATTGCGAGCATGTTCTCAATTTTTTGGTCGGAAAAAGTTCTGATCGTAAATTCCGATCATCTGTACAAATTCCGACGCGCAAAATTCCTACGCATGCTCAGAAACAATTTGACGCATGCTCGGAAGCATTGAACTTCATTTTATCGGCTCGTCGTAGTGTTGTACATCACCGCGTTCTTGACGGTCGAAAGTGCAGAGAACTTTTGTGTGACCGTGTGTATGCAAGCCAAGCTTGAACAGAATTCTGTCGGAAAAACCATCCAAGTTTTTCCGACGGAAAATTCGCTCGTGTGTACGCGGCATTAGTGTATCTTAATATGTATGTTCGTAATTTCGTGTTCTCGAATTGTTCTTTCGAATGGGCAGTGTATTAGTGAGTGATGTATCTTACTATACTTAATATCTTTAGCCAATCAGCTTATCCCTTTTGTGTCTGAGTCACACTGCATTCCTGAATCTTTTTAGATTTAGTTGAGGAGGAGACTTAGTCCGGTCTGGTGACTGAGGGAGTGGACTGAAGTACAGGACTTATTAGAAAAGCAAGCATAGGATTGTTATTCTTTATTTCCTACGAAAGTACGAATCAACGAAAAAGGTAATCTGACAAAAGTAACAATTACTAAATTACGAGTAGTGTACCAAAAAAAAGAAAATTATTATCTAACAAAATTACGAATTTCGAATCAAAGAAAATTAGACGGAATTACGAATAATTTTGTATTAACGAAAATATAACTGTTACGAAAATACGAACAAGTCAGAATATGAAAACTCGCGTCTTACGAAATTACAATTTGCTAGACTAACGGAATTACGAATCATTTTGTATCAACGAAAATATAACTGTTACGAAAATACGAACGAGTCCGAATATGAAAACTCGCATCTTACGAAATTATGAATCGTTACGAATCAACGGAAATGTAAAGAAACTAAACAAAATATTTTGTTGTGCACATGTCTAATCAGTGCCTTTGCCTTAACACAGCTCCGGACCCTCATTTCAGCTTGAACCCAAAGTGCTGATATCTCACAAGAAGCAGTGCCGATCCTGGCCGGGGTGCATGGGGTGCAGTGCACCCGGGCGCCACAGAGGTGGAGGCGCTGAAGTGCCAGATGGCTCCCCTCCCTGCTCCTCCTCTCCTTGTCCGTAGGCGGCTCTTTCTGCCAGTCACCACCGCCGCCCCTGTGTTTCTTGCCGAAGCCCATCCCCCCTCCCTCCTCCTGTCAGAGGAGGAGAGCGGAAACAGCTGGAGATCGGAGCGGCTGTGTCTCTGTGTGCAGAGAGACCAGCCGCGCTGTGATGACACTGGGGGGGGGTCTGTGCCCGACGTGTTCCAGTTCTCCTCTTGTGTGTAACTCCTGCCTGCTGCCCGAGCCTGACACGCTCTGTTCTCTACCCGGGCGGCGCGGCTGCACACTGTCCTCTCCTCTCCAGCTGCCGCCCGGGTGTTTTTTAATTAGCTTAATGGAGGGGTGGGGGTGGTTTGTTGGGGGTCTATACTAATGGAGGGGGGGTTTGTACTAATGGAGGGGGGTTTGTTCTGGGGGGTCTATACTAATGGAGGGGGGGTGGTTCTGTACTAATGTAGGGGGGTGGTTTGTTCTGGGGGGGTCTGTACTAATGGAGGGGGGTGGTTCTGTACTAATGGAGGGGGGGTTGGTTTGTCCTGAGGGGGGTCTATACTGATAGAGGAGGTGTTTTGTCCTGGGGGGTCTATACTGATAGGGGGTCTGTACTGAGGGAAGGGTTTATACTTAGTGGGGGGTCTGCACTGACGGAGGGGGGTCGATACTTAGTGGAGGGGGATCTGTACTGAGGGGCAACTATAGTTGGTGGAGGGGGGGTGATGCCATGTTTTACCACACCGGGTGACACCCCTCTCCTCTTCGCACGCGCTGCTGTACTAGTGAGAGGCGCACTATGTTTCTCCCCCCGCCTTCATATCGGCCAGGGAAGAAAAAAAAAAGGAACAAAGAAGTGGGACATGTAGTCTCGAGGACTGGCAGCCCGACTGTAACACGGAAACTGCAGCCCACACAGCATGCCCAGCTGAATGGGAGAGAGAGAGCCAGGAGCCTGGGAAAGCTTTCAGGGAAGTACACCCAGGACTCCAGAGGGAGAGGACAGTGCTGAGGGAACACCATCAGAGAGAGAACCCCGCTGACCTGCACCACCAGAGGGAAAGCCACATAGCCTAGCGCCATCCCTGGCGGAGAAAGGAATGGAGTCATTGCCAGAATACAGATCTGGGTGCTACCCAGCGGAGTCGCCACAGGCAATTCAGAGTGAGCTGACTCCTGATCAGAGAAACCGTTGCTATATCGCTGGGTCAGGTGAGAGGGCCGATCGGCCATTATCTACCAATGTCCATAGGAACTGAAGTCTCTGACCATCTCCTGTTTTATGTGTGCTGTCTCTGACCATCTCTTGTATCATGTCCTCAGTCTCTGACCGTCTCCTGTACTAAGTCTGCAGTCTCTGACCATCTCCTGTATTATATCTCCAGTCTCTGATCATCTCCTGTATTATATCTCCAGTCTCTGACCGTCTCCTGTAGTATGTCTGCAATTTCTGACCATCTCCTGTAATATGTCCACATTCTCTGACCATCTCCTGTACTATGTCTGCAGTCTCTGACCATCTCTTGTAACATGTATGCAGTCTCTGACCATCTCTTGTAACATGTCTGCAGTCTATGACCATCTCTTGTATTATGTCTGCAGTCTCTGACCATCTTCTGTAGTATGTCTGCTGTCTCTGACCGTCTCCTGTAGTATATCTGCAGTCTCTGACCATCTCCTGTAGTATGTCTGCAGTCTCTGACCATCTCCTGTAATATGTCCGCATTCTCTGACCATCTTCTGTACCATGTCCTCAGTCTCTGACCATCTGACCATCTCTTGTAACATATCTGCAGTCTCTGACCATCTCTTGCATCATGTCTTCAGTCTCTGACCATCTCTTGTATCATGTCTGCAGTCTCTGACCATCTCTGTATCATGTCTGCAGTCTCTGACCATCTCTTGTATTATGTTTGCTGTCTCTGCCCATCTCTTGTATTATGTCCTCAGTCTCTGACCATCTCTTGTAACATATCTGCAGTCTCTGACCATCTCTTGCATCATGTCTGCAGTCTCTGACCATCTCCTGTACCATGTCTGCAGTCTCTGTACATCTCCTGTACCATGATTGTAGTCTTTGACCGTCTCTTGTATCATGTCTACAGTCTTTGACCATCTCCTGTACTATGTCTGAGGGCTCTTTCTAACAGACTCTCTAACAGAAGCCCTCTCTGTGTGCATCAGAAAGACTCCCCTCCAGGTCTCATTAGTGTAAGCTCTTCCTGTATTGTCTTTATTGTTAAAAGATCATGGGAGGATCCCAGGGTAATGAAGACTTCTTAGGGGAGCATCTCTGTGTTTGAGTCGTTGCCATAGTAACATTTGTAAAGGGGAGGGGTTGGTAAGATGACCACGCCCACGTGGGGGCGCTAGAAATATTTCTGCACCCAGGCGTTGGTGACCCTAGGATCGGCCCTGAGAAGAAGCCCTAATCAGCCAAAAGGCAAGTGTGGTTCACTGGGTGTTCTACTAAGTTGTAGCACTAAGGCTCAGTGTTGTCAACCTACTAGATTGAAACACCCAAAGTTTACTTGGACAGCCAAGTTTTTACTGGCATTTCCAAAAGTTACAAAATTACAGTTTTAATTGCAATTTTAGTATTTAGACTACAAACTAGTACAATATGCAATTAGCAATGTGATTTAAGGTAGATAATAAGGCAAAAAACATATTTCCAATTTTGTAGCTCAGAGAGGGGACCCAGGAGGGCACAAAATTAGAATGGGCAGGTGAACACACACATGAAATTGACTCACTGTGACACTGACAGCAGCACAGATGATGATGATGACACTTCACTGACACGACACATCCCCTCGTGAGTCACAGTGACGGTCTCTCCCCACACCAGGTGGTCCCTTCAGTCCACTCCAGTCCAAACAGCACTGACAGTCCCAATCCCAGCTTGCTTTGCTCCCATCCTGCAGACCCGGACACGATGCTCCGGCTGCTCCACCCAGCTCCCTTGAACCATGACATCACACCACACACTCAGGCACCGCCTCCGCCAGACCCGCCCCCTGTTGGTACCGCCAAAACACACTGTAACAGGCACTCGGATGGTCTTGGCCGGCTCTGAACCAGGACTGCACATGTGCATTTCCAAGCTGAGCGTCACAGCCATAGTTTTTACTGGCAACCTTCTCCTGTCACTGGCATTTACTGGCAGGAGAAAAATGCTTGTTTTTTACTGGTTGCCAGTAAAAATACTGACGGTTGGTAACACTGCAAGGGCTAATGGTATGTATGAACTGTATTGCTAGGTATACGTCTACATCACAGTAAACAGACGATTGCCAACCTCCTAAAAATTCTGGTTGCACATCTGCTTTTCTTCAGTGGGTTAACAACCTGACCCAAACAAAACATGCAAATTGGAAAGACCAAGAAAGTCTGGAGTCCTTATTTCAAATCACTAACTCATTGTATTGAAACTTTATGGTCTGAATGACAGCCGGGAGGAAAGGGGGGCAGCAAAGAGAAAGATTTCTGCTAACTGAAGAGAAATCAGCAGTCAAGGGACACATTCGACCAGGGGCATAGTATGGGTTTCCAGCACCTAACCTGTCGACCATTAGCACCCCATAAGTCCCTTCCTGCAGTCCATGGAGATGAGATGGGAAAGGAAGGAGGAGTGAGGCTACCATTGCAACTCTGTGAAACTATAAATTGCTAAATTATGATTTTTTTTATGCAAGTTTTGAAACTTTACAGCACAGGTATCTTCAAACTGGAAATCACATTATTAATAGCTATTATGTATTTGAAGATAAGGATTACCATATTTATCGGCGTATAACACGCACTTTTTTTCCCCTGAAAATAGGGGGAAAATCATGTGTGCATGTTAAACGCCGACAGCATACCTCAGAGAGGAAGGAGGGGGACGAGTGACGCCGGAATTCACCGAGTCGTAATCTCCTCTCCACTTGGCTCCCACGTCACACACACAGTCCCGCCTCCGCCACCGGCATTGGACCAGTGGTGTTCTGTCTATCACAGGAGCTGGTCCAAAGCCGATGGCGGAGGTGGGACTGTGTACGTGACTGCTGACTGAGAGCCGAGTAAACAGGAGATGACAGCTCCGTTATTTCCTGCGAGAGATGAGAGATGGTGGGCTGCATTGATGGGGGAGATCAGGCTGCAGATGGGCACAGATCAGGCTGCAGATGGGCACAGATCAGGCTGCAGATGGGCACAGATCAGGCTGCAGATGGGCACAGATTAGGCTGCACTGAAGCTGCAGATGGGCACAGATTAGGCTGCACTGAAGCTGCAGATGGGCACAGATCAGGCTGCACTGAAGCTGCAGATGGGCACAGATCGGGCTGCACTGAAGCTGCAGATGGGCACAGATTAGGCTGCACTGAAGCTGCAGATGGGCACAGATTAGGCTGCATTGAGACTGCAGATGGGCTGCATTGATGCTCACTGACCATTATTTTGCATCAAAGTGGTTTATTTTCCTAAAACTTCCCTCTTAAATTGGGGTGCATGTTATAAGCCAGTGCGTGTTATACGCCGATAAATACGGTATATGAAAACAGTATGGCTGTATTTGCAAGAAAAATACTGTAAAATGTTATGTGGTAACTTTCTTTTTTAATTTAGAATTTTCGGTCCAGGGCACCTGCCACTGTGGCCCTCTCATGCTACGCAACTGCAGCCTACCGACTGCAAGTTATGCCCCTTGTGCTGATTTTTCTCTGTTTTAAGGCTCCATTCATACCTCGCAGGTGCAATGGAGCGTGCACGTTTTTGGGTGTTTCTGCACATGGCGTTTTACGGCAGCCTATTTATTTAAAAAATGCGTGAAAAAATGTTCAAGAGAATTTCAATAACAAGATGCTTGAGGGTGCCATTAAGAATTAATGACACCCCATGCATCTGCAAAAGGGCAGTGTATTTTTGTCCATTGCGAGAAAGTGTTTTTGTCCATTGTATCACTATTTTGTGTGCATTCCAGCATTGCACAAGTTTGAACGAAGCCTAAAGCAGAACTTTGTTTCAGAAAAGGAACTTTGGTTGCAGGAAAATTTATTGCAAAAGAAAAATGGCATATCTCCACTGTAAGAAATGGGAGTTTTAAAAAGGTGCAAAAAATTGATAGTAACAATTTTAGAGTTTTATTAACCACTTGCTTACTGGGCACTTAAACCCCCCCTCCTGTCCAGACCAATTTTCAGCTTTCAGCGCTGATGCACTTTGAATGACAATTGCGCGGTCATACAACGCTGTACCCAAATTACATTTTCATCATTTTTTTCCCCACAAATAGAGCTTTCTTTTGATGGTATTTGATCATCTCTGCGGTTTTTATTTTTTGTTAAAAAAATTTAAAAACAACTAATTTTTTTAAATTTTTTTTATATTTTTGTATATTTTGTTATAAAATTTTGAAAACAGGTAATTTTTCTCCTTCATTGATGTACACTGATGAGGCGGCACTGATGGGCACCAATAGGTGGCAGTGATGGGCACTGATGGGTGGCAGTGATGGGCATTGATGGGTGGCAGTGATGGGTACTGATCAGCACTGGTTGGTTACACTGATAGGCAGCACTGCTAGGTGGCACTGATTGGCACCACTAGTGGGCATTGATAGGTGGCACTTGTGGGCATTGATAGGTGGCACTTGTGGGCACTGACAGATGGCAATGGTAGGTGGCAATGGCATGGGGCTACTGGTGGCACAGATGAGGCAGAATTGCCTCTTCCTCTTTGGGACCAATGTCCCTTGAACATAAGTCGGTGATCGGCTTTTTTTTCTCCTCATGCTGTCAGCGTGAGGAGAAAAAAAAACGATTACCGAGCTGTTGTTTACATCATGTGATCAGCTGTCATTGGCTGACAGCTGATCACATGGTAAGAGGCCGGGATCGGCCCTTTACTCGGATCTGCGATTACCCGAGTCTCAGTGACTCGGTGATCACAGGTGCAGGTGGTGCGCGGGGCGCGGGCAAAGGGGAGGCCGTCATATGACGGCCTTCCGGAAATTCAGGTCAGCGCTGTGGCCGTCATTCGGCTATAGCGCTGATGCCAAGAGGTCAGAGGCGGCTCTCTAATTAGGCAAATTAGGCGGTCGCCTAAGGCCTCACCCTCTCAGGGGCCTCGCGGCCACCTAGTTTGCCTAAAGAGCTGCTTCTGCTATCCTACTATCCTAAGAGACCGCACTGACACCAGCACTGAGAGAGACCGCACTGACACCAGCACTGAGAGAGAGACCGCACTGAAACCAGCACTGAGAGAGACAACACTGACACCAGCACTGAGAGAGACAACACTGACACCAGCACTGAGAGAGACAACACTGACACCAGCACTGATAGAGACAACACTGACACCAGCACTGAGAGAGACAGCACTGACACCAGCACTGGGAGAGACAGCACTGACACCAGCACTAGCAGAGTGTACACTGACACCAGCACAGAGAAACAGAGCACTGATGCCAGCACTGAGAGAGAGAGAGAGATTAATGACATCAGCGCAGAGACAGAGAACACTGCACTGAGATAGAGTGCCCTAACACCAGTACTGAGAGCATGCCAGCACTGACACCAGCTTTGAAATAGGGGACACTGACACCAGTACTATATGCAATTCATTTTCATTGCTTAAATTATTTTTTCCCTTATGGACGTGAGTGGGGCCTCATATCTAAGTTATGCCTAAGGCCTCACAAAGCCTAGAGCCGCCTCTGCAAGAGGTTAAACAAACAATGTTAAAATAGATAGAGTTTAAAGCGGAGTTCCACCCAAAAATAGAACTTCCGTTTTGCGGGAAGGTGACCCTCTGACATTTTTTGGGGGGGAGCGGATACCCTCTTTTTAGAGGGTTCCAGCTCCCACTTCCTCCCTGGGATCTCGGCAATCATCTGGGACACGTCACAGGTCCCAGATGATTGCCCGGCCAGTCACAGCGCGCATGCGCAGTGCGTGCCCGGCTGTGAAGCCACAGCCGGGTGCCCACAGTGACAATGCCGGCGCTACAGAGAGGAGGGGGAGACAAGCGAGGCTTCATTCCCCCGCATCGCTGGACCCTGGGACAGGTAAGTGCCCGATTATTAAAAGTCAGCAGCTGCAGTATTTGAAGCTGCTGACTTTATTTTTTTTATTTTTTTGGCCAGACTCCGTTTTAAATCCAAAACATGAAAATCATGCTGTCGTAGTACAAAAGTTTGTTGCCTCTATATGTTTCATCATAATCACGACTTCTTCTGGAACTTTTGTAAGACCTTATATACAATGTCACTGAAAATTTGGAGTCATAGTCACGTTTGGGGTGAGAATGCATCCATCAGATGATCTATATATTGCTGTTTTTATGTAAATATATGAATTGTAAATATGTAGACCTATTTTGGTCTTTGTATGTATTATTTTTTTTTTTTTTGTATATGAATGTTCATTGGCTTCATGTACATGGGACGTTTTTACAACCTCTTCTGAATGATTTAACTTGACAGATAGTAACACGCGTTTAAAACGTCAGTTTTGCCGCGTTTACATTTTGCGTTTAGAAGCGTTTGAATCTCTTCAAAATAGCCAAAAACGCCTGTAAACGGAACACGGCTAAATGCGAGTTACCGCCTTTTAGCCACGTTTGAAATGCCTCTAAACTCAGATTCTGAACGCATTTTTTTGTGTTCCAAAAAAAAGCCTCTAAACGCAACTACCTAGAAACGACTATAAACGACCCTGTGTACACATACTGATAAGATAACAGAGGAGAGTTCAGGAGCACTTGCAAAAAAATGCTCAACTGCTCCTAAACATCCGTTTACCAGCAGCAGTGTACATGAGACCTAAATTTTTTTTTTCATTTCTTATTTTTAGTGACATTGTATATAAGGTCTTACAAAAGCTCCAGAAGAAGCCCTGATTATGGCGGAACATGTAGAGGCAACAAACATTTGTACTACAACCGCGGGATTTTCATGTTTTGATTTTAAACTCTATTTTAACATTGTTTAATAAAACTATGAAATTGGTACTATCAATTTGATTGATTTTTTGCACCTTAAAACTCCCATTTCTGGTCTTTCCTACATCTTAATATATTATGTGAAGGTGGTGCTTGTAGTTGGACCTCCTGTCTCTGGTATCAGACCTATTTCCTTCAAGACTGGATTAAGATCTTGGCACCACCGAGGGAGTTAGCTAAAGTTGCATCGCAGGAAGGGGATGGACATTGCCAAATTTAGTTCTGCATTTAACTCAAATTGAAAATCGCTTGACCAGGTGGAATGCTATTTTTTCAACTTACTTTTTATAGCATAGAAGTCTGTGAGCCAAGCACAGCCCTCCTGTTCCTGGTGTCTTTGTCTAGTTTTTGTCCCCTGTGACCTAGCTTTGGGTGTACAGCCCCTTTTTAGTGATATAGCCAGTTCATAGTACTCCGGAGGGGGGGGGGAGCTGTCAATCACTTCTGCAGTGGGCAGTACTGAGCCTTAAGCTGTTTTCCATAGGCAGGTCTCTCAGAAAGGGACCAAGCTGAACATACAAGATTGCTGTGCTTTCCGATGTCAGCTAGCAGTCCAGCAGCAGATATGTGCAATTCGTTTCATTACAATCCAAAATTTTGACAAAATTTTCATTATTCAGAGATGTGGATGTATGCGAATCTCTGAACAAGAATAGTAACGAATTTCAATGATTTTCAGCTAATTTATTTGTATTAATTTGTTTCATTCAGATGACATGATGCGATAGTTTGGGCCTTTTGTTAGCGTTTGAAGCATCCAAAATAACGTAATAACATAACAATTTATCCAAATTGATTTGGATCCATTTCGTTTTTATGTTGCATTGTCATTTTTCATTATTATAAAAAATATACTACATAAGAAATGGAAACATATTGCACTAAATACAGTAAGGTATAAAAGTAAAATAAGATGACGATTTCTACCTATTGTGTTTGAATCGTAACTTAACGACTGACTCCAAAATTAATTTTGTTCCATTTGTTATGCTATGACTCGGAGATTCTGATGGATCCACCTCCATCCAACCCAAACTGAGTGCATAAGTAATCTCTCGAAAGAATAAATTAACGCTTTAAAACGAATATAACCAATCTTTCAAAATATGAATTGATATGGAACAGCAAATATGCAAAACAAATCTGAATATACGAAACAAATTGCAAAAGTAAATAATTCTCACATAATGAATATGAGGAAATAAAATGATTAACTTAAAGGGGTTGTAAACCCTCATGTTTTTTCACCTTAATGCATCCTATGCATTAAGGTGAAAAAACTTTTGGCAGTCACCAGCCCCCCCAGCATGGAGTCCCCACTCTTGATTGGATAGATTGATAGCAGCGCAGCCATTTGCTCCCAAATCTCTCTCTCTTGCTCTCTCTCTCCTCAAGTGGACCACAACATCCGGTTCAGTCTCTTACAATAGAGCGCATGCCAAGTGAAATATACCGATTATCCATTACCTCACCTCGCATACAGTCACAATAAATATATATATATTTATATATATATATAAACCTTGACAATTGTCCATAATCGTCTATTTAGTGAATAAACGCCATTTGTGACAATCTAAAGCCGGGGTCAGCAACCTGCGACCCACAGGCTGCATCCGGCCTGCCACCGCTAATTGTCCGGCCCATCAGTGCCTGTGATTTGTGATCCTCTTCATTGGAGAGCAGCGAGCGGCTGGTATTACAGGGCTGGATGGGGGCGGGAACTGCTGAAGTTAACTTTTTACATTAAACAGCAGGTGATTGGTTGCTGGGCGATCTTAGCAAACAATGGGGTGAGGGGGGGGGGGGGCAGAGGACACAATGGGGGCAGAGGACACTATGGGGGCAGAGGACAGAGGACACAATGGGGGCAGAGGACACAATGGGACAGAGGACACAATGGGGGCAGAGGACACTATGGGGACAGAGGACACTATGGGGACAGAGGACAGAGGACATTATGGGGACAGAGGACATAGGACACTATGGGGACAGATGACACTATAGGGGCAGAGGACAGAGGACACTATGCCCCCATAGTGTCCTCTGTCCCCATAGTGTCCTCTGTCTTCTGCCCCTATAGTGTCATCTGTCCCCATAGTGTCCTCTGTCCTCTGTCCCCATAGTGTCCTCTGTCCTCTGTCCCCATAGTGTCCTCTGCCCCCATTGTGTTCTCTGCCCCCATAGTGTCCCCTGCCCCCATAGTGTCCTCTGTCCTCTGCCCCCATAGTGTCCTCTGTCCTCTACCCCTATAGTGTCCTCTGTCCTCATAGTGTCCTCTGTCCTATGCCCCTATAGTGTCCTCTGTCCCCATAGTGTCCTCTGACCTCTGCCCCTATAGTGTCATCTGTCCCCATAGTGTCCTCTGTCCCCATAGTGTCCTCTGCCCCCATAGTGTCCTCTGTCCCCAGAGGACACTATGGGGACAGAGGGCAGAGGACACTATGGGGACAGATGACACTATGCCCCCATAGTGTCCTCTGTCCCCATAGTGTCCTCTGTCCTCTGCCCCTATAGTGTCATCTGTCCCCATAGTGTCCTCTGTCCTCTGTCCCCATAGTGTCCTCTGCCCCCATTGTGTTCTCTGCCCCCATTGTGTTCTCTGCCCCCATTGTGTCCTCTGCCCCCATAGTGTCCTCTGCCCCCATAGTGTCCTCTGTCCTCTGCCCCCATAGTGTCCTCTGTCCTCTACCCCTATAGTGTCCTCTGTCCTCATAGTGTCCTCTGTCCTATGCCCCTATAGTGTCCTCTGTCCCCATAGTGTCCTCTGACCTCTGCCCCTATAGTGTCATCTGTCCCCATAGTGTCCTCTGTCCCCATAGTGTCCTCTGTCCCCAGAGGACACTATGGGGACAGAGGGCAGAGGACACTATGGGGACAGATGACACTATAGGGGCAGAGGTCAGAGGACACTATGGGGACAGAGGACACTATAGGGGCATAGGACAGAGGACACTATGAGGACAGAGGACACTATGAGGACAGAGGACACTATAGGGGCAGAGGACAGAGGACACTATGGGGGCAGAGGACAGAGGACACTATGGGGACAGAGGATACTATGGGGACAGAGGACAGAGGACACTATGGGGGCAGAGGACACTATGGGGACAGAGGACACTATGGGGACAGAGGACACTATGGGGGCAGAGGACACAGGACACTATGGGGACAGATGACACTATAGGGGCAGAGGACAGAGGACACTATGGGGGCAGAGGACACTATGGGGACAGAGGACCCTATGGGGGCAGAGGACACTATGGGGGCAGAGGACACTATGGGACAGATGGAAGAGGACACTATGGGGGCAGAGGACACTATGTGGGCAAAGGACAGAGGACACTACAGGGGCAGAGTACACTATGGGGCAGAGGACACTATGGGGGCAGAGGACAAAGGACACTATGGGGGCAGAGGACACTATGGGGACAGATAGAAGAGGACACTATGTGGGCAAAGGACAGAGGACACTACGGGGGCAGAGGACACTATGGGGGCAGAGTACAGAGGACACTATGGGGACAGATGACACTATAGGGGCAGAGTACAGAGGACACTATGGGGACAGATGACACTATAGGGGCAGAGGACAGAGGACACTATGGGGGCAGAGGACACTATGGGGGCAGAGGACCCTATGGGGACAGAGGACCCTATGGGGACAGAGGACACTATGGGGGCAGAGGACACTATGGGGACAGATGGAAGAGGACACTATGTGGGCAAAGGACAGAGGACACTACAGGGGCAGAGTACACTATGGGGCAGAGTACAAAGGACACTATGGGGACAGAGGACACTGTGGGGGCAGAGGACAGAGGACACTATGGGGGCAGAGAACACTATGGGGACAGAGGACCCTATGGGGGCAGAGGACACTATGGGGACAGATGGAAGAGGACACTATGGGGGCAGAGGACACTATGGGGGCAGAGTACAGAGGACACTATGGGGGCAGAGGACACTATGGGGGCAGAGGACAGAGGTAACTATGGGGGCAGAGTACAGAGGACACTATGGGGGCAGAGGACACTATGGGGGCAGAGGACAGAGGTAACTATGGGGGCAGAGGACACTATGGGGACAGAGGACACTATGGGGGCAGAGGGCAGAGGACACTATGGGGGCAGAGGACAGAGGACACTATGGGGGCAGAGGACACTATGGGGGCAGAGGACACTATGGGGGCAGAGGACACTATGGGGGCAGAGGACACTATGGGGGCAGAGGACAGAGGACACTGAGGGCAGAGGACACTATGAGAGCAGATGACACTACAGTGGGGGGGGGGAGATGCAGGCAGTGCAGCGTCGCACGACCACGCAGTTATAAGTGAAAGTAACGCAGTGCCGTATTGCAAAAAATGGCCTGGCCATTGAAGGGGTAAATCTTTCCAGAGGTCACGTTGTTAATGTTGATTTTTTTCACAAGCCAACAGGGAGATTGTTAAATGAAGACACAGAAATATGGAGAAACAATGACAACATTCTGTTGAGCCTTCATTCACAGAGTGACTTCCCTTTAGTGCAATGTTGCATTTGATGTTGCAATTTTGAGCTACTAGTATAACATTTCCACAGTGATACATTGTTTTCTTGTAACTTCCTGGCCAGTGCAGAGTTCCCACTATTGTTTTTTTTGTTACATTTCTAAAATATCAATTGCCTGTCCTGTATCACGAGATAAATAATGAGGCTCCATGCACACTAGGGTTTTTTTTTTAAGCTAATAAAATGCTGGATAAAAAACGCTGGTAATAGCTTTTTGTAGTACCATTTTAGTAGCTAGTTTAGAGTTTTATTAGCTTTTTTGCAGTTCCTTTAAAACAAAAAAAAAATGGGGGGGGGGGGGCTAAAAAAAAAAAAAAAGTTCTGCTGGAAAAAGGCTCCTAGGCACTGAAGCTCAAAAAACGCTAATAGCCTAAAGTAGTGTTCATGGACACTGTGGGATTGATTTACTAAAGCTGGAGCACTGAGAATCTGGTGCAGCTCTGCATGGTAGCCAATCACCTTCTAACTTTAGCTTGTTCAATTAGGCTTTGATGCTAAAACCTGGAAACTGATTGGTTTCTATGCAGAGCTGCACCAGATTTTGCACTCTCCTGTTTTAGTAAATCAACCTCATAGTGTAACACTATTTAGCTTCTAGGAGCAGAAGAAAAATGCTAATAACAGCTTCTAGGAGCCTAGAAAAACGCTAGTGTGGATGGAGCCTGAATGTGTTTTTTTTTTTATTGATTTAAATGAATTATCTCAATTTTTGGCAGTATTTACGGAATTTGTGGTATTTAATATATATTTTCTTTGATGATCTGACTCTTTAATTATCACATGTGCTAATATTTAAAAAACAAAAGCATTAATGTTGCATACATTGTAAGGCCTCATGTACACGGCTGCTGGTAAACGGACGTTTAGGAGCAGTTGGGTGTTTTTTTTTTCAGCTGCCCCTGAACTCTCCTCTATGTTATCTTATCAGTACATGTACATTGAGTCATTTATAGTCGTTTCTAGGCAGTTGAATTTAGAAGCATTTTTTGGAAAGCAAAAAAATGTGTTCAGGACGGATGTTCAGAGGCATTTGAAATGCCAAATGCCTGTAACAGCTTGTAAACGCGTGTAAACACGGTAACTCGCATTTAGCTGGGTTGTATACAGGCATTTTTAATGGAGATACATTTTTGACTATTTGAAAAAAAAAAACGCTTCTAAACGCAAATGCGGCTAAACACAGCAAAACAGATGTTTTTGAATGTCACTTACCATCTATCAAGTTAAATCGTTCAGGAGAGGTTTTAAAATGTCCCGTGTACATTAAGCCTAAAGGATACGCTTAGTGAATGGACTCCAGTATCTCCTTTAACCATTTTTGTTCCAAAATTTTTATGCTAAGATTTTTATTTTTGTAACATTAAAGGGGTTGTAAACCCTCGTGTTTTTTCACCTTAATGCATCGTATGCATTAAGGTGAAAAAACACCTGGCAGTGACCGCTGCCCCCCCCCCCCCGTTTTACTTAGCTGAGCCCTGGAACTTGACCCGCCGGGGTTCTCGCCTCTTGATTGGATATATTGATAGCAGCGCAGCCATTGGCTCCTGCTGCTGTCAATCAAATCCAATGACGCGGCACCGGGGGGGCGAGGCCGAGTCATACATTCAGCGGCTATAAACGCCGAATGCTGGACTCGGGAGCGCACCCGCAAAGTAACTCCCCCTAGGACAGTGATGGCGAACCTTGGCACCCCAGATGTTTTGGAACTACATTTCCCATGATGCTCAACTACACTGCACAGTGGATGAGCATCATGGGAAATGTAGTTCCAAAACATCTGGGGTGCCAAGATTTGCCACCACTGTCCTAGGGGGTTATCTGATGTGGGGAGGAGCCACGAAAGCTGCCAGGGGACCCCAGAACAGCAGGTCCGGGCCACTCTGTACAAAATGAACTGCACAGTGGAGTTGTATGATATGTTTGTTTAAAAAAAAAAAGAACCCTTGCCGTCACTTTAAATCTAAACCTACAGAACATTGATCAATTCCAGGGTATCTGACTGCCTTTGGGGATAAGAAAGATTTTTTTCTTCACTTTTGGAGCAAATTGGACCACATTTTATAAGGGGGACCCCACACCCAGACCTCTGCCCCAAGCTGGGGTCATATTGCGGGAGTACTATGGGGAAGATGATGGGGGGGACATGGAAGGGCTACAGTGGGACACGGCCTGCAGATGACACTCAACACCGGGGGATAGGAACACAAAACACCCAACAGACTGACTGGAGGTCAGTGACAGCTCCACCCTCCAGGGGGGAGTGAATACACTAAGGTAAGGGGGGGGGGGCACTGATATAAAGGTTCCCCTTATATTCCCCCCTTATCTTAGTGCATTCACTCTATGAAAGCTGGTTTGTGGTCACCAGAACCCCCCTTCCCCCCATCAGAGTTCCCAGCATTCCCCCTTAAATCAGTGTGGCCTCAGAGTTCCCCTTTACATCAGAGTCTGCAGGATTTCTCCTTACAGTGCAAGGGAGAACTCTGCAGACCCTGATCTAAAGGGGATTACTGTGGACACTGATGTAATAGGGGGCTCTGATGACCAGAGACCACCTTACATTAGAGGTCCCCTTTACACCAGAGTCCCCAGCACTCCCCCTTACATCAGAGTCATCAGTAGACATGTGCGATTTGGTTTGTAACAAATAGATTTTTGTACGAAATTGTTAGTATTCGTACATTTGGATCAATTCGAACATCCGAATAGCTGAAAGAACCAAACGAAAATTACGAAATTACAAATAAGCAAAATAACGAACACGCGAAAATACGAACTTACGAACAGACAAACTTACGAAAATACGAAACTCCGAAACAGTAAAAGAAAGAAAATTACATCTAGAACAAATGATTTACATTTTGCATTTTCAATTCTTTGTCTGTTCATAATTTCGCATGTTCGTATTTTCATTCGTGTGTTCGTAATTTTGTTTCTTTGTCTGTTCGTAATTTCGTTTGTTCGTGTTCTCGAATCGTTCTTTTGAATGGACAGTGTAAGTCTATCTTAATATGTATGTTTGTAATTTCGTGTTCTCAAATTGTTCTTTCGAATGGGCAGTGTATTAGTGAGTGATGTATCTTACTTAACCACTTACGGACCGCCCGCCACAGTTTTACGGCGGTTGTTTGAAGGAGGATATCTTTGTTATGGCAGCTGCTAGCTGCCATAACCCCGGTATCCTCATCTTCAGCGGGTGGTCTGCTACAAGATAAAAGTGGACTCTGCGGCGGATTCGCAGCGAGATCACTTTTTATCGGTGGCGGGAGAGGGCCCCCCCTCCTGACTGGCGGGAGAGGGCCCCCCTCCAGCCATGATCCGGTGTCCTCCGCAGCTTACCGGAGCCGTCGGCAGCGGCGAAGGCGATCGCGTCCTGTCTCCTGTCAAGTATGGAGACGAGTGAGGGGAAGATGGCCCCCACCCGTCTCCATACAATTGCTGGGCGGAAGCGATATCAAAACATCACTTCCGCCCAAAGTTCTTAAAAGGCCATTTTGTTTAAATTTTTTTTTTTAAATTACATTTACATTTTTTTTATTGCATTTTAGTGTATATATGAGATCTGAGGTCTTTTTGACCCCAGATCTCATATTCAAGAGGTCCTGTCAAGCTTTTTTCTATTACAAGGGATGTTTACATTTCTTGTACTAGGAATAAAAGTGACATTTTTTTTTTTAAAACAGTGTAAAAATAAAAAATAAAAGGTGAAATAAATAATAATAATAAATTTTCTTTTTAAAATGCGCCCCGTCCCGACGAGCTCGCGTGCAGAAGTGAACGCAAACGTGAGTAGCGCCCGCATATGAAAACGGTGTTCAAACCACACATGTGAGGTATCGCCGCGATCGGTAGAGCGAGAGCAATAATTCTAGCCCTAGATCTCTTCTGTAACTTAAAACATGCAACCTGTAGAATTTTTTAAACGTTGCCTATGGAGAAAAGTTTGTCGCCATTCAACGAGCGGGCGCAATTTTGAAGCGTGACATGTTGGGTATCAATTTACTTGGCGTAACATTATCTTTCACAATATAAAAAAAATTGGGCTAATGTTACTGTTGTCTTATTTGTTATTCAAAAAAATGAATTTTTTTCCAAAAAAAATGCGCTTGTAAGACCGCTGCGCAAATACGGTGTGAAAAAAAGTATTGCAATGACTACCATTTTATTCTCTAGGGTGTTAGAAAAAAATATATATAATGTTTGGGGGTTCTAAGTAATTTTCTAGCAAAAAAAACTGTTTTAAACATGTAACCACCAAAATCTCAAAACGAGGCTGGTCCTTAAGTGGTTAATATCTGTAGCCAATCAGCTTATCCCTTTTGTGTCTGGGTCACACTACATTCCTGAATCTTTTTAGATTCAGTTGAGGAGGAGATTGAGTCTGGTCTCCTGACGGAGTGGACTGGAGTAATTACAGGACTTAGAAAAGCAAGCATAGGATTAATATTCTTCCAGGGGCGGATTGACCATTTGGCCACTCGGGCACTGCCCGAGGGCCCCGGGCTACTAGGGGGCCCCATCAGGGTTGCCAGCCTCAGTAAAACCAGGGATAGTATGTAAAAATCTGTGTTTTTTTTACATCTGTCTCTGAAATGTACCTTACCTACATCCTTTTGGTCTAAAAATCCCAAGATTATAGCTGCCCCACCTCTCCAGTACCCTCTCAGCCAATAGAAACATGTCTGTGTATACTGTGTGTACATGTATGTGTATACTGTGTGATTGTATAGTGTGTGTGTGTGTGTGTGTTTGTATATACTGTGTGGCCCCATAATTTCTGATTGCCTGGGGGCCCCATAATCTCCTATTGCCCGGGGGCCCCATGAGTTGTCAGTCCGCCCCTGTATTCTTTATTTTCTACGAATAAACGGAAAAGGCAATCTCACAAAAGTCACAGTTACTAAATTATAAGTAGTGCACCGAATAAACTAAAGTTATTATTTAACAAAATTACGAATTTCGAATCAAAGAAAATTAGACTAATGGAATTACGAATCATTTATAACTCATTTATAAATCAATATAACTGTTTTACGAAAATACGAACGAGTCCGAATATGAAAACTCCCGTCTTACGAAATTACGAATCGCTACGAATCAACGGAAACGTAAAGAAACAAAACAATTTTTTTTGTTGTGCACATGTCTAGTCATCAGAGTTCTCTTTTACATTAAAGTCCACAGTGTTCCCTTTTACATCAGGGTCCGCAGAGTTCCCCTTTGCATGGAAATGTACCAATAGACAAGAGTAATACAGTAGCTATTTCAATGACAAAGAATTCTATGGTTGGGTAATCATAGAATTATTTTAATAATTTAATTGAATATCAAAAAATACCTCCAGATTAAAAAAAGAGGGTATATAAACCCCAAGCCTCAAAGGATACAGATAAGATAATGGATAAAGTGCATATACCCATACTGTATTACTCTTGTCTCTTGATACAAGGGTTTCATTTTTTGCGTTTAGTTGGATGGCTACAATGACAACACCCTACTGGTGTGTGGCATCCTGGATTTAATTAGGTTAGGTCATTTTAGGCCTTACATTTTTTTTTTGTGTTCAGGGAACCCTGCACAGAAAAGGTTTTTAACCCTAATGCAGAGAATGCATTAAAGCGGTTGTAAACCACCAAACAAACATAATCAAAAACCTGCAAGGCAATGGTCATAGGCGTGCGCACAGGGTGTGCCGAGTGTTCCCAGGCACACCCTAATCACCCCATGTGCATTAGTGTTATCGCTCTGTGTAGCAACAGGAACATGGGAAAGATCTCCCTCTTACCGGTTCTGCCATAAGAGAAGTGTTTATGCTCTTCTCTTTTACTGTGCCTGCAGGGAGATCAATGTGCCATGGTCATATATATGTAGATACATACACATGCATGTGTGTTTGAGCTTAAGGGTGCACATCCTAATGCATTAGGCTGCGCACACCTATGGCAATGGCATAATGTGCTAGTATGCATTAGACTTGTACACAACGGAAAATTTCGCTTAGTTTCGGTTAGTTGTCATTCGTAAAATACATAATTTCATTCTGTTATATTCGTTATGTTATGTTAATTCGTTTTAGGATAATTCCTTATTTCTGTAGAGTGTCGATATTCGTTATACTGAATCTCGAATCATGTCAAATTCATTCGTTATATCCGCTATAATTTCTTTCATATTAGTTGAAATTCGATATTTATGGATGTATATATATTCGTGATAATGATTTGGAAAGTCGTTTGTTTATTGAATCTATTAACACAATGACACTATCTCTTTCTCTGCTCAAATACAATACAACACCCTTCTCACTCAGTTCTCAGGAATGCACTTTGCCAGTGATCCAACCTCCAGCACAAAATGAATCAGCTGATTGGACTGCAAGTTGTACTTTTAGTTGACCTTTTATTTCATTAGATCTTTAACGAATTACCAAATCATGTCAAATTCATTCATTATATTCGCTATAATTTCTTTCATATTAGTTGAAATTCCTTATTTTTTTTATTCAGACATTCGGATGCATCAGAATGTCCGAAAGATGCAAAATTTGTCCGAATTTCGATTCGTTACAAAACAGATTGCATATGTCTAGTATGTATCGCATACTAGCACATTATGAAATAGTCACCTTAGAACTAAGCCCTGCAGCGCTGTAAAGTCACAGCTGAGAGGGCTGACATGTTCCCCCTGTCTTTCTTCTGGGTTTGCAAGCTGATTGGCCAGAGCCGCGATGAACTTACTTCCTCGCATGCGTGCGGGAGCCCTGGGTTCCAGCGTGAAGCTCTGAAGTTCCGGCAAGGTATGTCGGACCCTCAGAGCGCATGCGACAGTGATGTCACTGGCTGCATGCAGGGTGAATATCTCCTAAACAGTGCATGTTCAGGAGATATTCATTTTACCTAGGAGGGAAGCCTTATGCTGCTTCCAGGAGATGCTCCATTGCTCTCCCCATTAGGGAAACCTGTTGCAGCAAACAAAAGAAGTAGCAAGCTATTGCAGCATCAGATTCTATACCCCATTCTCACTGTACAAATCTTGAAACACCACAAATCCTTCTTGTGTATATATATTTTATATCTCCCATGTTTATAGAGGAGAGCAGGAAGACATCTTCAGAGGATCTGAGTGCAGACCAAATCAGACCACATCTCACGCCAGAGGTCCTCCCTCTATATACACGGTCCTCCCTCTATATACACCCTCCTCTGTGCTAGTCCTGTGTTTATCAACAGTATGATTCTATAGTGTGTCATAACCGGAGGCGGCGTGACATTTCGTAACACTGACCTATTATTACCCGGCCTGTCAGCTGTTATTATTCTACCTCCTGGTTGCATCAGGAACTCAGTGATGCTTCTGTTGGGTTGTATTGCAAATGAGACGCTGAGATACAAATCTCACACAGTAGGCTTATTAGAATGAGGGTCTTCAATCAGTGAGACTTTGGATGTGTGTATGTGATTATATATATATAATATATGTATGAATGTACAAACCCCCCGAGGAACCCACATTAAGCCCAGGTTTACACTAAGCTGCGGGAATGAAGCCGTCTGAGTTCAGCTGCATGTCAGTCCAGATTTTGGCTGCGATTTTACAGACATCTGTGTGGGTTTCTGCACAGATGTCAATGGAAATCGCACCCTGAAATTGCAAAAAAGTAGTACAGAAGCTACATTTTGAAATCAGCGCGGCGCTGCAAATGCAGCTTTGCACCGATTAGGAGGGTGCCATTGCTGAAAATGCGGACAAGTCAAATCGCATGTCAATGCCGCACCAATGCCAATGTCCCACCAATGTGAACCAGGGCTCAAGGGCAAATTAGATGAAACAGAAGTACCCAATAAACCTCTATTTATATTTAGCCCCTGTTCACATCAGCGCGATTCGACATGCAATTTGACATGTCAAATCACATGCCAGATGGCAGCCTATTGCCAGCAACAGCACTGTCCTAATCAGTGTGATGCTGCACAGATTTCCAAAAGTGGTTCCTGCACTACATTTGGCAACTTCGGGGGCGATTTCAATAGACATCTGAGCATCTGTGTATGCCCCCCCCCCGAACTTGCACTGAAATGCGGGTTTGAAATTGTGCGAGTTCAGCTGAACTCGCACGGTTTCAAATCTGTGTTCAGTGTGAAGGAGGGCTAAAGGGTGTAGAATTATAACAATGGGGGGGGGATTACTAAAACTGGTTCACGCAGAATCTGGTGAAGCTGTGCATAGTAACCAACCAGTTTCTAACATCAATTCAATTAAGCTTTGCCATAAAACAGTGGCGGCCCATCTATAGGGGGCGCATGGGTGCCGCCCCCCCCTCCAGGCAGTCACAAAAAAAAAAAAAAAAAAATTAAAAAAAATTAAATAAAATACAAAAAAGGTCCTTAAGTGCACTGTGTTCGGACGCCGGACACATAGTTACATAGTAGGTGAGGTTGAAAAAAGACACAAGTCCATCAAGTCCAACCTCTGTGTGTGATTATGTGTCAGTATTACATTATATATCCCTGTATGTTGCGGTCATTCAGGTGATTATCTAATAGTGCGACACAGTGCAACTCTGGACACAGTGCACTTATGGGATGTGCCAAGTCTATGCAATCATGAGATTGCAGACGTGGCGCTTCATTTGCGGGCGTTTAGCTCGCCTTGCAGCGCTTTCTGAAGCGCCTAGTAGCTTCTGTGTGCACCAGTTTTAGTAAATCTCCCCCAGTATGTATTGTGTGTCATATTGCAGGTATGTACAAACCCCCATAATTACCCATAAACATTTAGGGGCTACTTAAAATTAAAGGAGTTGTAAATCCTCAAGGTTTTTCACCTTAAAGCATTCTATGCATTAAGGTGAAAAACCTCCTGTGCTGCAGCACCCTCCAGAGCCCCCTTTTTACTTACCTGAGCCCAATCTTTCCAGCAATGGGGACGAGCACACCAGCTCCAGCCAGTGTCTCTGGTCCTCATTGGATAAATTGATAGCAGCAGGAGCCATTGGCTCCTGCTGCTGTCAATCAAATCCAATGATGCGGGAGCCGGGGCCGAGTCCTGCTGTCTGTGTCAATGGATGCAGCAGCAGGACACAGGAGCACGCCCGGACAAGTGTCCCCATGGAAAGCGCTTCTCCATAGGGGCACTTGATGTGGGGAGGAGTCAGGAGCGTCGTGTGGGGGCCCCAGAAGAGGAGGATTGGGGCCACTCTGTGGGAAACCCTTACACAGAGCTGGTAAGTATAATGCCGCGTACACACGAGCGGACTTTACGGCAGACTTTGCCCGGTGGACGGGATTTCGTCGGACAATTCGATCGTGTGTGGGCTCCAGCGGACTTTGTTTGCTTAAAAGTTGGACGGACTTAGATTTGAAACATGTTTTAAATCTATCCGTCGAACTCGAGTCCGTTCGAAAAGTCCGCTCGTCTGTATGCTAGTTCGACGGACAAAAAGCCACGCTAGGGCAGCTATTGGCTACTGGCTATGAACTTCCTTATTTTAGTCCGGTCGTACGTCATCACCTACGAATTCGACGGACTTTGGTGGATTGTTTGTAGGCAAGTCCGTTCATTCAGAAAGTCTGTCGTAAAGTACGTTGAAAAGTCAGCCGGGCAAAGTCTGCCATAAAGTCCGACCGTGTGTACGCGGCATAACATGTTTGTTATTTTTTTTTAAATGAGACTTTATAACCCCATTAACTCTGGATACCCAGTACTTTATTATATATTAAAGGGGCATATTATTATATTACTGAGAGGTTTTATACCATATAATATAAGTATGTAACATATACAGTATAATAATGCACAAACCCACAAAATCAGCCACATACATTTAGGGGTGATAAACCATTAGGTAACTGGGATATCTCCTATTACATTAAAGCGGAACTAAACCAATAGATTGAAGGCTCAAGTCCCAGTTGGCGTTTTGGGATCTTGAGCAGAATCGCTGCGATTCTGCCCACGATCACAAATCACACTGCAACCGCAAAACGCATGTTTGGGTGACATTCATTTTAAAGGCACCTAAAATGCAGTGCGGTTTTGCCACGATAAATTGCTTGGCAGCAAACTGCAACGCGTGAAGCTTGTCGCTAGAAGCTTCTCAATCAATAGGAGCTCCTGCTCCTTTTTAGGCAAATAACCTTCTCGCGTTGCCGTTTGCCACAATAATCATTGCAAAACCGCTGCATTTGAGGTGAAAATGAATTGAAAATGAATGCCACCCAACCAACGTGTTTTGCATTTGCAGTATGATTTGTGATTGCGGGCAGAATCGCATTGATTCTGCTCAAGATCCCAAAATGCCTAATGCGAATGGAGCCAAATCACACTATAAGTGGTGACAGACGTTTTACCACAAGGTAAAATGTCTGTCACTGCAGGAACACACCAGAAAGTAACAACTGTGTTCAATTCACACTGCGGCCCAGCCCAGTAAAATGTAGACATGCTGCATTTTATCGCAGTGCAGCGGGCCGAATCACACTGCGATCTTGGGCAACGCAGTGCATCCCGATGCCTGACATTGCAGTGAATGAAGTGTATGTTTTCTACACTTCATATAAAGCGTGTACAAAGAAAAAAAAAGGGAAGCGTGTGATGTGCTGAATCACTCACCACACTTCCCTTTATTGCAGCCGGCAATGCAGAGAGGCCAGAATGGTGAAACGCTCCTGCTGCTCTGCGTTGCAGTTTCAAAAAACGCTCAGTAATACATAACATGCCCCTTTAAGGAGGAACTGCAGTCTGCTCATATAATCTGTAATAAAAACATCTTTGCCATTCTGAAGCTTCCCTCCAACCACTTTGCATATTTTTTTATATACTGTATACTGTGATTCTGTACTTGCCAAATATGCTGCAGAAATCTCCCTCCACTGAGTCTGGCTGCATCCATTTTAACTGTGGGCAGCTGAAGCTGCTGCCTGATCACTTCCTGGATTTACACAGACACACAGAGACACACCTTAAGCTCTGCAGCTCTCATTGGCCCTCTTATGACTCATCACTCCTCCCTTCCTGGCAAACTCTCACGAGAGTGAGAGAGAGAGCTGTGCATGATGTCATAAGCCTAGGCGTTTTACCAGACAAGAAACAGGAAGTGGGCTGTATAAGGTAATTACTGGCAGAAAAAAAAATGTTTTACTATCCAAAGTTAAAACAACAACAAGGGCAGAAGATTTAATAGAGGGAAAGATGAAAAAATGACTGAAGTTCCGCTTTAATATAACTTTTTTAAAAAACAGTTCCCGGTGTTCTGTCGAGAAGTTGGATATTCGGATAGTGCCCGGGCTGAAGAGCGCATGCGTGCTACGTAACAGCACAACAGCTGATTTTAACATCAGCTGTTGTCACGGCGAGACGCGCAGGCGCACAATAGCCGACAGAATTTTTATTTTGTCAGATTGTGCCCCGCGCTCCCGTGGTGAGTTCATGTCCATGATGGCCGGATTTCTACACGTTGTGGGCGGATTGTGGGCGGAATTAGATAGGCAGTGCAGCAAAAAAAAAAAAAATTGTGAACTTTGTGATGGGCGGATTTCGATATTTCTTGTTGGCAGAATTAGATGGTCAGTGCATTAAAAAAACAAAACTTTGTGATGGGCAGATTTTTACATTTCTTGTGGGCGGAATTGCAGCGCGGGGCACAATCTGACAGAAAAGAAAAATTCTGTCGGCTATTGTGCGCCTGCGCCGTCTCGCCGTGACAACAGCTGATGTTAAAATCAGCTGTTGTGCTGTTATGTAGTGCACATTCGCTCTTCAGCCCGGGAACTATCTGATGGGGGGCACTTCTCGACAGAACACCGGCATGCTGGGAGTGCTAACTGTCACATTTGCTTGTGCTCTCCAACTGTCAAACCATCAAATGTCTGCTGTCATAACCGATCACATGTGCAGCATCATGGCAACTGCAGATCAAACGATGGCAGCTTCCTGGGCTGAAAAGGATAGAAGGGTTTAGTTCCGCTTTATTGATCCATGCACACGACTGTAAGATTTGCCACTGATTACACATTGTTGTTATTTACATGTCGGCACTGAGCAGCGGCGGTGGCCAATAGAGTACATTTGCGCTGTCTGCACGTAAACATTTACATGCATACACTATAAAATATAGTCTGTACGCTGGACCTTGGAATGATTACGGATCTGAACACAGCATAGTTTGCACACATGTGCATGAGCCCCAAAAGGGGTGTACTGTATTATTATATCACTGAGCTGTTATAGACCATACAATGCATGTATGTAACATATATAATGTATATGTAGAAACCATCAAATGTACTCCCAAACATTTAGGGATCACATGAGCCATCTGTACCTGTTACATCTTCAGTTATAATAAAGGGGTATATTATTATATCACTGCAGTTATACATCATACAGTACGTGTGTATAGGTAACATGTATAAAAATGCATGCATGTGCAAACCCACAAAACCCACAAAATTACCCACAAACATTTAGTGACTATTTCAGATGAGCCATAAGTACCTGGTACACCTATAAATATAATAAAGGGACATACTATGACATCACTGAGCTGATCTATACCATACAAAATAAGTATGTAATGTATATAATAATGAATGTACAAACCTGCATCATTTACTAGTTGGATGAAAAGTTTTATGCCATACAATACTTGTATCTGCTAATTATATATTAACCACTTCAGCCCCGGAAGGTTTTACCCCCTTCATGACCTCGCCATTTTTTGCGATGCGGCACTGTGTCGCTTTAACTGACAATTGCGCGGTCGTGCGATGTTGTACCCAAACAAAATTGACGTCCTTTTTTTCCCCACAAATAGAGCATTCTTTTGGTGGTATTTGATCACCTCTGCGGTTTTTATTTTTTGCGCTATAAACAAAAAAGAGCGACAATTGTGAAAAAAAAAATATTTTCTTTACTTTCTACTATAATACATATCCAAAAAATAAATATATATAAATATATAAACTAATTTATTCATCAGTTTAGGCCAATATATATTCTTCTACATATTTTTGGTAAAAAAAAAAATCACAATAAGCATATATTGATTGGTTTGTGCAAAGGTTATCGTGTCTACAAACTACGGGATCGATTTAGGGACTTTTATTTATTTTTTATTGTTTTTACTGGTAATGGCGGCCATCTGCGATTTTTAGCGGGACTGCGACATTGCGGCGGACAAATCTGACCCCAAATTACACTTTTTGGGGACCAGTGACATTATTACATTGATCAATACTATAAAAATGCACTAATCAATGTAAAAATAACACTGGCTGGGAAGGGGTTAACACTAGGGGGCAATCAAAGGATTAAGGCCCCATACACACTATTAGATTTTCTGCAGATTTTTGTCTTCAGATTTACCAAAACCATGTAGTACAAGGGCCTGCCTTATTGCATACAAATTGAAACTCTTATGCTGCGCACACACGGTCGGATTTTCCAACAGGAAATGTTGGATGTGAGCTTGTTGGCTGAAAGTCCGACCGTGTGTACGCTCCATCGAACATTTGCTGTCGGACTTTCCGCCAACAAATGTTGGCTAGCAGGTTCTCAAATTTTCCGCCAACAAAACTCTGTTGTTGCAAAGTCCGATCGTGTGTACACAAGTCCGTCGCACAAAAGCTCACACATGCTCGGAATCAAGCAGAAGGAGCCGCACTGGCTATTGAACTTCCTTTTTCTCGGCTCGTCTTACGTCTTGTACGTCACCGCGTTCTCACGTTCCGAACTTCCGACAAAATTTGTGTGACCGTGTGTATGCAAGACAAGTTTGAGCCAACATCCTTCGGAAAAAATCCATGGATTTGTTGTCGGAAAATCCAATCGTGTGTACGCGGCATTAAGGTTTGACCTCATATAATATGGTTTTGGTAAATCTGAAGACAAAAATCTGCAGAAAATCTAATAGTGTGTATGGGGTCTAAGTGTGTTCCCATGGTGTGTTCTAATTGTAGGGGGGTGGGGCTTACTGAAACATGACAGAGATCACTGTTCCCGATCACTGAAAGCAGTAGATCTCTGTCATGTCACTAGGCAGAACGGTGAAATGCCTTGTTTACATAGGCTGTTCCCCGTTCTGCCTCTCCTCGACACAATCGCGGGGCGCTGGCGGACATCGAGTCCACGGGACCTGCGGGCACACGCGCCCGCTATCCTGCTTTTATGGGACTGATGTACAGGTAAGGCAGTTTGCGCAGGAGAGCCATTCTGCCGACGTATATCGGCGTGAGCTGGTTGGCAAGTGTTTGATGTGCATATGTTTTTAACAATGAGCTGTTACACACCATACAATGTATGTAATAATGTATGTAGAACCCTCAAAAATACCCACAAACATTTAGGGGGTACTCCAGATGAACCAGGGGTACTTGGTACACCTCTAGGTATAATAAAGGGGTATATTATTAGATCACTGAGATGTTACACACCATACAGTGTAAGTACAGGTATGTAATGTATATAATGTATGTAAAAAAACATCAAAATGTATCCAGAAACATGTAGGAATTATATTGAGGTACCTAGTACATCTCTAATAATAATAAAGGGATATAATATTTTATCGCTGAGTTGTTATACTCCCTGCAATGTAAATTGTAATCTATACATAAATGTACAGTATGTATGTACAAACCCAAAAGAGAGTCCACAAACATGAGGATTACTGAGATAAACCATGGGTACCTGGTACACCCCTAATTATATGAAAAGGAACATTTTATGATATCACTGAGTTGTTCTATACCATACAATATAATTATGTAATGTATATAGTATGATATGTATAAACCTAAATCCATACCTCGTGGAAAGAGAAAAATATCCTGGACGGCCGCACACCATAGAAGACATCTTTATTGATATGAAGAAATAAAATCCAAATGCAGTCACCTCATGTACAGGGAGGAACAGGAAAGATAGCTAACATGTTTCACGCCCCATCATGGCGCTTATTCATAGCTGAGGCTATAGGCTTGCCAGCTATGAATAAGTGCCATGATGGGGCGTGAAACATGTTAGCTATCTTTCCTGTTCCTCCCTGTACATGAGGTGACTGCATTTGGATTTTATTTCTTCATATCAATAAAGATGTCTTCTATGGTGTGCGGCCGTCCAGGATATTTTTCTCTTTCCTCAAGCTTGTGCAGAGCCAGCACCTGTGAGTTCCATTAGGGCGGGTATCTTGATACGGATTTGAGAGATTGGAGCGGCAATCTTTTGCTTATAAATCCATACCTCCCAACATTTTAAGATATGAATGAGGGACACCTACTAGAATACGTATGTAGGCATAGGACACGCCTCCTGCCACACACCCTTAAAAGAGAATTAACCAAAAAAAAAAAGAAAGGTTAAAGTGGTTAACCCACTTTCAGAAATGTACAGAATCCGTTCTGTCTCTTTATACAGTGCCCCCCTGTCTCTGTGTTTCATTTAAAAAATACCTCCTTCAACGTATCTCATGGCGGCTCCCGGCGCTCATGTAATCAGCTGTGTCTCCTCTCTGCCCATCTTGCAGAAGCAGCAGGCGGGGCCGAGGTCAGTGGGACGCGAGAAGAAGAGAGGCGGCACGGCCGGTCACGTGATCGCTGGAAGCCGCCATGAGATACGGTGAAGGAGGTATTTTTATAATAAAAAACAGACGGGGGGCACTGTATAAAGGGACAGAATGGATAGTATATAAATAGATATGTTATTCCTGCAGCAGGAGGGGAATGGGGCGGCCCTGTCAATAGGTGACACGCAAAGAGGGGGGCGGGGGACAGAGGAGGCAGGGGACAAAAATGTGGCCCTGGACTTCATCCAGACCGGCCCAGGGCACAACACATCAGGGTACAGTGCACATCAGGGCACGGTACAGAGCCCAGCACATCAGGGTACAGGGCACAGCACATCAGGGTACAGTGCACAGCACATCAGGGTATAGCACATCAGGACACAACACATCAGGGTACAGGACATCAGGGCACAAAGTACAGCACATCAGGGTACAGCACATCAGGACACAACACATCAGGATACAGGACATCAGGGCACAGCACATCAGGGTACAGGGCACAACATATCAAGGTACAGGGCACAACACATCAGGGCACATCAGTGCATGTCAGTGCACAGTACATCAGGGTACAGGACACAGCACATCAGGGCACATCACATCAGGGTACAGGGCACAGCACATCAGGGTATAGCACATCAGGACACAGCACATCAGGGTACAGGACATCAGGGCACACAACATTGAGGCACAGCACACCGGGGCACAGGACAGTCATCAGGGCACAGGACAGCATGGCACAGGACATTGGGGCACAATGCACATCAGGGCACGGGGCACATCAGGGCATAGGACATTGGGGCACATCAGGGCACCGGGCACATCAGGGCACATGGCACATCAGGGCACATAGCACATCAGGGCACATAGCACATCAGGGCACATGGCACATCAGGGCACATTATGGCACATGGGGCACATGGCACGGGACAAATCAGGGCACGGGGCACATCAGGGCTCATTATGGCACATGGCACATGATGGGGCACATCAGGGCACATGGCGCATTATGGGGCACATCAGGGCACATTATGGGATCGTTTACTAGCCAGCATGCAGAGTAGCAGGAAGCGTCTGTAGCAAGTTCTCTCTCATGTCACGCTGCTCCCCGGCGGCCCCTCCTCTCTTCTCGTCCATCCCAGATGATGTCACAAACCAATGGGGATGGACGAGAAGAGAGGAGGGGCAGCTGGGGAGCAGTGTGACATGAGAGAGAACTTATCACAGACGCTTCCTGCGCTACTCTGCATGCTGGCTAAATCTCGATCTACCCGTCAGGCACCAGCTGACAGCGATTGACGGGTAGATCGCCGCGCACCACAGATGCAATAGGCAGATTAGGCGGCTGCTGAAATCGGCCCACTGAGCCATCGACCCACCGGGAACCTCCCGGTAGTCCCGATGGCCAGTCCATCCCTGCAGAAGAGCAGGCTGCGGGTGGCAGAGGCACGCAAACAGACCACGGTATAAGGGGCTCAGCAGCTATGATTATTGTGGTCTGTTTGCAGAGGGGAGGGCATAACCAGGCAGGATCAGCCAGGTATTACAGGGTGCCAAATTACACAGTACAAGCACTGTGCTGTGTAACATGCTTTAAAGGACCAGTATCCGTGTTTTTTTTGGGGGTTAACAAACGCTTTAATTAAATCCACAAGTGCTTTTTTTTTAACCACTACTATTCCTTTACATTGGCTTTTGAAATTTACAAATTCAGCAATTAAGAATTTGGATGAAAGGTTTAACACTGGGAAACACTTTTTGAAAGATAAAAAGTGCATTACATATATATATATATAGATGAGACCAAAATGAGGGACAAATGAGGAGGAAAGAGGGACAGAGGGACATTGCTCCATACCTTCTGATTATAATAAAGTATCTTATTATTATTATATCACTGAGCTGTTACACACCATACAATATATGTGTGAAATGTATATGATAATGTATTTATATACCTGCAGATGTACCCACAAACAATTAAAGGGAGCTTCAAATGAACTATGGGTATGCCGCTAATTATAAATAAAAGGGGTATATTATTATATCACTGGGCTGTTATACACCCTACAATGTATGTAATGTATATAACAATGTATTTATAATCATGTATATATAAACCAGCAAATGTACCCACAAACATGTGGGGGCTAAATTAAATGAACCATGAGTATATCTGGCACACACTTGATTGTATTCAAATTGGTATAATATTATAACAATGAGCTGTTATACACCATACAATGTATGTATAAAATGTATATAATAATGTATGTACAGTATATATAAACCAGCAGGTGTACATGCTTCATAACCATACTTCAAACGAACAAGGGATACCTGGTAGTACACCTCTAGGTATAATAAAAGGGGTATAATATATTCCCAAGCTGTTCTGCCATACAATAAAAGTATATAATATGTATGTTCATGTACCGCATGTATGTATAAACCAGCACATGTACCCACAAACATTAGGGGGTTACATTAGATGAACAATGGGTACCTGGTGTACACCTCTACGTATAATAAAATGGGTATATTTTTACAGCATTAGGCAGGCATGTATACACCATACAAGTATAATGTATATAATAATGTATGTATGTATAAACCTGCAGAGGTATCCATACATGTGTAATAACCCACAGATGTACTCCTAAACATTTAGGGGCTACTGGGTACCTGGTACACCTCAAATTATATTTGATATCACTGAGCTGTTATAAACCATATAGTGTATGTAATGTATATAAAAATGTGTTTATAATAATGTATGTAAAAACCTACATATAGTACATATGTACTGTACTACTTCAGATGAACAATGGCTACCTGGTACATCTCTAGGTATAATAAAAGGGGTATATTATTGTATTACTGAGCTGGTATACTGTATGCCCCACAGGGTATGTAATGTTTATAATAATAATAATAATAATAATAATAATAATAATAATAATAATATATAAACCTGCAGCGGTACCCATAAACATATAGTGGTTACCTCGGATGAACCATACATACCTAGTACACCTATAATTATATAGTATATTATTATATCACTGAGCTGTTATACACCCTACAATGTATGTAATATACAATAATGTGTAATAATGTATGTATAAACCTGGTACACCTAATATAATAAAATAATATAATATATTAAAAAATAAAGGGGTATATTATTATTATTAATATTATTATATCATGGAGCTGTTCTACACTGTACAATATACTGTGTGTAATGTATAAACACACAGAAGAACCCACAAACATTTAGGGGTTACATCAGATGAACAGTGGGTACAATAAAGGGGTATTTTATTATAACAATGAGCTGTTATATAATATGTAATGTATATAATAATGTATGTATAAACTCACAGACAAACCCATAAACATTGAGGCTGTGTTCACACTGCAGGGGTCCGGTGCGTCCCTGTTCACTGTTTCAGGTCCGATTTCAGCCCAAATATTTGGCTGAATTCAGACTTGGAACGGACCAGAAGATGCACAGGACTCCTGCGCAATTCCACCGGAGACACTCCGGAGATATGTGAACCGGATCCATAGAGAGCTGGTCACAATCTCCTGAAACCCGCATCCAATTCACAATAGTGTTATCCAGCCTCAAGGGTCACCTCTGATAAGCCATGGGTACCTGGTACACCTTTTATTATATAATAAAGGGGTATAATATTATATCACTGAGCTGTAATTTACTATGTAATATATACAATAATGTATATATAAACCTGCAGAGGAACCCACAAACATATAGGGGTTACCTCAGATGAGCAACAGGTACCTGGTACACCTCTAGGTATAATAATGGGGGGCACTATTATATCATTGAGCTATTGTACACTAGAGCTGCACAATTAATCGTCAAGATTCGTTATCACGATCCTGACTAAAGTGTTTCACAATTCTTTCTCTGCAAAGAATTCTCTCTGCTCTTCTGAAGTCACAGCCCTCAAAAGAAAGGAAGAGAAAAACCGGGCAGTCTGCCAAGAATCACAACATTCTTTATCAGTTGAAGTCTAAACATTGTAACAATTTGTCAATGGAATAGACTTTGTGTGTAAGTGAAAAAAAGTGTAACCACTTAAACACTAAACCTTTTTCTGACATTTGTTGGTTTCAAGTTAAAATCATATTTTTTTTTTTTCCTAGAAAATTACTTAGAAACCCCAAACATTTATATATATATATATATATATATATATATATATATATATATATATATATATATATATATATATATTTTAGTAGACACCCTAGAGAATAAAATGGCGGTTGTTGCAATATTTTATGTCACACTGTATCTGTGCAGCGATCTTTCAAATGCAATTTTTTTTAAAAAAAATTACTTTAATGAATTAAAAAAAAAAAAAACTAACCAGTAAAGTTAGCCCATTTTTTTTTTGTATAATGTGAAAGATTTTACGTCGCGAGAATCGTGATCTTTTTATTCTAAGCAAAAAAATCGAGATTCTCATTTTGGCCAGAATCGTGCAGCTCTATTATACACCATATAATATGTAATGTATAGAATATTGTATGTATAAACCCCACAAATATTTAAGGAATGCATTACAACGCAGTGGCCTGTATATATACATACACATATATATATATACATACACACACATATAAAATGTATGTATGAACCCCCTAAACATTCAGGGGCCCCCTCAGAGGAAACAGGGGTACCTGGTACACCTCATATTATATAATAAAGGGGTATATTAATACATTATTGAGCTGTTATACACCCTATATTGTATGATAGATATATATATATATATATATATATATATATATATATATATATATATATATACAAAATAATGTACGTCTAAACCCATACACATTCAGGGGTCACCTCAGAGGAGACCGGGTACATGGTACACATCATTTATGTAATAAAGTGTATATTATATCACTGAGCTGTTATACACCCTATATTGTATGTATAATAATGTATGTATGAACCCATAAACATTCCGGGGTCCCCTTAGAGGAAACAGGGGGACCTGGTACACCTCATTTTATATAATAAAGCGGTATATTAATATATAATTGAGCTGTTATACACCCTTTATTTTATGTAATATAAATGATAATGTACGTATAAACCCACAAACATTCAGGGGTCACCTCAGAGGAGAACAGGGTACCTGGTACACCTCATATTATATAACAAAGGAATATATTATATAACTGAGCTGTTATACACCCTATATTGTGTGTAATATATAATGTATGTATGAACCCCTAAACATTCAGGGGGCACCTCAGAGGAAGCAGGGGTACCTGATACACCTCATTTTATGTAATAAAGGGGAATTAATATGTCATTGAGTTGTTATAGAACCTATATCGTATGATTTATACTAATATATATATATATATATATATATATATATATATATATATATACCCATAAACTTATTCAGGGGTCACCTCAGAGGAGACAGGGGTACCTGGTACACTGCATATTATATAATGGTTTATTATTATATAACTGATCGGTTGTAGGTATAGTTTATGTAACCTAACCACCCAGGACCTCACAAATGACATTCAGTCGTGTATTTCCTTGATTTGGAGGTCGGGCGAGCTGTGTGAGGAGAGTCCGCCATGATCTGTGACACACACGGCGGGTTCTCCGCTCTCAGCGCCATGACACTCACACCCTCCTCATACACTGTGATAGATATGGAGGACGGGCTCGGAGCCCTCATAGATGTATATGTGTGATTTATTTTATTGATGATATGACGATAACAGGGTCCGGGGGAGACATAACCGTGTGTCTCGCCGCGTTTCTGCTCAGGAGGGTGGTGGAGGAAGGAAGGGGGGGGGTGTGAGAACAATGAGCGGCCGCCATCTTGCAGCAATGACTATGCACATAGCAGAAGGAGCAGCGGAGGGAGGAGTGCGGAGAAAAGGGAGGAAATTCGTCTATTGAGCCGCCAGTAGGTGGCGGAAAGGGTCCAGCATCCGGGGGCCAGGGCGTCCCAGGAGCTGCGGGAAGGCGGCAGCAGGGGGAAGAGGAGAGCCAGAGGAGGAGGATGAAGAAGCGCTGCCGCCTCAGCTCTCCGCAACAAAATGGCGGCGGATCTGAGCAGGCGGGGGCGGCGTGTGCCTGCGGGGACCGGGAGCCACTTTCCGGTGGCCCCGCGGGGTGGGAGCCGGCTCGTTTTGAAGAGCGGACTTCGGTTTACCGGAGGACGGGCGCCTTTTCGGAAAAAGAGGCGGCTTTCCCGGAGAAAACGGCCGGGTACGGGGTGTGCCGCCATTATGGGTGACCTGAGGGAAAAACAGACAAAGCAGCGTGCGGTAAGGATCAAACCGATTTCATTCGATGTGTTTTTATACGTTTGTACCGTTTTATCGTCTTTATATTAATTGTGTGTCTTTGGTTTACTTATTTGTAGACTTTCTACGGCACTGGTAGGAATTGGTGGCCATTTTGTGAAATACACGACGGTTCTGTGGAGCTCTGAGGCGGTTATTACGTTTCTGATTCGTTTTATTGACCGGTGTGCTTCAACGTCTGAGTTTTCACCGTTTTACTGAGGAAAACCGGAGCTGCGCAACAAGATGGCGCCGTCTCCTTCAAGGCAGCAGAAGGAGAGAAGAGGAGCCACGTCGCGTGATACGAGAAGACCGCCCCGTCTGAACTCGGGTGCCCGGTAACAGCCAATGGCGGGCGGCGGGACGGCAGAGTTCTGCCTAGCTCCAGCCAATCGCAGAAGAGGTTTTCTTGGGTGACGTGGAAGCCTCGCTGAGTCACTTGTCCTGGAGTCCTAGGAAGGAAAGGGCGCGTCCTCCTGAGCTGCTGCAGTGGTAGTACACCGTTCCGCCACTGGGGGCGTCCGAACAGCGGGGAGCATGGCGACCAATGGAAAGGCATCTGGTTGGCCGTGGGCGGAGAATGTCGTAATGGACGGATTAGAAAACCAATGGAATTTCTTTCCCCGCCAAAGAGGCTGGACTTCCGAAACCAATCGGCGACAGGCGCTGCGTTTATATAAGACCGGCCTCAGCCTCTCGAGGCGCCATTTCGCTGAAGCGGAGAGCCGGAGCTGGATAAGAGCGTTGAAGTGATTTGAGCCAAAGATAGCGCTGCGCCCTCAGCCGGAGAGCGGGCGTCTACACAATCCGCATCCATCCGCATGGAGGCAGCCCTCAACCCAGCGTTTAAAAGGTACCGGAGACCCCCGGGGCCCTTCTTGTGCCCCCCACAGCCGATATTGTTACGTAAAACCCGCATTTTTTTTTTTTATTCAAATGGTGATCTCCCCGCAGCGCCCCCCCCCTCCCCCGGCCTGGCTTCCATAGAGATGGCGTCTCCTTCCCCCTAACAACACCGGATACAATCCGCATCCATCCTCCTCAACGGAGCCCTTCATCTCCGCACTCATCACCGCTCTACATCCACACGGCGCCGGGGCCCTCACCCCCTACCGGATCGGTGTCCGGAGATCGGGAGCCGGGGGGATCTCGGAGGATTTATACTCTGCCCCCTCCGAGCTCTGCGGCGCCGCCATTTTCTTCCGGCAACCCAGACGGATCAGTCCCCCGGGGGGGAGGGGACGCCGCGTATCCTAGCAACGGGGAGCCCCGATCTGTACATTGTGGTCACTTCCAGCCGGGTCACTCCGGATCACCCCCCACTATACCCGGATCACTGGGGGGCTGTTCTACCGGGGGGAGGGGGCTACTAATCTATGGCTTCCCCACTCAGGTCAGTGGCCATATGAGGTCTGTTTACACCGATATGCAAATTACACCGAGTACTATTATTTATATAGTGCTTCAGGGTTCTTGGAGATTGTGTTTTTTTTTTTTTTTTTAAATAGTGTTTTAAATGTGCTTTATATTATGTACTAACTTATTTATTGATACACTGCAGACATAGGACATTACATTTTATATTTATACATCATTTTTATGTCTTTGTTTACTAAAACTCTGTAAAAATAAGACATAAAATGTACATTTTAATTTTAACCTTGTGTGCAGTGTAACAGTATTTTTTTTTTTTTTATTTTACTCAAAATATACATTTTTTTATATATATTTTTTTTTATAAACCTAAAATTTGTGTTTCAGACTGTGTGTGTGTGTGTGTGTGTGTGTGTGTGTATGTGTGTGTGTGTGTGTATATATATATGTATATACACACTCTAATCTGAAACACTAATTTTAGTGTGAAGGAAAAAACTACTGAAATGCTGTGTTGATGAGAATTATTTACATAAAATCCCCTTTTAAATGTTTATACAGTTTTTCAGTAATTTTCTTTATTAAAATGTCTTATGTGAAGTAAAAATACTGAAACATTGTATAAACTTTTTTTTTTTTTTTTTTTTTTTTTATTATACAGTATCAGTAACTTTTTATCTTATTTATTTTTTTTTTTTTTATTCTAGATAAACTACTGAGACGCTAAATTTCTTATGAACATTGTATACTATATGTATAAAACAAGACATGGGGGGGATATTTTTTAATTGTCTCACTTATGCAGTGTTATAGGTGTGTGTGTGTGTGTGTGTGTGTGTATATATATATATATATATATATATATATATATATATATATATATATATATATATAATCATTTTCAATCCACAATGTTGTCATATTTCCTCAGATTGCTGTATTTATGGTCACACATGTGGTGTGTGGATTGTTTATGAAGGTTCTCATTGATCCAGGTCATGGGATATTTAGTAGTTGGTCACATTCATCTGTTCTGTAATGTTTTGTAGCTTGACTCAGATTTTTGATCATCCACAACTTTTTTTTTTTTTTTTTTTTTTTTATTTCGTATTCTAGAATAAATCTACGTAAAAGTGAAGTATTTACTATCTGCTGTTTTCTGTGTTGGTCTTTAAACATGGAGGAGCCCCTGGTATGTTGCAGTCTCAGGGAACATGATGATCAGTGGGAAGAATCTCCTATTACAGATGGATAAAGGGTCATAGTTGTCAGTGATCACTTTATTAGGAGGACACTCCCTGGAGGAACCCTGGCTGATGGACTGCTTTTTTATGGATTACCTGAGGAGGAGTGGTGGTGCTGTGGGGGTTGTATTTGTTTTCTAAGGTCATGACCTCCAGTTTATTGTGTAGTAGATTGTTCCTGCAGAACCCATTTTCTGTAATCTTCATTGAGCAGTGTATAGGGAAGGTAGGAGGAGAGTGTTGTGTGTATCCTTGTATTGGTCAGTCAGGTTACTCTGGTCATAATCGGGGTTTGTTGTGTTTTGTCCAACAAGCTGCTGGGTCAGAACCCCAGAAACTGCTTAGATGATGAGCTGCAGAACATCCCCTCAGTGTATGTGGCAGACTTATGAATGTACCATGACCTGGCTGTGTGAGAATCTCCAGACTGCTGTCTATTGATATCCTTGGATTGTAGATTAGTGTTGTAGTTCATGTCAATGAGTTGTATGATAATTGAGCCAAGTAGTGTTTCTGGTGCAGTGGTGTGTAGTAAATCATGTAGTAATGGTATATTGTACCTTTCTTTTGTGTGTGTTCTTAGACCGCTTGTATTTGGTTTATTTACCCCTCTAAGTGATAACTTAACTTAATTGGAAGGAGCTATCTCATTGTATTTTTAATACTTTTGGATGCATCTGTGAAGGATTCCATTTATCCAGGTCATGGTAATGGCTCAGTAGGCAACCACATTCCAGCTGTTCTACTACTACAAGTCCCATGAGGCGTTGTAAGAGTTTGACAGCCATGGAGGCATGGTGGGTCTTTTCTTTCACCACCACAGCTGGAGGTTACCTTCCCTTTACTACATCTAGTGGTAGGTAGCTGGTCACATTCAGCTGGGTTTCTTCTGTAATGGTGAAGAGGTTTTGTAGCTCATTCAAGTCATTGAAGAATTATTGAAGAGAAGCTGCAAAATGTTTTGATTGTGAATATTCACACTTGCACTTGGTAACAGAAGTTTCCCCAGAATGTGTTAAAGGTCGTATTGATTTACTTTTGTCACATTGAATTATTGTATCTTTGGACTTTGTTTGGGGAGGTCTTTGTGATTAGAGGTCATTGTGCATTTGGTGTGTGTGTTTTTTTTGTATAGAGGTTATGTAATGTGAGTCTGATCTGTGGTATAAACATTGTTGTGGTTGGGGGTGGACCTCAATAAGCTCATTCATTCATAGAGGCATGTCCTATGTAAATTCCACCCCTGCTCTAGTTGTAGCTTTTTTGTTTCAGAACCTTTTTCCTTATACACAATGGGGATTTGGATGTAAGGATTAGAGCTCGCTGAACATGCTTGTTGCTTGACTGTTTCATCAGACTCCAGTGTCATTGTGGTTTGCAATGATTGTATTGGCGGTTGATTAGATTTTTCCTATACTATCTTACCCTTATCAATGGTGGCACCAGGTTACTTTTTAGCTATAGAACTGGTGGCTTTTCCTAAACCATTTTATCATATAGGGCGGTTAAGAAGCAGACTACAGATTTCTGTGCTGACAGTCGTATGTATGCAGCTAGGAAGGCATAATAAAGGATCACAAGACCTGATGAGGTCATTGCCTGCACATAGAAATGTGTTTTGTTTTCTATGGGGTGTGTTGAGCCGGGAGAATGAGTCAACACTTCGGATGTGGAAATCAGACGTTCACTGGGATGTGTCTGAACTTTTACTACTGTGGTACCTGATGCCTGAACTCTCACCAGTGTCAGTTGTGTTTTTCTGGTAATACATTATACAATTTTCCTTTTTAGATTTACTGAAACCATATAATATGAGGTCAAAACTTAAACACTTTTAGTTTGTATGCAGTCAGGCAGGCCCTAGCACTACATAGCTGAAGGGAAATCTAAAGGAAATGTAATAATAAAATTGTATAATGTATGGCCAGAATAAGGGTTATCAGTTTGGCCAGCTTTCTAAAGCTAGCCTTACATGAATGCCACTTTGAACTATGATCACAGTATTCCTCTTTTATACTTGGTCTATACACAGACAATACAAATACACATGTATACAAGTTCTAGTACTTAACTCTGGTGGCTTGTATTTACTGGAGAGTGAGGATCCCCTAGACGGCCTTTTTGCCTTCAGGCCTTTTCTTTGTAATAGTAACTCCATAAAAACAGTTGCAGTTGATATAAATGAGCTGCAATTGCAGTAGTAGAGAAGGTAGTTCATACAAAGGCAGTGTTGTCATAGAAAGATTATGTAAATGGATGGTCTATCTGAAGTCTAATAATTTCCAATTTGTTTGGCCACCAGGGACCCTTTTCTGTCCACAGATTGTATAATACAGGCTGGAATATGTACATTGTATAGATTGTCACCAGCTGTACTAGATGCAGGGGGAGATTTACTAAATTTGGTGTACACAGAATCTGGTGCAGCTCTACATAGTAACTAATCCACTTCTAACTTTAGCTTGTTAAATTTAAGTATAACTCACTAAAGGCAAAATTTTAGTTTGGGAAAAAGAGGAGATGTTTAGTTTTTATTGCTTTGTCTGTCCCCATTAGGGTGATTCGCCCTCTTTGTCCTGTTTACTGTTATCACTGAAAGTAAAAGAAAATTCCAAATTTTGGGTTGTCCCCAGAAAAGTAATAGAGGGGAAATCTTCTGGTGACCTGGGTGTCCCCCAGAGATTCCCTTAATTTGCAGAGATTTCCTCCATCTTCCTGTTTGGCTATGGAACAGGAAGTGAAGGTAAATCTCCCCAATAGGACAAAGATAAACCGCTATCCAAATGGAGAAAAAAGTTTTTTGCCTTTAGTTCTACTTTAAGCTTTGCCAATCAAACCTAGAAGCTGATTGGTTACTCTGCACAGCTGCACCATATTCTGTGTCCTCCAGTTTTAGTAAATCTCCACCATAATGTACTTATGGTACAGCGGTTGTGGAGTCTTATTTCCTTTTTGTTGCACATTTTTAGAATCTCTATGTGAAAAATGTAAACTTGTGTAATCAACATAGATTGACAGCATTTCTATTTGCAGGCCTCCTCTGGATGTAAATCATGGTATAATGGGGCAGACGGTTGAGGGAACCCCAGGCAAGCGAATCCGCAAACCCTCTCTGCTATACGAAGACTTTGAGGGTCCCACCATGAATTCCAGTGTCTTTAGTCACATGCCTCAAGTCAACCCACCTCCTCCAGAGGTCAGCAATTCCAAAAAGCCTGGCCGCAGCACTAATCAGCTGCAGTACCTGGTCAGGGTGGTCATGAAGTCTCTGTGGAAGCATCAGTTCTCTTGGCCTTTCCGTCAGCCCGTTGATGCCATAAAACTGGGTCTTCCGGTACGTTTCTGGGGTAGTTTTGTGGGTTTTAAAATTGTTGCTTGCACACCACACAATTGGGGGTGAAAATTAAAAACCAGGCCCAATGACATGTATATGTTATATTTTTTTTTGTCTTCTCAATCCAGTTTCTTGTTTTTGGGCAAATGCAATTTTCTGCATATTGTCACTTTGCTCTCCACAGCACAAACACATTGAAACATTTTCATATAAAACCGCTTGCTTCTAAAACCTGATGACAGCTCTGGGTTTGTGACTAAAGCATTTGGTGCTGTGGGGTTCAGGGCACATAGCGTGACAAATGTCTGAGGACAAGTTCTCCTGCCAATGCAGGAAATGATGGGGTAAAGTTTTTATCGCTTCTCTTTTCTGCGTGGCGAAGAACAGATAAAAATATTTAATATAGTTTAACTTTTCTAGCTTGCATCCATCACTGCCCCCTCCCACTCATCCCTACAAATGTATGGATGTCTTCATGCACGCTATGTAGTTAAAGCTTCTTATAATGTAGCTGCCACCCTATATTTTTTGAATTGATTGATTTTACTTTGTGAAATGCAAATTTCCAATTAATACGTTTTGCAGATCTGCACATCCATGAATTTGTACAGGACCCCAAGTGTGACAAAGTATTTAACGCTACACACACTGAGATGTCTTGGATTAGAAGTATGAAGGTACATTAAAAATGGTACGTGTGCTATTATTTAGCTTCTAGACTACAGCCATAATTTGCCCTGCACCTCCTCACCATCTTGCAATGCTCCCGTTATTTAAAATACCTGCCTACTACCCTGACACGCCCGTAGCTCTCAGCTTCTGGTGTGATCACTTCCAGCACCTTACTGCAGGGCAGGTCCTGGGGCTACAATCTTACTGCTTTTATGGATTAGAATTGACACGTTCAGACTTTTTGTTTTTTAGAATTATTGCTTTTTATTCTCACATGACAGTTAAAGGGGTACGTGAATTTTCAAAATGGAATCCCATTTCAAACGCCTCCTGTGTCTTATCAAATTGTTTGCTTGGAGTGGAGAGTTTCATAACATTTGTAATGTCCCAGAGCTGTCATCAGGTCCTATGTACACAGAAGTGATAGCTGCTCACGATACAGGGTCTGTTGTACACTGTGCTGAAGATGCAGCCGATATTGGGATCCAAGTGGAAGGTTATTAAATGTGAATGTCATGTGTTTTAAGCAAGATAGAAGTGCAATAATACACGGGCTGAGTTATCCGAACTGGATTTAAGAGCATCAACTTATGTTTTATGCCAGTTTCTTTGCCCCAGCTTTCATAAATCAGCCATGTTTTCTTTATAGTGAAATAGATTATATGGTTATATTTAGTGTGTTAACTGTAGCGCTCACCAACATGCTTTTTCTCCGGGCCGGTGTGGTTGCAGGATTATCATAAAATCATCAAGCAGCCAATGGACATGGGAACTATTAAGAAGAGATTGGAGAACAATTACTACTGGACTGCACTGGAGTGTATGCAGGACTTCAACACAATGTTTACTAACTGCTATATCTACAACAAGGTGAGAGTAGCTTACTTTACAATGGTTTACTTGTATGGTTGCAGCAGATGCCGAATGTACCCCATTCAATGTAACAACAACCAGTTTTAGTAATTGTTCTTTATATTTATAAAGCCCACAGATGACATTGTGCTAATGGCTCAAAGCCTGGAGAAGTCCTTTTTGCAGAAGGTAGCGCAGATGCCCCAGGATGAACAAGAAATACCCAATACTGCAAGCAAGTGCAGGCCAGTGAAGAGCGTCAAACCTCCAGGTAGAGAAAACGGCTCTTCTGTTCCTTGCCCTTAAAGTGACTGTTTGACTTTTGCAAGAAAGTAGTAATTTCAGCATAAATGGTGCAGGGTGCATTTACTACCTTTTTTGCATTGAAGCCTGCAGAGCATTACACCCACGATCACTGCATTGTTGGTCTAGACTCTAGGCAGTGTTTAGTCCCAGGTCTTTGCAGAGGAACCAAGTACCTGTTGTTCTTCTGTAAAACTAATTTTAAGTGGAGCACCACCCAAATGGGGAAGCTCTGCTTATTAGCACTTGTTGTAGCTGCTGACTTTTAACCACTTAAGGGTCAGAAGGATTTGCCCCCTTAATGACCAGGCCATTTTTTTCGATACGGCACTCCGTCGCTTTAACAATTTTTTGCGGTTGTGCGACGCTGTACCCAAACAAAATTCACATTCACAAATGGAGCGATCAAGGGGTTAAGTGTGTTTCTGACTGGAGGAGGAGACATCGTTGTTCTTAATTACTAGGAACAGCAGATCTCTCTCCTCCCCTGTCAGAACAGGGATCTGTCTGTTTACATTGACAGATCCCTGTTCTGACTCTTGTGCCCACGATCATGGGAGGCCGGCGGACATCGCGGCCGCCGGCTACACGCATTGGGTCCCCTGGCGCGCACCTGCTATGGCTCATAAAGGATTTGACGTACAGGTATGGCGATTCACGGGAACGAGCCGACATGCCCACGGTTTAATGGCGGCTGGTCGGCAAGTGGTTAAATGCATTTTTTTTTTTTTTTCTCTGACTGGAGCTCCTCTTTAAAGGCATTAATACAGAATTGGTCTTTTTTTTTCTCTTCTACAGATGTCACAGGTGGCATCACAACTGCACACCAAGTCCCAGCCATCTCATCCATGTCTCAGTCTTCACTGTACCCCAGCTCCCCGGAAATGCCCACCACCATTGTTGATATACCACATCCAACTGTCCTCTCTAACCCTGTGGTGAAACCAATGCCCACTACTCAGCCTCTAATGCCTGTGGTTCCAGCAGCCACGCAAGCAATCTCAAAGGTAAGTTATACTTCTATGATGCTATCGCATTTTGTGTGTTTTATTTTTTCCTATTTAACCACTTCAGCCCCAAAAGATTTGGCTGCTCAATGACCAGGCCATTTTTTGCGATACGGCACAGCGCCGTTTACCTGACAATTGTGTGGTCGTGCGATGATGCAACCAAACAAAATTGACATCCTTTTTTTTTTTTTTTCCCCCACAAATAGAGCTTTCTTTTGGTGGTATTTGATCATCTCTGTGGTTTATATTTTTTGCGCTATAAACCAAAAAAAGTGTCAATTTTGAAAACAATTAACACAATATTTTGTACTTTGCTATAATATCCCCAATTTAAAAAAAAAAACAAAACTTTTTTTCTCATTTTAAACTGATGTGTTCTACATATTTTTGGTAATAAAAATTGCAATAAGAGTATCTTGATTGGTTTGTGTAAAATTTATAGCATCTACAAAATAGGGGATAGATTTATGGCATATTTATTTATTTATTTTTACTAGTAATGGTGATCTGTGTGTTTTTTTTTTTTTTTTTTTTTTTTTTTTTAATCGAGACTGTGACATTATGGCGGACACATTTTTGGGACGATTGACAATTCTACAGCGATCAGTGCCATAAAAATGCACTGATTACTGTATAAATGTCACTGACAGGGAAGGGGTTAACACTAGGGGGCGATTAAGGGGTTAATGTGTGTTCCCTGACTGTGTTCTAACTGGAGGCGACTGACTATAGGAGATGACAGATCGTGGTTCCTAGCTATTAGGAACTCACGATCTGCATCTCCTCACAGAACAGGGATTTGTGTGTTCACACACACGCGTCCCTGTTCTGCCTCGTGCCCGCGATCATCGGCACCCCCGCAGTGCAGCCGGCGCATGTGCACCTGCTATCCCACTTAAAGAAGCTGACTTGCAGCTACGTTAGTTCGCGGGATCATGCCGAACCGCCGCAGTATGACGGCGGCTGGTTGGTAAGTGGTTAATTCTGTAACATGGGATGTGTTCTTCATAATTTGTCTTCTACCAATTAATATGGAAAAAATGTAAATATAACATTTTAGGTTCATAAAGTATAATTATAGGTTTCATATATATATTTTTTATTTTTCTCTTCTAGCAGAAGAAAGGTGTGAAGAGAAAAGCAGACACTACAACCCCAACCACCACTGCTATCATTGCTACCAGTGGAGACTCCTCTCCTCTAACGCCACCAGATATGAAACCCGCCAAGATCCCCGCCCGGAGAGAAAGCGGACGGCCTATTAAGCCACCTCGAAAGGACTTGCCAGACTCTCAGCAGCATCAAACGTCAAAAAAGGGCAAACTGTCTGAGCAACTAAAATACTGCAATGGCATTCTAAAAGAACTTCTTTCTAAGAAACATGGCGCCTATGCATGGCCGTTCTACAAACCTGTGGATGCCAGTTCTCTGGGACTACACGACTACCACGAAATCATAAAACATCCCATGGACCTTAGCACCATAAAGGTGGGGACAAGATACAGAGAGCAAGCACACATTTTATATCCCTATATACACAGCTCTATTCTAAATAGATTTACATGCTGGAACCAAATGACTTGAATTATCCAATTTAGTTAATTTGAAATTTACACAAACCTTCATATTATGGAAAGGCTTAATACTGGTTGTCGCTAAAGACAAGAGGTGAAGCCTATTCACCAAGGTGATTTTGTTCTTAAGTTAGCGGCCTTTTCATTGACACAGTCTGAACAGATGGAATTGTTCTGTGTAATCCTAGCAATACTTATTGGCCTTTCTTTCTACACAGAAAAAGATGGAGAACAGAGAATACCGAGATGCACAGGAGTTTGCTGCCAATGTCAGGCTCATGTTCTCAAACTGTTACAAATATAACCCTCCTGACCATGATGTGGTGGCCATGGCAAGGAAGCTGCAGGTATGAATTGTTAAGTAGAAGTCGTTGGTTTATTATGTTCGTTATCTATGGTGATATTCATTTGTGGGGTTCATTTTTCCAGGACGTGTTTGAATTTCGTTACGCTAAGATGCCTGATGAACCTATTGCAATGTCTCCGCCTCTCACCTCCACACAACTGCCTCCTTCTGATTCCAAATCCTCCTCGGAATCCTCCAGTGAGAGCAGCAGTGACAGCTCAGACGAAAGTGAGAGTTCTGATGACTCTGAAGAGGAGAGGGCAAACAGGCTGGCCGAGCTTCAGGAGCAGGTAGGAGTACTGGAAGTTAGCATTGTGTTATTTTATGGAGAAACAATGGCTTGCTGCTCAATGTTTAAATACAATAAATCATAGTAGTTGGAAAATGGTTAATGTGAAATCTAGTTGCTATTGGATACTCAATTTTACAACTCGCTCTCTCATGGTTGGGGAGCAAGTGTAACTTTGAAATTTATATGACTGTTGCCCTGCCACTCCTTGACCCCGTTCTAGTAGTATAAAACAATGATTGTCCACAAGAGACTTAAAGCAGAGCTCCACCCAAAAGGGGAATCTCTACTTATTTGAACCCCCCCCCTCCCCCTTCGGATTTTGACAGGTACCCACCCACACTTTCGGGCCATTCCCAAAGCATAGCACACTTTGCACATGCGCAGTATGGAACATGCTATGAGATGGCGGCGGCAGCAGCACCCAAGTGCAGATTGAAAAACCAGCTGGGGTGAAGACACTGCTGGATTTGTGGACAAGTAAGGCTGGCCATACATTATACAACTTTCCTTTTTAGATTTACCAAAACCATATATTATGAGGTCAAACCTGATCGCTTTCAATTTGTATGCAAATAGGCAGGCCCTTGCCCTACATAGGTGAAGGTAAATCTAAAGGAAATTGAATAAGAAAATTGTATAATGTATGGCCAGCTTTAGTGTCCTAATATTAAAAATCAGCAGCTACAGTATTTGTAGCTGCTGACTTAATTTTTTCTAAAGGACCCTGGAGCTCCGCTTTAAAGCGGATCTTCACCCATTTCCGGAGCTTTGTCCCTTCGCCAACACTTTGCTGTACAACTTTTTTTTTTTTTTTTCGTTTTTGCCAGCTGCCCACCCCCCCCCCCCCATTTGCTCCCATTCCCCTAGGCGAGTGATGTCCGTGCCCCACAGCTCCTCCTGAGATATGTAACGATATCCCAGGAGGCACGGACAGCCCCACACGTCACCCCATTCAATAATGGGGGGGGGGGTCTAGCTGCGTGTCATTTGTAGATTTCACCAGAACCCAGAAGAGCCCGTGCAGCCTACCGAAGATGTCACAGTTGAACATGGCGGACACAGTGGCTGCTGAAAAGGGGATCTCGGCAAGACAATGCTGGATCCTGTATGTGGGTGATAATCTCAACTGAGTCCATCTGCTAAAGAGGAGCGAAAAAAAAAAAAATGGGAGGTGGTGAAACTCTCCTCTTTAACGCCAGGGATATACAATTAGCGGACCTCCAGCTGTTGCAGAACTACAAGTCCCATGAGGCATGGCAAGACTGACAGCCACAGGCATGATGGGAGTTGTAGTTTTGCAACAGCTGGAGGTCCGCTAATTGCATATCCCTGAGCTAGAGGGTGTTGCGATCTCAAACAGGGTTGGTTGGAGACTGAAGACCTTAAAGGAAATGGTCAGATACTTAAAGTGTTTTACATGAGAATAATTTGAGATCACTCATAGCCTCCCTTACAAAATGCATGCTGGGGTCTGCAAAGTGTGTACAGTAGATGCCAAAGGCCTGCATGTGGTCCTCCAGCTGCAAGAATGGGCATCAGCAATGTAAATTCTGACTAACCTGGCCATTGTCCTTGGCATAAGAAAAATGGAAGTTATGTGATTTAACTATATTCTCTTTTTGCTGAGATGCTACTGTAAGGGGTCTTCTCAGCACTAGTGTGTTTGTTACTCTTGCACAGGTGTGATATGGTATTCAGATGTAGCATTGGTCCACTTTATTAATTTTGTGTCCTGCTTAGGAAGCATTTAGATGGCTTGCTATCTGTAGAAGTGCTTTGGGGGGCCTAGACTGTTTACTTGGCTTGCTGCATGAAGAGTCTTAACATTTAACATTTTATATTTTATCTTAAAAGCTTCGAGCCGTACACGAACAGCTGGCTGCTCTTTCCCAAGGCCCAATTTCCAAGCCTAAAAAGAAGAAAGAGAAAAAGGAAAAAAAGAAAAAGAAGAAATCTGATAAAAGGAAAGTCAAAGATGATGAAGAATGGAGATGTAGCAAATCAAAATCTTCTTCTCAGACCAAAAAATCCTCTAAAAAATCCGGGGGGACCACTACAAGTAGCAGTGCTATGCTTTCTGTTTCAAAGTAAGTTTATATTTAAAAAACAAAAAAAAATTTGTGATCTGTAATTGCAAAGTAGTTATTGGACAGTTGATACTAAATGCACAACTTTGTTTCCTTTTGGTATTCTGTCTAGAGTATTCTGAGTAAGGCGATTGTTCAGTTGCTACGCATCTGTGGTTTAAGGGCCAGTTCACACCATAGAAAGGCAGTCCAAGTGCATTTCTGCATGTGTGTGTTGTTTTTTTTTTTTTTTTTTTTTATGCTTTCCAGTGCATTCCAAACCCATTTTTATTTTTTCTTCACTTTAAATGGGGACGTGTGCATTTAGGAACTGACTATACTGGTGTGAACTATGCCATTGGAAACCATATAACCTACTATCCATATGTTTCTGATAAAGAATAAAAATGCACTGGATTGCATGTGGTGCGAACTAGTGTTTATGAGCTTTTTCTGTTGATTCTTCAGGAGTTCTAAGAAATCAAAGTCCCTTCCCCCACCTCCACCTGTTATGTATGACTCAGAGGAGGAAGAGGAGTGCAAGCCAATGACGTATGATGAGAAGCGGCAGCTAAGCCTGGACATTAACAAACTTCCAGGAGAGAAGTTGGGCCGTGTAGTACATATCATCCAATCCAGAGAGCCCTCTCTGCGGGATTCCAACCCTGAAGAAATAGAGATTGACTTTGAGACTTTAAAACCTTCCACTCTTCGTGAGCTGGAGAGATATGTCATGTCTTGCTTAAGAAAGAAACCACGGAAGCCCTACAGTAAGTGCTTATTCATTTATAGCAGAATTTACTCCTGTACTCCCCAACCTAAAGCTGAACACCAGGAAGTTAGTACAGTTTATAATTTTTTTTGCAACTTTTACAGTATATGAATAATTCCAATACCCTTATGTAACTCTACTGCATCTGGGATAGGAGAGGGGCCATTACTAAATACAATCCTTTTCCACTGTAGTGTGTATGGGTTGACAGGAGATGAGAGCGCTGATTGATCTGATCAGTGTGCTGCTTCTCATTGTCCAGTCAGCAAGTTTGAGGTGTACTCTTGACTGTTTTCAGGCAGGGGTCACAAAACTTATTTTAGCAGGTAAGCAGTACCCATATGTGATCCAAAAGTGGACTGTATCAAAGCAGAACTTAAGTATCGCTGTCACAAAACTAAGCAGACTTATTGCAGACGACATGCAGGGTTTCTTGCAAGTTTAGCTCGGTTTTAAGTCCATTTTTAAAAGAATAATGTATAATTGGGGAAGCTGAGTACATCTAGAAGTAAAGTAATAAGGTGCAGTAAACTCCCTCCATCTGTCAGCCCAGACCCCCACAGACTTCTGTAAAGGTGATGCGATTGTGTGCTCACCCCCTTAGTCTCAATTATAGATGAGTAGTTTAAAAGCGTTGGAATATGTGTAAAAAGTGTAAGTTGCTTAATTGTAAGAAATTTTAAATCTATAAAAAATGTCTTTTAGATAATGGTGTGTATAACGGAAACTTGTTCCTTGGCTAAAATCCATGTCCTTGTTTATCCCCAGCTTCCCCTACCTCTGTGCTCTCTGCAGCACTGAAGAAACCAGTGGGAAAGACAAAAGAGGAGATTGCCATGGAGAAGAAGAGAGAGTTGGAGAGGAGGCTACAGGATGTCAGCGGGCAGCTGAACTCTGCCAAGAAACCACCCAAGAAAGGTAAATGTCTTTAACCACTTCAGCCCTGGAAGAAGTGGCTGTTCAATGACCAGACCATTTTTTGCAATACTGCACTACGCTGCTTTAACCACATGCCGACCAGCCGCCTGTACTGCGGCAACATGGCTCGGCTGCGCGAATCGCAGTCATGTTACGTCGGTAACATAGACAGCCACTAGGGGGCGCGTGCTCGCCCTCGGAGCCAATGCGAGTGCCCGGCGATCACCGCCGGGCTCCCGCGATCGATCGGGGCACACCGGGATGTGTAAATGGTTTCCTGTTCTCTGAGGGGAGAACAGACAGATCATCTGTTCATACAGAGTATGAACAGACGATCTGTCATCTCCCCTGTACAGTCCCCTCCCCCATTCAGTTAGAACACTCCCTGGGACACGCTTAACCCCTTTACTGTCAGTGACATTTTTACAATAATTAATGCCATTTTATAGCATTGATCGCTGTAAAAAATGCCAATGGTCCCAAAAATGCGTCAAAATTGTCCGTGTCCACCATGTATCGGCCTAAACTGAGGGAAAAAATGTTTTGTATGTGGTGTGTTATTTTTTACTTTTTGCTATTAAAAAAAAAAAAAAAAATTTTTTTCCCAGAATTGTTGCTCTTTTTATGTTTAACACAGAAAATAAAAACCGCAGAGGTGATCAAATACCACCAAAAGAAAGCTATTTGTGGGGAAAAAAGGACGTCAATTTTGTCTGTGTGCAACATCGCACGACTGCGCAATTGTCAGTTAAAACGACGCAGTGCGCAATCGCAAAAAGTGCTCTGGGCAGGAAGGGGGTAAAATCTTCTGGGGCTGAAGTAGTTAACTGACAATTGCGCGAATGTGCGACATTGCACCCAGACAAAATTGACATCCTTTTTTTTCCCCCCACAAATAGAGCTTTCTTTTGGTGATATTTGATCATCTCTGCGCTTTTATTTTTTGTGCTATAAACAAAAAAGCGTCGATTTTGAAAAAAAAACACAATATTTTGTACTTTTTGCTGTAATAGCCCCAAATTTTTTTTTTTTAATTTTTCCTCAGTTTAGGCCGATATGTATTCTACATATTTTTGTAATAAGCGCATATCAATTGATTTGTGCAAAAGTTATAGCGTCTACAAAATAGGGGATTTATGGCTTTTTATTTTTTTTAATCAAGACTGCGACATTATGGCAAAAACAAAGTTCTGTTTTACTTTATTAGGGAGAGATATTTTACATTAGAGTATGGGTTCTTTGTGCTAATGACCCCATTATGTGAAAAGAGGTTGAAAACCCTGTAAGAAAAAGGCATTATGAAATGCTTACCTTAGAACGAAGCCCTGCAGCGGCGCCCGCACACCGCTGACACGGGCCAACAGTTAAGGAGATATTTTTACTGTACCTGTAGGTAAACCTTATTATAGACTTGCCTAGAGGTACATACACAAGGGGAGTTTACTTCCTCGTTAAGGCCCGGCCATACACTGGTCAAACCGGCCAAGATTCGAACCTTGAATGGATAAGCTGAATATACCAAGTTGCTTGATCAACTTTGATACAATCAGCCTGCTGATTTCTCTTTCGATTATCGCTAGTGGCTACTTTAGCTGCTAGCAATAATCACTGGCTTACCCCACCGGGAGAAGACAATTGCTGATTCCCATCAGCACTGTCTGTGTTGATGGGGTAGTCGTGCAAATTGTTGTAGGAAAGCAATTTGCACAGTGTATGGCCAGCCTTAGATTTCCCTTCAACTATGTAGTGCAAGGGCCTGCCTGATTGCGTACAAATTGAAAGTGTTTAATCTGACCTCATATTATTATACATAGGGTTTAGGTAAATCCAAAGGAAAATCGTAATGATGTATGGCCAGTGGAGCAGTTATTTAGGTTTATTCAGGTCTGTAGGGCCTGTTTTATTCTTCCATGTACCCAGCTGGGACAGCAACAAAATTAAGCTCAGTCTAAGGCTGGGTTCACACTTATGCGGGTTTCCTCGTATCCAATTTGCATGACAAGGAGACTGTGACAGGCTCTCAATGCAGCCGGTTCACACATCTCTGGGTCTGCCGTGGCGTGCACAGCAGAAAAGTCCTGTGTCTTTGGCTCCGTTTCAGGTCTGAATTTGGACAAAAATTCGGAACTGATTTGCTCTTGAAAAGAACGGGGACGCACTGGACCCACCTGCTGCGAGCCGCTCTGCACATAGTGTGAACCCAGTCTAACTGTTCAGGTTTTTCTTTGCCCAGTGAATTGCACTCACTAAAGCAGAACTAAAGTCCCACTTTTAAAAACTGTAAATGGGCCGGCTCTTTATTGCAGGAGGGACATGCAGTGTCTTTTCTGCAATAATAAAAACCTTTCTGCTTGCTGTTTTTTGACTACACTGAGCTATGGGATGACTGCACAAATATGCAGGAGTGACCTCATCCTGTGCTGACCAATAAGAATGGCCGCAGCTTGTTACCCAGAGGATGCCTGGGTAAAAGATGCTGTAAGTGTCATCGGACCATTGAAGGGAACTAAGTATTGCAGAGTTTAGCTCCTCTTCCTTTTTTTTTTTTTTTTTTTTTTTTTTTTTTTTTTTTTTCTTAAAATTCTAACCTCTCCAGGAATGTGTAAAACCTCACACAGATTTCAGAATACCTGTGTACACCAACCCCAACTCCCTGGATCACTCGCCTCATTCATGTTATAGCAAAAAATAAAATGTTTGTATATTTGATATTTTGTAATCCTTACCTGGCAATAACAAAACTCTTTCTGTTCTTTTGCAGTCAATGAGAAAGTGGAATCTGCCCAGCCGGTGTCGGTGTCTCGCCTCAGTGCTTCCAGCTCCAGTTCGGACTCTGACACTAGCAGTAGCTCCACATCCAGCTCCTCAGACACTAGTGACTCGGACTCCGGCTGAGGGAGAGGGTGTAGCACAGCGGGGACATTACCTTCCACTGTAGCAGGGTCGGAAGGCTGGACTTTATGCTTAAAGTGGTTCTAAAAGGATCTGCAGGAACAGAACCCTCCTGAACCAGACTTGATGCCCTTTTCAGGGTAAAAGCAAACTGAGGCCTTTGGTATTTAGAGAACACCCGCCTTTCCCTCAGCTAGGTGTACTCAACGGCTGGGGAATCTCCTGGAGCATGATGAGGCTGATCACCCAATTACCACCTGAATACTGACTCCTGTGGGGATCCTTGTACAAGGCATTATAAAGGGTGGGTGGCAGAAATGCAGTGTCCTTATTTTATTCTGTTTACAAGTTCTCCTTGGAACGCACAGACGCCTGGAAGCTGTAATCAGCTTTTGGATTATCTCGGCGGAGGATCTGTTCAGAGTTGGTCTCTTAGTTGTTACTTAGTGCAGTGTTAATTGTTGACTCTCCAGGCTTTCTCCTTCCTGTTTTCTGATGCGTACAGCACACGATGGCGAAGTACTCTGTGTATTGCCTCCATGTACAGTGTCTTGCCCATCTGTGCTTTGTCTAGGGAATTTTTTTAGCACAGCAAAGTGGGCTGCTTGAGGGTCCAGAAAACATCAGCCTTCTGCTTCATCATGCAAATTTTAAGGCACTTGGAAGAGTTTTTATGTCTGTCTGACAAGTAAATCAGTGGACAGGAGGCCAGAAACCCCCTTTAGCCCCCTACTGCATGCAGCGTGTAAGGTGGAGGGTAGTTCTGTCTCACTGAACACATTCTATACTGGAGGCTCCAAACTACAGAACTCATTCATAGCCTTTCGTGTGGTTTTTTTTTTTTTTTTTTTCTTTTTGTATTTATTTTAAATAAGCGAAAGAAGGATTTTTTTTTTTTTGTTGTTCTTTGTTTTATAATGTAAAATAACAGAGGGTGCCCTGTTGATACAGGGGCCAGTGTAGATGTAAGATTTTATAAGCCCTGTACATAAATATATATATACCGAGTTGCACAAGCAGCATGTTTCTCAATGTAAAGGGTGACTTTATTTTTTACCTGGAAAAGCATTTTTATTTTCTTCCTAACATTGTTCTGTTGCTATAAATATATATATATTCTCCTCCTGTCTTATTCCATTTTTTTTTTTTTTCGTCTCTTGTTATCGGTTCAAGCCCTTTAGTTTGGAAACATGTAAATAAAGAAAATTTACATCCATCTTGAGTTGGTTTCTTTACTTGCTAAACAGATCTAAGATGAATAAAATAAAATCTAATGTGCCTGCGCTAAAAATATATAAATGAGAAAAAACATGAACTGAGAAAAAAATTGGTTGTGCAGAAATATTAAACCTTGAATAATATGCTAATAAAAACATACATATATAATTATATAATGTGCAATTCTTTATATATAAAAAACCTCAAAGTGCATACACAAAAAAGTGCAATCCTTATATAAAATGAAAGTGCATCATGTATGGATATAAACCTAAATTGTAAGTGCAAATCCTGTGACAATCAAGTGTCCAAACAAAATACGATCAGCAAGTTCAAACTGAAGCAAAGAAGTGCAAGTAATCACAACAAGCTAGATGTGCTCTCCCATGATCCCCCACTTGTGCTTATGCTCACCTCTATTTGTGTGACGCGGTAGTTAAACAGTGTCAAACACGCAATGGGGCCACTCCTGGGCTCACTCAGGATGCAATGATGTATATTCAATCCTCACAGGTAAAGCCAAAACATTCATAAAAGAGAAAAAGAAAACTCCATGGTGTAATATAGTAGGGTATTTATTAAAATAAAAGAAGTTCCTCCAGGAGGGTACTCACAATGTGTGGGTGCTACAGTGCACCAAACTATCCAAGTGTAATTCGTTAGCATATTAATCAAGGTTTAATATTTCTGCACAACCAATTTTTTTCCTCAGTTCATGTTTTTTCTCATTTATATATTTTTTTTCTCAGTTTATATATTTTTAGCGCAGGCACATTTGATTTTATTTATATTTAATACACGGAATGAAACGTGGTGAAGTGTTTGCTGCTTAAAATATAGTTGATTCACTCCTTAGAGGCATTGGTCCACTTGTGGCTCGCAAGAACCCCACATTTTTGTTTAGATCTAAGATGAAGCAAGGTTGTTTTTATAAGGTCTTTTGTCACTTTTTTTCTTTTTGTTTGACTGTAAATGCATTTTATGTTTTTTAAAAATGACAACGATTTTATACTTGCGTGCTCTGTGCAATGGAATTTGACTGGCCCTAGACCTCCTCAGGCCCCCCACCGTCACTCCTGGCTCCTCTCTGGCGAGTGTCCCCTTAGCTGCTTTCTATGGGGGTGCTCATGGGTCTTTCTCCTTGTCACTGGCTTTGATTGACAGCAGCCTCTACAAAGCCTGTGAGGGGAGAGGAGCTGTATACGGGCACAGCACTGAATCAAATAAGGACTCTGGTAAGTAAATTGGAGGGAGGGGGCAAGGAATGCATTAGGGTAAAAAATGTTTAGGCTTTATAACCACTATAAGCCTCTGGTAACACCCGTCTGACTTTGAAACTCGAATTGCATGACAAGTTGCACCCTATTGTCCGCATTGGAAGCAGTGTCGCACCGATTTTGAATTGGCTCCAGTGCAACATGCATAGACATGTGCATGAAGTGGCACAGATATTTTCCAAATTGCACCTGAAGTAGCACTGAATATGCAGCTTTGAAATATTTTTGATGAGGCCTACAGTTTAAAGTTAGAGTAACTCCACTTTTTGCTGACAGAAAAAACAAAACTTTCCCCTGGGTGTTCTGTGTACTTTAGGATTTTAATAAACTTGCAAATTTTAATTTTTTTGATCTGAAGAAATAGCTGTTTCTTTAATCGTACATCACGGGACACAGAGCCATAGTAATTACTATGTGGGTTATAGTCTACCTTCAGGTGCTGGACACTGGCACACCCTAAACAGGAAATTGCCGCCCTATAATAACCCCTCCCACTGCTGGGAGTATCTCAGTTTTTTCGCCAGTGTCTAAGGTGTTGGTCGCGAGTGAAGATGTGCTGTGCTCCTCTGGAGCAATCCTTGCTGGGGCTAGCTATGGAATAGGATCCATTCAAAGTGTCTTTTAGGCCGAATTGAATGGTACCCGGGCCTCGTATCAAAAGAAACAAGATTTTGCCTGTAGTTCTTTTTAGAGTGCTGAACCCCGGGATCCAGTACTTCTGGTATTAAGGCCATAAAGTTTTACTGGCGGGGTGCTATTACGGGTCCAGGTTTGTGGGGTCCCCGGTTTCTGAAGGTTTGTTAACGGAACCCACCGTGAAGGGTGAAGATTGGGTCTGTTGATTTTACCACAGAAAACCCTGCGGTGGGAAAGGTAAGTGGCGTTTTTTCTAGGGGATCTTTATATTTTCTTATGAAATGTCTTCCTTTAAAGTAGATGTCATGCCTAAATGTCACCACTGGGGACTGTATGGAGCACGTTCCTTCTCATGCTTTGCTCAGTCGCGCTGTGTCACAGAAGCAGCATGCTTTTTTCCTCTGGCTAAGAAGCAGACCTCCGGTAAGTTTGGGGGGTTTTGCTTCCTCCAGACACCCCCACCTGAGCTGAACTCTTCCCCTCTTCAAGAGGCTGAGTATAAGGGAGAACTAAAAACTATCGGCAATGCCTCTTTCTTTTACCGCCCCTACACGGTGGCGGCTTCCAGGTCTCCTCCACGCCATCCCTCCCTCACAAGCCTATCCCATCGGATCGGAGGCCTGTGCTTGCAAGCAAAAGCTTTTTTGAAAAAGGAGGTGGGGCGGTGCTTAGCGCAGCGTTGGCGTCTCCAACGTGGGAGTGTGTGTGTTTTTTTTTTTTTTTTTTTTTTTTTTAAATTGTGCTGGCTGCAAAATTGTCGGAGACCTAAGAGCAAAGTAAAGCGTGATACAGGCATTTACTATTTGCATTAATAGCGGCAGTGGCTGGACTGTTCAAGCAGTGGATGCGATTTCCTCTGGTAGTACCTCCTGCTTTGTGCATCGGGCTATAGTCAGAAGGGGGGTTGAAACCCCCCAAAAAAAGCTAAAAGGGTCTCCCTCAAGCTCTGGAAAGCCTACTCATCTCTACACATGGCATCCTCCCCTGAGAGGGGGTGGCTGGTCAGAGTGAGCATCAGGGCCATGAAATGTCTGCAACTGTTTTTAACACTGCAGCCCCTGTTTATTTTATGATATTTAAAAAAAAAAAAAAAAAAGTTTAGCGACTTTAATCTCATCCCAGTGTAGGTCAAGATGCGACAGATTCTCTTCCATTACCCAGGACCCTCCAAACTGAGGAACTAGGGGCAGGAGAAGACCAATTCCCTCAGGGGACCATGTTGAGGCTGATGACTCCTCTTCTGAGGGAGAATCAGCTGTTCCAATCTTAAGATTGATGGTGCAATTTCTTGCTGAATTATCGTTCCACATTTTTGTACCCTTAACTGAGTATCTGGGTTCACTAAAGCCTCTTCAAGCTGTGCAGGCCTTTTCGTGTCCATTGCTGGAAAAGTTTTTTTTGTATCTGTTTTTTCTCTCCTAAAAAGTTTTCGCACTTTATCCTATGGTGGAGGAAATTCACTAAGTAAGGTATACTAGCAATTAACGCTGCTTTATCCTCTATGAATGAGTTTGACTTGTCCAGCAGACAATGCTCAAATGCTTAGGGATCCAACGAATAAAAAAGTGAAATTCCTATTTTTTTTTTTTGCTCTGGCAGATTGAGTGTCTTAGGCCCCTTTCACACTTATACGACTTCAAAGTCGTGCGATTTTACCGCGATTTGGGAGCAGTACTACTTTGTACAACTGCCACGTTTTTGGCATTAACAAATGAAAACGTACAGTAGTTGGTATGAATCATAAGGGGGAACTCCACAACAAGTTTTAAATAAAAAAACTGGCGTGGGTTACCCCCCAGGGGCATACCAGGCCCTTAGGTCTGGTATGGATTGTAAGGGGAACCCCCCTACGCCAAAAAATTGGCGTGGGGGTCCCCCCAAAATCCATACCAGACCCTTATCCGAGCACGCAGCCTGGCCGGTCAGGAATGGGGGTGGGGACGAGCTAGCGCCCCCCCCCCCCCTCCTGGACCGTACCAGGCCGCATGCCCTCAACATGGGGGGTGGGTGCTTTGGGGCATGGGGGGGCGCCCTGCGGCCCCCCCACCCCAAAGCACCTTGTCCCCATGTTGATGAAGACAAGGGCCTCTTCCCGACAACCCTGGCCGTTGGTTGTCGGGGGTCTGCGGGCGGGGGGCTTATTGGAATCTGGGAGCCCCCCTTTAATAAGGGGGCCCCCAGATCCCGGCCCCCCACCCTATGTGAATGAGTATGGGGTACATGGTACCCCTACCCATTCACCTAGGGAAAAAAGCGTCAATAAAAAACACAGTACACAGGTTTTTAAAATAATTTATTAGGCAGCTCCGGGATCTTCTTCCGACTTTGGGGTCCTCTTCCGACTTCGGGGGTCTCTCCGGCGTCTCCTCCCGGTGTCCTGATCTTCTGCCGGCTCCTCCGCAGCTCAATTGCTAGCGGTGGTCCGGACTTCTGCCTTCTTTTCTTCCAGAGATGTTGACACAACGCTCTCTCCAGCTGGAATGGTCTCTGAACGCTCCGCAACTGACTTATTTAGGCGGTGACCCCGCCCCCTTATGAGGCCACTGTCCTGGGGCATGCTGGGACTGTGCCGTCATAAGGGGGCGTGGTCATCACCCGGTGACCACGCCTCCTAAAACGTCACAGTCCCAGCATGCCCAGGGACTGTGACAGCATAAAGGGGCGGGGTCACCGCCTATATAAGTCCGTTGCGGAGCGTTCAGAGACCATTGCAGCTGGAGAGAGCGTCGTGTCAACATCTCTGGAAGGAAAGAAGAAGGCAGAAGTCCGGACGACCACTAGCAATTGAGCTGCAGAAGATAGCGGAGGAGCCGGCAGAAGATCAGGACACCGGGAGGAGACGCCGGAGAGACCCCCGAAGTCGGAAGAAGATCCCGGAGCTGCCTAATAAATTATTTAAAAAACCTGTGTACTGTGTTTTTTATTGACGCTTTTTTCCCTAGGTGAATGGGTAGGGTGGGGGGCTCCCTTATTAAAGGGGGCTCCCGGATTCCGATAAGCCCGCAGACCCCGACAACCAACGGCCAGGGTTGTCGGGAAGAGGCCCTTGTCCTCATCAACATGGGGACAAGGTGCTTTGGGGTGGGGGGGCCCGGCAGGGTGCCCCCCCATGCCCTAAAGCACCCACCCCCCATGTTGAGGGCATGCGGCCTGGTACGGTCCAGGAGGGGGGGCCCGCTCGCTCGTCCCCACCCCCATTCCTGACCGGCCGGGCTGCGTGCTCGGATAAGGGTCTGGTATAGGTTTTGGGGGGGACCCCACGCTGATTTTTCGGCGTAGGGGGTTCCCCTTAGATCCATACCAGACCTAAGGGCCTGGTATGCCCCTGGGGGGGGGACCCACGCCGGTTTTTTCATTTAAAACTTGGCGCGGCGTTCCCCCTCTGGATTCATACCAGACAGCTGTCAGAACAGCCTGTCGCTCATCGGGAAAGGAAAAAAAAGTTTTCCTTTCCCGATCAGCGAGCCAGGCTTGTGCTTACAAAGTCATACTGAAGTCGTGTCTATATTATTCAGGCACGATTTGCATGCTACTTCAGGGTTTAACATTGAGGTCTATGGAGTACAACTCGCATAGAAGTTGGACCAAAGTAGTGCAGGGACTACTTTCAAGTCGGCACGACTTAAAGTCGTGCCAATATGAATGGTAGTCATTGCAAATCATGGAGAATGACTTGTCATACAATTTTGCAGTACAAAATCGTGGGACAAGTCGTATAAGAGTGAAAGGGGCCTTAGTCTGCACTGACAGTAATTTATCATTGAGAGACCAGTTTAAACATGTGTTCAAGGTTATCCTGCTCAGGAGGCAGCTTTAGGTTTGCAATAGTTGCTATGAGAGATTCTATCCTTCAGGCCTTGCGCCCTTCGCTAAGTGCCTTGCGACTAGCTCCTGGCTAGTCTTCCTTTTTGAGGTGAAACCGCTATTTGGGGATGTTTTTTATAATGCATCCAAAGAAATTCTAGTGGACAGCACTCTTTTTGCCATTTAAGAAAAGGAGTAAATGTATTTTAGTTTAAAAGCTCCTTCTCCTGTGCTAGGCATCAGCCTCTAGGCAGTCCACGGCGCCTTCCACCGTCAGGTTCAATCGAATAGGGGGAATTCTTCTGCAATTCTCAAGGATCTGGCAGGAAGAGTGTCGAGACAAATGGGGGACTTCCTCAATAGCTGCAGGGTACAAACAAGAGTTCCCGTCTCCTCGTTTTCTCAGATCAAACGTTTCTAAAGATCTAGAGAAAAAGAAAAAAAGTGATCATGGGGGTCCCCATGTAAGAACAGAGGTTGGGGTTTAATTCAAACAACCCCCCCCACACACACACTGCCAAATCCGAATGGGCATTCTGGATCTCAAAAATCTAAATTCAGTTCCTGAATATAACCACTCCTCTTTTTTTGTATGGAGTCAATCCAAATCAGTTATCTCCATCCTACAAGGAAGAGAACTTCTGGCGTCAATTGACATCTAAGATGCATACCTCCCATATGCCCATTTCCTCACTCACTAGTAATATCTACTTTTCAAGGTGGAAAATCTTCATTTTCAGTGTGTAGCTCTGCTTTCCGGTCCAGCTACTGCACCTTGAGTGTTTACAAAGGTTCTGGCCCCTCTTCTAGCCAGATTAAGAGCCCAAGGCATAACGATTATGGTTTACCTAGTTCTTGATAGACCAGTCGGTAGCCCGCTTAGACCAAAGTATGGTCACCACATTCAACTACCAGGAATATCTAGGTTGGATTTTCAACCTAGGAGAAATCTTCTTTAAAACCATGAAGAAGGCTTAAAATACTTGGGTCCGATCATAGGTAAACCCAGAAAAGTGTGTTCTTACCCAAGGCAAAGATCAGCGCCATAAAGGAACTGATTTAGGTGGTCGAAGCAAGATGAATTTCTTCTATTCAACTTTCCATGAGGTTGTTGGGAAAGATGGTGGCTTCATTCAAGGCCATTCCTTATGCACAGTTTCACTCGAGACTGCTGCAAAACCGTATCAACAAAGGGTTCAAGCTCTACATTCCCAATGTGTCTGACTCCAAAGCCTACGGCCACATCACCCTGATAGCGCCCGATCTCATATGATCTTGGAGGCTAAGCAGGGTTGGGCCTGGTTAGTACCCGGATGAGAGACCACCTGGAAATAACAGGTGCTGTAGGCTGGGTGCGCCGGAGCCTCAGTTTATGGTTAATATCCAAAAATCTACTAAGTGTAAAATCCTTCCTTCAGTTACCTGGGAAGTGGTAACAACATATGCCAACTCCTTTTTGTTTAGTGTGGGGAACAGTCCTGGAAGAGGACAGTCCAAGAGAAGTGGCCCAGATAAGAAATGGACTTGCCCATTAACATTTTAGAAATTCAGGCAGAGCTCTTGGTCCTGAGGGCCTGAACGTTCAGTTTATGGTATTGTCCTGCCAGGATTCAATCTGACAATGCTACAGCAATAGCCTATATTAATCACCAAGGGGGCACAAGCAGTTGTGCGGCCCAGAGAAAGATGAATCATAATCTTGGGCAGAAAACAATGTACTTTGCCTAGTGGCAGTCTTCATTCTAGGAATAGAAAATTGGCAGGACAACTTGAGTCGCCAGCAGTTGTTCCCGGGAGAATGGTTCCTTCACCCCGATATCTTCCTGTAAAAATGGGGGATCCCAGACACGGATCTGTTTTTGTCCAGGTTCAACAAAGAAATCGACAACTTTGTGTCCAGAACAAAGGATCCACTAGCATGCGGAACAGATGCCTTGCTATTCCTGTGGAATCTGTTCTCACTGATTTTATGCATTCCCTCATATTCTGCCTGCGTCCACGACTTCTTTGCAGGATCAAGCAGGAAGGGAAGTTGTTTATTCTTGTGGCCCCCAGCGGGGCCCAGGAAATCTTGGTATGCAGAGATTGTAAAGATGGCAGTAGGGGGACCCATGGACCCTACCATCATGGCCAGACCTTCTTTCGCAAGGTCCGGTGTTCCATCCTACTTTACAAACGCTAAATTTAACGGTCTGGCTATGGAGACCCACACTCTGAAGAACAGCGTGGGCTGTCGGGTTCAGTAGTTTCTACCTTGGTTAATACAAGGGAGCCGGCCTCCATAATTATATATTATGGAGTCTGGGAAACATATGTCTCCTGCTGTGAAACCAGGAGTTGAAAACTAATATATAGAAGGTACTAATGCACTACCATTATTAATGCACTACCACTATTAAATAACAAATAAGGTGCTAATAATAAAGTGCGAGATATAAAGTGCTTAAAGAGACAAACAAGCAGCTAAACTTCTGTAGTGTTACCAACACCCCTAGGTATGTCTAAAAATGATGAAGTAGTGCTAATTATTAAAACACATTACTAAAGTGCTAAATAAGCAAAAATTAAATATCAGGGAATCTCTCAAATGCGCCTCTCGTAAAATGTGTTAAATATCCTATAAAGTGCATCACATCCAAGTAATATACAACTAAACATAAGTGCAATAAAATCCAATAAAGTGCATCACATCAAAGTAAACTTCAAATAAATAATTTTGTGGGAATAGTCAAATTATAATAAACGAGCATCCAAAGGAATCTGGTGATTCAAAGACGATCAGTCCCAATTTCAGAGTGTAGATTAAAAGGCAAAAAAGAAGGTTCTCCATAGTGTAGTAAGTTTAAAAAATAAATTCTTTGTATTTATTTTAAAAAGATCTTTAATAGGGATGAGCCGAACACCCCCCGGTTCGGTTCGCACCAGAACCCGCGAACGGACCGAAAGTTCGCACGAACGTTAGAACCCCATTGACGTCTATGGGACTCGAACGTTCGAAATCAAAAGTGCTCATTTTAAAGGCTAATTTGCATGGTATTGTCCTAAAAAGGGATTGGGGACCCGGGTCCTACCCCAGGGGACATGTATCAATGCAAAAAAAACTTTTAAAAACGGCCGTTTTTTCGGGAGCAGTGATTTTAATGATGCTTAAAGTAAAAAAAAAAAAAAGTGAAATATTCCTTTAAATATCGTACCTGGGGGGTGTCTATAGTATGCCTGTAAAGTGACGCGTGTTTCCCATGTTTAGAACAGTCCCTGCACCAAATGTCATTTTTAAAGGAAAAAATCTCATTTAAAACTGCTTGCGGGTTTAATGTCATGTCGGGTCATGGCAATATGGATGAAAATCAGTGAGACAAACGGCATGGGTACCCCCCAGTCCATTACCAGGCCCTTTGGGTCTTGTATGGATATTAAGGGGAACCCCGCACCCAAATTAAAATAAGGAAAGGTGTGGGGCCACCAGGCCCTATATACTCTGAACAGCAGTATACAGGCGGTACAAACAAGACAGGGACTGTAGGTTTGTTGTTAAGTAGAATCTGTTTGTAATTTTGAACATTTTTAATGTGTTTAGCTCCAGCCAAAAAATCTTTTCTAAGCTTTTTGGAAAACATAGGGAAGGGTTATCACCCCTGTGACATTTGTTTTGCTGTCTTTCCTCCTCTTCAGAAGATTTCACCTCACTTTTTTGTCCCAATGAAAAATGTTTTTTGAAAATTTGGGTTTTTTTGTGGAACAAGGATTGGAAAGCATCAGTGGAAAGGAGAAATTGTTTTCCCATATTAACTCTTACAGGAGAGAATTTCCCTTCCTAGGGGTAGATTTCATCTCACTTCCTGTTGTCTCCTTCCGTTTGCAAGTAGGAGTCGTTTGTAAGTTAGATGTTTGAAAGTAGGGTCCTGCCCTATATACTCAGCAGAAATTTGGGCCTTAGGTGTTGCTGTGGCCACAACACTGTAAGCCCTCACAGGGCCCTGCTGTGAAATATTAGATCAAGAATTGTAATTACATGCCCCTGTTGAACAGGAGCTGAAAAATTAGGCCTTAGGCACTGGTGCTGGTGCCACAACACTGCAACCCCTCACAGACACTCTAGTTGGAACGCAGGAACGAGCCCTGCTGCAAAGTATTGCATCAAAAATTGTAATTACACGCCCCTGTTAGACAGGGGCAGAAAAATTGGGCCTTAGGCACTGGTGCTGGTGCCACAACACTGCAACCCCTCACAGACACTCTAGTTGGAATGCAGGAACGAGCCCTGCTGCAAAGTATTACATCAAAAATTGTAATTACACGCCCCTGTTAAACAGGGGCTGAAAAATTGTGCCTTAGGCACTGGTGGTGGCGCCCAGAACCAAAAATGTTCTTACAAGCTATCAGCGTGATGATTGAGGAGGAAGAGGATAATTACTCAGGGATAGTCACTCAGCATCAGCATAGGCAGTCTTTGAAGGGATCTGAGATTTCAAAAAAAATTATTCGGTTACATCAGCATCAGGTGCTTGGTAGCTGGTGGTGATCCAAGACTCATTCATTTTTATGAAGGTCAGCCGATCGACCGAGTCGGTGGACAGACGCACCCTGTGATCGGTTACCACGCCTCCAGCAGCACTGAATGTGCGTTCCGAAAGAACGCTGGATGCAGGACAGGCCAGTAGCTCAATTGCATACTGTGCAAGCTCTGGCCAGTGATCCATCCTCAAGACCCAGTAACCCAGAGGATTTTCGGTGGGAAAGGTGTCCAAGTCTGATCTTGCCCCTAGGTATTCCTGCACCATGTAAAACAGACGCTGGCGATGGTTGCTGGAACCGATCATACCTTGGGGCTGCGGACCAAAAAATTGTCTGAACGCATCGGTCAGACGGCCACCTTCTCCACCGCTCCTTCTTTGACTGACCGAAGCCTCAGCAACACGTTGTCCAGAAACAGGAGTTTGTAACCTCCCAGTCTCTGGGAACGCGTTGCACAGACCTTTCTGCAAGGCCTCCCGAAGATGTTTCATCCTCTGCTCCCTCTGCGATGGCAAGATAAGGTCCGCAACCTTACCCTTGTAACGTGGATCAAGGAGGGTTGCCAGCCAGTATTGGTCCTTCTCCTTGATACCACGAATATGAGGATCCTTACGCAGGCTTTGCAGGATCAGGGAGGCCATGCAGCGTAGGTTTGCTGAGGAATTCGGTCCGGAGTCCTCTGGGTCACTAAGAACGACATGGTCCGCAGCCACCTCCTCCCAGCCACGTACAAGTCCATGTGTTTCTTGGGACTGATCCCTTAAAGACTGCTGCTGATGCTGAGTGCCAGGCTCCACCTCCATACTGACACAATCTTCCTCCTCCTCCTCTTCCTCCTCGTCCTCTTCCTGTGTGATCGGCGGGCACGCAGGAACACTGTCTGGATAAAGGGGGCCTTGAGAGCTAAGGAAGTCCTCCTCTTCCTGCCTCTGTTCTGCCTCAAGTGCCCTGTCCATTATTCCACGCAGCGTGTGCTCCAACAGGTGGACAAGGGGGACAGTGTCACTGATGCATGCACTGTCACTGCTCACCATCCTCGTGGCCTCCTCGAATGGTGACAGGACAGTGCATGCATCCCTGATCATGGCCCACTGGCGTGGGGAAAAAAAACCAAGCTCCCCTGACCCTGTCCTGGTGCCATAGTCGCACAGGTACTCATTGATGGCCCTCTGCTGCGTGTGCAGCCGCTGCAGCATGGCCAACGTTGAGTTCCACCTGGTGGGCATGTCACAGATTAGGCGGTTCTTGGGCAGGTTAAACTCCTTTTGGAGGTCCGTCAGCCGAGCACTGGCATTATATGACCGGCGGAAATGCACACAGACTTTCCTGGCCTGCCTCAGGACATCCTGTAAGCCCGGGTACCTGCCCAAGAACCGCTGCACCACCAAGTTAAGGACGTGAGCCAAACAGGGCACATGGGTCATTTGTCCCTGTCGGAGGGCAGAGAGGAGGTTGGTGCCATTGTCGCAAACCACCATTCCTGCCTTAAGTTGGCGTGGCGTCAACCACCTCTGAACCTGCCCCTGCAGAGCTGACAGAACCTCTGCCCCAGTGTGGCTCCTGTCCCCCAAGCACACTAGCTCAAGCACCGCATGGCATCTTTTGGCCTGCGTACTTGCGTAGCCCCTTGAACGACTACGGAGCACCGCTGGTTCCGAGGAAGAGGCCATGGAGGAAGAAGAAGAGGAGGGGGTGGAGGAGAGAGGTGTGTCACAATCAGCATTTTGGAGGCGTGGTGGCGGAACAACCTCCAACACTACTGCACCTTGTCCTGCATCCTTCCCAGCTGCCAGCAGAGTCACCCAATGCGCCGTGAAACTTAGGTAACGTCCCTGTCCATGCCTGCTGGACCATGAGTCAGCGGTAATATGCACCTTACCGCTGACCGCCCTGTCCAGCGAGGCATGGACATTGCCTTCCACATGCCGGTAGAGAGCCGGAATCACCTTCCGTGAGAAAAAGTGGCGTTTGGGTACCTGCCACTGAGGAACCGCACATTCCACAAACTCACGGAAGGGGGCAGAGTCTACCAACTGAAAAGGCAGCAGTTGAAGTGCTAGCAATTTTGCCAAGCTAGCATTCAACCGCTGGGCATGTGGATGGCTGGGAGCAAACTTCTTTCGGCGGTGCAGCAGCTGGGGCAGGGAAATTTGCCTGGTACAATCTGACGTCGGTGTACCAAAAGCAGATTGCCCACAAGTACTTGGCTGTGACACACCTAATTCTACACCTTCATTCCTCTCACTGCAGGTCTCAGAGAGGACTGAAGGTCTAGTGGGGTTGGAAATCTCAGCTGATGAGGAGCAAGGAGAGATCCTCTTTGTTCTTTGGTGTGGGTCTTTTAGATACGCTTGCCAACGAACTGCATGGCAGGTCAACATATGTCTGGTCAAGCATGTGGTACCCAAGCGGGAGATGTTTTGGCCACGCGAGATACGCTTGAGACATATGTTGCAAATAGCAGCGGTGCGATCTGATGCACTCGTCTCAAAAAAGGCCCACACCAAAGAACTTTTTGAATAACGCGCAGAGACTGCAGCGCCCTGCACATGTGGAGCTTTGGGGTGTGATGCAGTCAATGTGCTGCCCTTAGGCTGGCCCCTGGAGGGCATCCTGCCTCGTTGGTGATGTGCCGCCGCCTCCTCCTCCTCCTCCTCCTCTCTCCTATCAGGCACCCACGTTGAGTCAGTGACCTCATCATCCCCTCCCTCCTCATCACTGGAGCAAACCTGGCAGTATGCTGCAGCAGGGGGAGCATGACTGCCAGATTGCTGTCCTTCTTGGGCACCCCCTCTGTCCGTGCTCATGTTACTGCCTTCATCGAGCTCAGTATCGTCATCAGAGCCTTCCAAACGCTGGGCATCCTCCTGGAGCATGTACCCAACACTGTGGTCAAACAGTTCGAGGGAATCCTCATGAGGACATGGTGGAGCTAGGGAAGGAGTCACTGATGACATTGAGCTGAGGGAAGAGGCCGCTGCTTTGCCAGACAAAGCACCCTGGGCATGGGTGAGAGAGGATGAGGAGGATGAGGACGGCTTGGTCATCCACTCGACCAAGTCTTCCGCATGTTGCGGCTCAACACGGCCAGCTGCCGAAAAAAAGGCCAAGCGTGTCCCATGGCCACGTGCTGATGAGGATGCACCGTCTCCACGACCAGCACTAGACACAGAGCCTGCTTGCCCTCTCTTATTGGCTTGTGACTGTCTGCCTCTCCTTCTTGGCCTTCCAGACATACTAATGGCCTGTAGCTGCACTAAGCTGGGATAGAACACCTGTAATTTTCTTCAAGTAGCTTTATATACTGTAACCAGACAAGCCTGCCTGTCAGTAGGAAGATAACAGGAACGGATCTAGCTGAACACTGTGAGCAGGACGCACTGTACTAAATGTAAATAGTCTAGCTGCCTGACCGTGGTACTAATAGGATCAAATAGAACACCTGTAATTTTCTTCAGGTAGCTTTATATACTGTAACCAGACAAGCCTGCCTGTCAGTAGGAAGATAACAGGAACGGATCTAGCTGAACACTGTGAGCAGGACGCACTGTACTAAATGTAAATAGTCTAGCTGCCTGACCGTGGTACTAATAGGATCAAATAGAACACCTGTAATTTTCTTCAGGTAGCTTTATATACTGTAACCAGACAAGCCTGCCTGTCAGTAGGAATTTAACAGGAACGGATCTAGCTGAACACTGTGAGCAGGACGCACTGCACTAAATGTAAATAGTCTAGAAGATAACAGGAACGGATCTAGCTGAACACTGTGAGCAGGACGCACTGCACTAAATGTAAATAGTCTAGAAGATAACAGGAACGGATCTAGCTGAACACTGTGAGCAGGACGCACTGCACTAAATGTAAATAGTCTAGAAGATAACAGGAACGGATCTAGCTGAACACTGTGAGCAGGACGCACTGCACTAAATGTAAATAGTCTAGAAGATAACAGGAACGGATCTAGCTGAACACTGTGAGCAGGACGCACTGCACTAAATGTAAATAGCAGGAACGGATCTAGCTGAACACTGTGAGCAGGACGCACTGCACTAAATGTAAATAGTCTAGAAGATAACAGGAACGGATCTAGCTGAACACTGTGAGCAGGACGCACTGCACTAAATGTAAATAGCAGGAACGGCTCTAGCTGAACACTGTGAGCAGGACGCACTGCACTAAATGTAAATAGCAGGAACGGATCTAGCTGAACACTGTGAGCAGGACGCACTGCACTAAATGTAAATAGTCTAGAAGATAACAGGAACGGATCTAGCTGAACACTGTGAGCAGGACGCACTGCACTAAATGTAAATAGCAGGAACGGATCTAGCTGAACACTGTGAGCAGGACGCACTGCACTAAATGTAAATAGTCTAGAAGATAACAGGAACGGATCTAGCTGAACACTGTGAGCAGGACGCACTGCACTAAATGTAAATAGCAGGAACGGATCTAGCTGAACACTGTGAGCAGGACGCACTGCACTAAATGTAAATAGTCTAGAAGATAACAGGAACGGATCTAGCTGAACACTGTGAGCAGGACGCACTGCACTAAATGTAAATAGCAGGAACGGCTCTAGCTGAACACTGTGAGCAGGACGCACTGCACTAAATGTAAATAGCAGGAACGGATCTAGCTGAACACTGTGAGCAGGACGCACTGCACTAAATGTAAATAGTCTAGAAGATAACAGGAACGGATCTAGCTGAACACTGTGAGCAGGACGCACTGCACTAAATGTAAATAGCAGGAACGGATCTAGCTGAACACTGTGAGCAGGACGCACTGCACTAAATGTAAATAGCAGGAACGGATCTAGCTGAACACTGTGAGCAGGACGCACTGCACTAAATGTAAATAGCAGGAACGGATCTAGCTGAACACTGTGAGCAGGACGCACTGCACTAAATGTAAATAACAGGAACGGATCTAGCTGAACACTGTGAGCAGGACGCACTGCACTAAATGTAAATAGCAGGAACGGATCTAGCTGAACACTGTGAGCAGGACGCACTGCACTAAATGTAAATAGCAGGAACGGATCTAGCTGAACACTGTGAGCAGGACGCACTGCACTAAATGTAAATAGTCTAGAAGATAACAGGAACGGATCTAGCTAAACACTGTGAGCAGGACGCACTGCACTAAATGTAAATAGCAGGAACGGATCTAGCTGAACACTGTGAGCAGGACGCACTGCATTAAATGTAAATAGTCTAGATAGAAGATAACAGGAACGGATCTAGCTAAACTGAATACAGTGTATATATATATATGCAACACCTGGGATGCATATATATACACAATACACTGTAAGTGCAGCTAACTGACTGACTGTTCTGCCTAATCTATCTAACTCAAATCAAATGACACTGTCTCTCTCTCTCTCTATCTCTCAGCACACCGGAACACACACTACACAGGGCCGCCGTGCAGGCGGCCTTATATAGTGTGGGGTGTGTACTAAATCCCCTGAGCCATAATTGGCCAAAGCCACCCTGGCTTTGGCCAATTACAGCTCTCTCTACTGACGGCACTGTGATTGGCCAAGCATGCGGGTCATAGTGTATGCTTGGCCAATCATCAGCCAGCAATGCACTGCGATGCCGCAGTGAATTATGGGCCGTGACGCGCCACACGAATTTAGCGCGAACGGCCCATAACGTTCGCAATTCGGCGAACGATCGAACAGCCGATGTTCGAGTCGAACATGGGTTCGACTCGAACACGAAGCTCATCCCTAATCTTTAACAATAAAAAGATGTATATTACTTGGATGTGATGCACTTTATAGGATATTGAACACATTTTACGAGAGGCGCATTTGAGAGATTCCCTGATATTTCATTTTTGCTTATTTAGCACTGTAGTAATGTGTTTTACTAATTAACGCTACTTCATCGTTTTTAGACAAACCAGGAGTTGCACCCCAGGAAATAGGTCGAAGGTAGAATCCTTGACTTTCTGCAGGTGGGGTGAGAAATAAAGCTGGCCTTGAGTGGCTTTCTAAGGACAGGTCTCAGCCTTATCGGTATTATTTCAACGACCACTTGCTTCGTATTCTTTGGTCCGTAACTTTATTCAGGGGGTAACACGGCTTAATCTCCGGTTAGGTAACCCCTGAACCCTTGGGACTTGAATTTAGTTTTGTCGGCATTACAAAACAGCCTTTTTTTTTTTTGGGTCGATACGGTCCTTTTTTGACAACCATACCATTTCTGGTAACCATATCTGCTGCAAGAAGGGTATCAGAATTGGCTGCTCTTTCTTGTAAAAAGCCATATTTTTATTATTCAAGGATAAGGTATTATTGCGTCCTCATCCTAACTTTTTACTGAAGGTAATATCAGGTTTTTATCTAAAAGAGGATATTGTTCTACCTTCATTTTTCCAGAACCCTGTTCTATGGAAGAAAAATCACTACATTCTCTTGATGTGGTGAGAGCAGTCAGTCTACTTAAGGCGACTGCTCAGATTTGGAAAACGGATGTTTTGTTCGCGTTGCCTGAAGGTCCTAAAAGAGGACAGGGAGTATCGAAATCTACTATTTCTAAATGGATTCAACAAGTAATCGTTCAAGCTTATGGTTTAATTAGGTAGTTCTACCCTCTCAAATCAAAGCGCACTCCTCTAGGGCTGCTATTGCTTCCTGGGCAGTGCATCACCAAGTCTCCATGGCTCAGATCTGCAAGGCCGCAACTTCGTCTTCAATCTATACATTTACCAGATTCTATCTGGTGAATGTAAAAAGACATGAGGATGTCTCCTTTGGGCTCAGTGTACTGCAGGCAGCAGTATAAATCCTCTGATCTCATGGTGCCCTACTTTGGTTGTGTCTCCCTCCCTTCAGTTGGCATTGCTCTGGGACATCCCACATAGTAATTACTATGGCTCTGTGTCCTGTGATGTATGATTAAAGAAAATAGGATTTTTTTTTTAAATTTTTTTTATAACAGCTTACCTGTAAAATCCTTTTCTTTTGAAGTACATCACGGGACACAGAGGTCCCGCCCCTCTTTCTAGTATACACGTGTATTGCTTTGCTACAAAACTGAGATACTCCCAGCAGTGGGAGGGGTTATATAGGGAGGCAACTTCCTGTTTAGGGTGTGCCAGTGTCCAGCACCTGAAGGTGGACTATAACCCACATAGTAATTACTATGGCTCTGTGTCCCGTGATGTACTTCAAAGGAAAAGGGATTTTTACAGGTAAGCTGTTATAAAAATCCTATTTTGTGTCCATGTGAAAAATGAATGTGAATGGGAGAGAGTTCGTAATCAGCTGCTGCACTTGCAGGGTCATAATCGGCTGCTGCACTTGCAGGGTTCTAATGAGGAACGTGGCAGGGTTTGCATCCCATTAGATGTGATTTCCCTTTTGAAATTCTCTCAACCAACAATAACATTTATGCAGGAGATGCCCAAAATCTGACTTGTATCTTAGTGTAGACTTCTGGGAAAAATCAATATGCCAATCACACAAGCAGGGAGACACTTCTGGGGGATGTTATGTACAGCATCTGTGTGCTGTATATATGGGATGAATTTGGCACATCCTTCCCACAACGCATTGCTCTGTTCTTATTTGGTCCTAAAAAAAAAAAAAAATGCACAAAATGTATACACATACAGGCAAAATGTTATTGGCAGAGACCAGGCTGTCCAGGGAGAAGATGACAAACTGGTTCACTTGAATGTGAACCATGCAAGTGCATGCATGCTGGTGAGGAGTGGTGGTGCAGGATTTTAGGGGTTAAAACAAAGTGGCCTAATGCCTGTAAGACACCATCTGAAAAGTGATCCACTGCAGATTGCTCTCAGATGGCAAGTGTAAGCTAACTCTAAGAGGGAGGAGTTTAGTAGTATCTGAAAAGGGAAGGGCTAGAAGTTGTTCCCCCTCCCCTTGTACACAGAGACTCAGAGGTGAATGGCAGCTCCCCCCCCCCTTCAGTCATGTGATAAAGGGAGAGAAGGGCAGCCTGCCCTCACATCCCAGTGGTGCTGAGGTGTGTTCTTAGTGCTGGCTTTTTTTTCTGCCCACAGCAGGGGATGGAGAGAGCAGAATCTTCCCTCCAGCAGCTATCAGCCTCTGTTCCTTCTGCCAGGAGTGATGATTCGGTCACACATGCCAGGGAGAAGCAGGACAAGTGGCTGAATATTTTAGTGTAACCTTTATCCCTGTCTGCCCCCCTCCCTTTCTAGTCCTGGTTCTGAATACCAGGACTCATTTATGCTGCGACCAGGACTTATGGAATTATTCTGCGACCTTCGGGTGACTGGACACTGGTAAAACTTGCTAGGGTGCCCCTTGAGTGTACCCATATAAGCCGCTCGCTCTGCACAGCTTCAGTTTTTTTGCTTGTGTCCTTAGGTGATGGACTTGTTCTATGGGGAAGAATATTTATTTATTTTTTTAATCTGAATCTATCAACATCTGACTGCTTACTTAGCAGTTTGTACCTTGAGGGGACTGGACCTGGACACGGGTTCTTGTATCAGGCGCTTAAATTTGACACGAAGTGCAACAGGTGAGGTTAGTTACAGGGTGCTATACAGGTACATGGTTCATTTGTTTTATGGTTACCAGATTCTGAATACCCCCTTCAAAGGGTATGCCTCGCATCATGGATATGGTAAGAGGGTTTTCCTGTCCATGGACTCTGGTTCCTGGCTTTAACCACTTGCTGACCAGCCAGTAGTAATTTTACTGCTGGCTGCCAGTTCCCCTGGGCACTGTGACGTACGGGTATGTTGTGCCCAACCTCCTGGTTTATAGGCGCTGCTGCTCTGTGCTGTCATTGGACAGACAGATTTGAGTAAAAGCAGCGCCAACCGTTAACCCCTTGAATGCCCTCTTGGTCACCCAGCCAGTGTCAGTGCAGTGACTGCAAACAATATCACTGTTACTATCACTGGCAATGTCAGCGTCCCAGCCAGTGTCAGTTATTCCCCGATGCCCCCAAAAGCAGTGTTAGCAGGATCCCCCCCCCATAGAAGTTCAGTTAGTATTATTTTATTTTTATTTTTTTTGCTGACCACTGCCATCTCTGTCCACTAAACCGCAGTGTTGGCAAGATCAGGCCTGATCTCTCTTAGCGCTAGGAGTTAATTTTATTTCTAGCGTGCAAGCAGTCCCTGATTTCCCATAGTTACCACTAGGTATCTGTATATGTAGTGCCCAAAATAGGTACACTAGTGAGGAGGCGTACAGGATTCTCTGCAAGACCGATGAGAGCAAAGGGAGGCCTCGCTGTCAGAATTGGGTCCAGAATATGAACCTGTAGAAAGCAGCGGCACCCTAAGGGCTTGGAAGATGGTGGAGAGGTCCCTGGTAAATCAGGCGTACCTGACCCCATATATATACCAAAGGAATCCTTAAAATGTGAGTAAATTCAAATGAAAAAATACCAGCCTGCCCATAAAAATAAACTTGAGTGAACAAAATTCATAAAACTGAATACCAGTGAACAATAATAATTGTGCAATCGTGACATGTGATGTCAAAAAAATATATTATAAAATAATTATATATCAAATATAAATTAGCATCAATAACAAAGTCCATCCAGAATTGGTGCAAGATCCTGATGTAAATCTTTGATAACAAAAACGTGAGCAGCAAAATCCCTTCACCATCACTGAAAAAGATTCACCAATGTGCTCATAGAAATGGATGTCCGCTTACCAGATGGAGTTGACCAATTTAATTAAAAAAAGGTCAAATAGGCTTTAGCAAGATATTGCTTGCTGCAATGGAGAAAAATATACCAAACTCTTGTCCTCACATCACAGGGTCTCACGCATGGGATATAAAATAGATGGAGAGGAACCGAACATAGTGTAATACCATTTATTAAGAATAAAAGTAAAAACAGAACATAGCCAAATGGCTACTCACATAGAAGGTGCCATCGCCCGGCACTGAGGCTGGAAAGCGTATCTAAGGATGGAGAAATCCGATCTGTGGGAGAAGTTTCCCGGATAATCACGGCAGCAGCGTGCGTTCCACCCTCGACGGACAGACAAACCACGGAGGCCGGAAGTGATGTAATTGCGTGACCAAGTACCGCCTCGACGTACGTTTCGTTTTACACGTCTTCAGGAAGGCGTGATGCTTCCTGAAGACGTGTAAAACGAAACGTACGTCGAGGCGGTACTTGGTCACGCAATTACATCACTTCCGGCCTCCGTGGTTTGTCTGTCCGTCGAGGGTGGAACGCACGCTGCTGCCGTGATTATCCGGGAAACTTCTCCCACAGATCGGATTTCTCCATCCTTAGATACGCTTTCCAGCCTCAGTGCCGGGCGATGGCACCTTCTATGTGAGTAGCCATTTGGCTATGTTCTGTTTTTACTTTTATTCTTAATAAATGGTATTACACTATGTTCGGTTCCTCTCCATCTATTTTATATCCCATGCGTGAGACCCTGTGATGTGAGGACAAGAGTTTGGTATATTTTTCTCCATTGCAGCAAGCAATATCTTGCTAAAGCCTATTTGACCTTTTTTTAATTAAATTGGTCAACTCCATCTGGTAAGCGGACATCCATTTCTATGAGCACATTGGTGAATCTTTTTCAGTGATGGTGAAGGGATTTTGCTGCTCACGTTTTTGTTATCAAAGATTTACATCAGGATCTTGCACCAATTCTGGATGGACTTTGTTATTGATGCTAATTTATATTTGATATATAATTATTTTATAATATATTTTTTTGACATCACATGTCACGATTGCACAATTATTATTGTTCACTGGTATTCAGTTTTATGAATTTTGTTCACTCAAGTTTATTTTTATGGGCAGGCTGGTATTTTTTCATTTGAATTTACTCACATTTTAAGGATTCCTTTGGTATATATATATTTAAATTTTTTGGTCACTTATTTAGCGCTCCCCAACCCCTCTTGTTTCACATTCATGCATTTATGGAATTTTTTTCATTTTTTGCTTAGGGTGTAGCTGCTTCACTCATTTTTTCTTTTTTACATTATTTTTATCTGGCGCGGAATTATTTATTATTTATTCACTGACCCCATATAGCTGAAGTGTTAGAAACTCATAATTGTGCTCAGATGCAGCAGGCCGCACGAAGTAGTGCTGCACCACATTTTGGTGATCTGGCAAGCACCAGCAACATATTACATCCTGGCCTTTTAGACACCAGCAGTGCATTATGTAATGGTGACGTGACATGCACCAGAAATACAGTACAAGCTGGTGAAGGGACTAGTGCTAGTATTGTAATGCTATTACGAACCCGACCACTGGCCCATAGTAGCTTTCCAGAGGTGCTTGCAAACACCGACTGGTCCCAGATTCAGCAGCACCCTTTACCCCCTCCACAGACCAGGGCACAGGTGGAAATGGTGAACTTAATAACACCCTAATATATATATATATATATATATATATATATATATATATATATAAAATAAAATATGTGTGTGTGCTCATAAGTTTACATACCCTGGCAGAATGTATGCTATATTGGCCATTTTTCTGAGAATATGAATAACACAAAAACTTTTCTTTCACTCATGGTTAGTGTTTGGCTGAAGCCATTTATTATCAATCAACTGTGTTTACTCTTTAAATCATAATGACAACAGAAACTACCCAAATGACCCTGATCAAAAGTGTTTCATACCCTGGTGATTTTGGCCTGATAACATGCACACAAGTTGACACAAAGGGGTTTGAATGGCTATTAAAGGTAGCCATCCTCACCTGTGATCTGTGTGCTTGTAATTAGTGTGTGTGTATAAAAGGTCAATGCATTTCTGGACTCCTGACATACCCTTGCATCTTTCATCCAGTGCTGCACTGAGGTTTCTGGATTTTGAGTCATGGGGAAAGCAAAAGAATTGTCAAAGGATCTGCGGGAAAATTTGAACTGTATAAAACAGGAAAGGGATATAAAAAGATATCCAAGGAATTGAGAATGCCAATCAGCAGTGTTCAAACTCTAATCAAGAAGTGGAAAATGAGGGGTTCTGTTGAAACCAAACCACGGTCAGGTAGACCAAAAAAGATTTCAGCCACAACTGCCAGGAAAATTATTTGGGATGCAAAGAAAAACCCACAAATAACTTCAGGTGAAATACAGGACTCACTGAAAACATGTGGTGTGGCTGTTTCAAGATGCACAATAAGGAGGCACTTGAAGAAAGATGGGCTGCATGGTCGAGTCTCCAGAAGAAAGCCATTACTACGCAAATGCCACAAGATATCCCACTTATAATACGCCATACAGCACAGAGACAAACCTCAAACCTTCTGACACAAAGTCATTTGGAGTGCTGAGAATTGAGCTTTTTGGCCACAACCATAAACGCTTCATTTGGAGAAGAGTCACCAAGGCCTATGATGAAAGGTACGGAGGTGGATCTCTGATGTTTTGGGGATATGTGAGCTACAAAGGCACAGGAAATTTGGTCAAAATTGTTGGCAAGATGAATGCAGAATGTTATCAAAAAATACTGGAGGAACATTCGCATTTATCAGCCAGGGAGCTGCGCATGGGACGTACTTGGACATTCCAACATGACAATGATCCAAAACACAAGGCCAAGTCCACCTGTCATTGGCTACAGCAGAATAAAGTGAAGATTCTGGAGTGGCCATCTCAGTCTCCTGACCTCAATATCATTGAGCCACTCTGGGGAGATCTCAAACGCGCAGTTCATGCAAGACAGCCCAAGAATTTACAGGAACTGGAGGCTTTTTGCCAAAAGGAATGGGCAGCTTTACCATCTGAGAAGATAAAGAGCCTCATCAACAAATACCACAAAAGACTTCAAGCTGTCATTGATGTTAAAGGGGGCAATACACAGTATTAAGAACTGGGGTATGTAAACTTTTGATCAAGGTAATTTGGGTAGTTTCTGTTGTGATTATGATTTAAAAAGAGTATACACAGTTGAGTGATAATAAATGGCTTCAGCCAAACACTAACCATGAGTGAAAGAAAAGTTTTTGTGATATCATTCATATAATCTGAAAAATGGCCAAGAAATCATAAATTCTGCCAGGGTATGTAAACTTATGAGCACAACTGTAATATATAGATAGATAAGAGAATGAAGGGCGCTTCTGGAGAGCAGCATCTGACCAAAGCAGGTGTCCCCAATTGAGCAGGTGTAAATCTGGCTGGTGAACGTCAATTCAGGGCACTAAGGCAGCACTTCAAGAGGAAAGCAATAACTCTGACTGAAGATAAAAAAAGAAGACACCTCTAAGTGCAGAAACACCATGACTTTATAGCCAAAGGATTAGAAACACTTACTAGAGATCTGAAGTTAAAGCGGTTGTATACCCCTTTAACACATTTTTACACATAATAAGGCTTACCTATAGGTAAAATGAATATCTCCTAAACCTGTATGGTCTGGGAGATTATCACCTTGCATGCAGCTGCTGACGTCAGCGGCGCATGCTCAGTAAGGCCCCTTTCACACTGGGGCGGTGGGGGCGTCGGAGGTAAAACAGCGCTATTTTAGCGCTGTTTTACCGTCATTTTTGCGGCTGTATTCGGCCGCTAGCGGTGCAGTTTTAACCCCCGCTGGTGGCCGAAAAAGGGTTAAAACCGCTCGTACAGCGCGGCTGTAGCCGCGGTATAGCCGCGCTGTCCCATTGATTTCAATGGGCAGGAGCGGTTTAGGAGCGGTGAACACACCGCTCCTTCACTGCTCCAAAGATGCGGCTCGCAGGACTTTTTTTACCGTCCTGCCAGCGCACTGCTTCAGTGTGAAAGCCCTCGGGCTTTCACACTGAACAAACAGTGGAGGCTGTTTAGGGGCGGTTTGCAGGTGGTATTTTTAGCGCAATAATGCCTGCAAACCGCCCCAGTGTAAAAGGGGCCTAAAGGTCCGGCGTATTGTGCTGGAACGGAGGGCTGCCGTGTGCATGCGTGGGAATAACGTCATTGCAGCTCCGGCCACTCAGCGCTGGAGCCGCGAACCCAGAAAAATCGCTGAGGCAAAAAGTCAGATTCCTCAGCGGTGACCGGAAGATGGTTCGGGGGCTTCGTTCTAAGGTATTTCACAATGAGCTAGTATGCAGTGCATACTGGCTCATTATACCTTTTCCTTTTATTTTATTTTTTATTTTTTGCTGACTATTAGAGCGGCACAATTTTGGCCAAAATGAGAATCACAATTTTTTTGCTTAGGATAAAAAGATCACGATTCTCACGACGTAAAATCTTTCACATTATATAAAAAAAATTGGGCTAACATTACTGGTTAGTTTTTTTGTTTTTTTAATTCATTAAAGTAAATTTTCCAAAAAAATTGCATTTGAAAGACCTCTGCGCAAATACAGCGTGACATAAAATATTGCAATAACCAGCATTTTATTCTCTAGGGTCTCTACTAAAAAAAAATATATGTTTGGGGCTTCTAAGTAGTTTTGTAGCAAAAAAAAAACGATTTTAACTTGAAACCAACAAATGTCAGAAAAAGGTTTAGTGTTTAAGTGGTTAAACTTTCCTCATTTACACACAAAGTCTATTCCTTTGACAAATTGTTACAATGTTTATACTTTTTTTTTTCTCAGAAAAAGTTTTTATTATAACACAAGTAAAGAAAAACATACAGTACGAAAATAAACCAGCAGCAATCATTACATAAATAAAACAGCAACTGACATATATTCCATACACATATGATTCAGTGTTATTAACTGTGCCCACGACTCTCAATGTTCAGTAAGGTTAGGATACAAGCTACTGTTTGCCCCAGGCTTCGACTGCATATACCACCACTCATGAGGTCTGCCTCTTCCACCCAAAGAATCACATCATTCACCCCAACTACAATGTTTATACTTAAAGCGGTAGTAAACCCAGCCATAAAACAGTTTAATTTCCGGCACGTGCTGGAAATGCAGCACTCCCATTGGTTGTGCTCTCAACCAAACTGTCAAACCATCCAATGGCTGGTGTCATAATTGATCACATGTGCAGCATCATGGCAGTTGTAGATTAAACAGAGGCAAAGATGGCAGCTTCCTTGGCTGAAAACAACAGGAGGGTTTACTTACACTTTAAGTTCCACTGCTAAAGAATGTTGTGATTCTTGGCAGACTGCCCGCTTTTTTTCTTCCTTTCTTTTGATGGCTGTGGCTTCAGAAGAGCAGAGAGAATTATTTGCATACGTGAAACACTTTTGTCAAGATCGCAACGGGGGAAAAAAAAAAAATCGCAATAACGATTCTTGACGATTAATCGTGCAGCTCTACTGACTATAGCCTTAAAAGGCTCATTGTGTATTAAAAAGGAGTCCAGCAGTAATGGTAGTCCTGGAGGGGTCCAATCCGCAGCGGGTTGTAGGGTATCCCAGCCGTCCAGCAGAGGGAAGCTGCGGGAAGAGGGACCAGTGTGGAGACTGCTGCGCTGTATGCAACCAGCGCTGAAGGCTGGACTGGTGGGAGACGTCGGGGGAAGTGTGCCTAGAACCAGCGTGGAACGCATTGGCCGGGAAATGACGTCTAATAGGTGGGGCATCTGATAGGCTCCTTCTTCATGCCAGGTGAGAATGAGTCTAAGCATGATCACAGATGTAGAGACAATGGGTGTGGTGAGGGATGGAAAAATGGGCGGGAATGCCAGTGTCAGCAGCTGAGGTTCAGGAGTGATGTAATAGATTACAAAGTCGGGAACTGGCTGTAAACCAAAAAGGGGATAACCATGCCACAATAGGGAAAAGGGAAAAAAAACAGTAAGTAACAATGGGGGTGAAAGACATGAAACATGAAAACCAACTTAAAAAACAGAAAACGATCTGTGGCACTGCAAGTCCCAATTACAGAGGGACCAAACACATGACATCGAAAAGCAAATGACAAATCAATGGAAAGTATCAAGGAGCATCACATATTGGAAAGGGGACCAGTGTTAAGATTTTTGTACACAGCTAAAAGCTATGCATATTGGCGCTGGTGGCATAGGGGTATTGCAGTAATGTATGAAGAGTAATAGAGGGATGTCAGTTATAGCAGCCTATTCCACGCTGGTTCTGAGCACACGTCCGCTAACGTCTCCCACGAGTCCAGCCTTCCACGCTGGTTCCATACAGCGCACTGAGCACAGCAGTCTCCACACTGGTCCCTCTTTCCACGTCTTCCCTCTGCTGGACGGCTGGGATACCCTACATCCCGCTGCGGATTGGACCCCTCCAGGACTTCCATTACTGCTGGACTCCTTTTTATTACACGATGAGCCTTTTAACTTCAGATCTCTAGTAAGTGTTTCTAATCCTTTGGCAATAAAGTCATGGTGTTTCTGCGCTTAGAGGCACCTTCTTTTTTATCTTTTATCATATATATATATATATATATATATTAGGGCTGAAACAACTAATGGATTAATCGACAACTAATCGATTATGAAATTAATCGATTACTATTTTCATAATCGATTAATCGGCCAGTACCATAATGGGGTTAAAAAAAAATAAAATGAGCCCTTTATAGTACAAAAAAAGCAAATAATCGCTACTGTAAATATTACTTTCACTGTTCTACAGTAAAAAAAAATAAACCCCTTACAGTAGTGATTATCTGCTTTTTTGTAATATGAAGGGCTAATTTTAGTTTTTTTTAACCCCATTATTTTGCTAAACGTCTTAGGCCTGGTTCACATCTCTGTGTTTTTTGGTGCTTTTTGCAGAAACGCACTACAATTCATTTACATGGTTTTCCTATGGGACACGTTCACATCTATGCTTTTTACAGCCGCTGCGTATTTGGAAAGGGTCAGGGACTTTTTTTTAAATGCAAAACGGTGCATTTTTTGGTTTAATAGACTTCAATGGAGAAGCTGCAGAAAAGCATGTACTGTAATGTGTTTTTGCAGCAATTTGTGTTTTTTAATCTGCCCAACAACAAATTGGCCAAAAAAAATGCAAATCGCAGCAAAATCACGTGCGCAAAAATCAAAATGCACAGCAAAAAAGCACTGCAGAACCAGATCAAAAGCAAACTGCCTAGGTGTGTAACGAGCCTTATGCTGGCCACACCGATCAATTCTCAGACGAGAATATTCAGACAAAAAATCTTTGTACATTCACTGAATGAAAGAATGTTGTTTGAAATTTTCACTTGTTTTTAAAATGAATGTAATTTCTGAACGAAAACCACATACACTGTCTGAAAATTCCTTTGACCAAGAAGTTTTCTATTATTAACAAATTTTCCAGTCACTGTGGCTGAAAATGAAGATCGATTTGACCCCACTAACAATTAGAAAATCGAACAGACGGAAACGGAAAGGAAGACATTGTTTTTTTTTTTTGTTTTTTTAAATTAAAAAAAATTTGAACTCTGAGTCTGATGATATTTACCAGATTCACCCTTTAATATACAGTATATATCCTTTAACAGGATATACAGTATATCTCCTCTAATAGTATATACAGTATATCTCCTCTAATAGTATATACAGTATATCTCTTCTGTCTGTTATTCTCAGTGGATTAGAGATTTTGCTCCCTAACCATATAGTTGGTTATTTATATTTACCACTGCATAGAGATATTTAAGAATAAATTGCCTTTTTTTAAACTTTACATATTAACTAAATTATACACCACACTTTTTTAAAGCATATTAGGTTATTAACTGATTAATCAAAACAATAATTGGCCAACTAATCGATCATGAAAATAATCGTTAGTTGCAGCCCTAATGCGCACACACACACTATAGTGCCAAAAGTATTGGGACACTCCTCCAAATCATTGGATTCAGCTGTTCAAAAAGGATACAAAAGGAGCCCCGAGCAAGTATTGAGTGCATACTATACTGTACATGGACATACTTTTCAGTAAGCCAACATTTCTGTATTAAAAATCCTTTAATATAATATAGTTACATAGTTACATGGTAGGTGAGGTTGAAAAAAGACACAAGTCCATCAAGTCCAACCTATGTGTGTGATTATGTGTCAGTATTACATTACATATCCCTGTATATTGCGGTCATTCAGGTGATTATCTAATAGTTTCTTGAAGCTATCAATGCTCCCCGCTGAGACCACCGCCTGTGGAAGGGAATTCCACATCCTTGCCGCTCTTACAGTAAAGAACCCTCTACGTAGTTTAAGGTCAAACCTCTTTTCTTCTAATTGTAATGAGTGGCCACGAGTCTTATTAAACTCTCTTCTGCGAAAAAGTTTTATCCCTATTGTGGGGTCACCAGTCCAGTATTTGTAAATTGAAATCATATCCCCTCTCAAGCGTCTCTTCTCCAGAGAGAATAAGTTCAGTGCTCGCAACCTTTCCTCATAACTAAGATCCTCCAGACCCTTTATTAGCTTTGTTGCCCTTCTTTGTACTCGCTCCATTTCCAGTACGTCCCTCCTGAGGACTGGTGCCCAGAACTGGACAGCATACTCCAGGTGCAGGCGGACCAGAGTCTTGTAGAGCGGGAGAATTATCGTTTAATCTCTGCAGTTGATCCCCCTTTTAATGCATGCCAATATTCTGTTTGCTTTATTAGCAGCAGCTTGGCATTGCATGCCATTGCTGAGCCTATCATCCACTAGGACCCCCAGGTCCTTTTCCATCCTAGATTCCCCCAGAGGTTCTCCCCCCAGTGTATAGATTGCATTCATATTTTTGCCACCCAAATGCATTATTTTACATTTTTCTACATTGAACCTCATTTGCCATGTAGTCGCCCACCCCATTAATTTGTTCAGGTCTTTTTGCAAGATTTCCACATCCTGCGGAGAAGTTATTGCCCTGCTTAGCTTAGTATCGTCTGCAAATACAGAGATTGAACTGTTTATCCCATCCTCCAAGTCGTTTATGAACAAATTAAATAGGATTGGTCCCAGCACAGAACCCTGGGGAACCCCACTACCCACCTCTGACCATTCTGAGTACTCCCCATTTATCACCACCCTCTGAACACGCCCTTGTAGCCAGTTTTCAATCCATGTACTCACCCTATGGTCCATGCCAACGCACCTTATTTTGTACAGTAAACGTTTATGGGGAACTGTGTCAAATGCTTTTGCAAAATCCAGATACATCATGTCTACGGGCCTTCCTTTATCTAGATGGCAACTCACCTCCTCATAGAAGGTTAATAGATTGGTTTGGCAAGAACGATTCTTCATGAATCCATGCTGATTACTGCTAATGATATCATTCTTATTACTAAAATCTTGTATATAGTCCCTTATCATCCCCTCCAAGAGTTTACATACTATTGATGTTAGGCTAACTGGTCTGTAATTCCCAGGGATGTATTTTGGGCCCTTTTTAAATATTGGTGCTACATTGGCTTTTCTCCAATCAGCTGGTACCATTCCAGTCAATAGACTGTCTGTAAAAATTAGGAACAACGGTCTGGCAATCACCTGACTGAGTTCCCTAAGTACCCTCGGATGCAAGCATCTGGTCCCGGTGATTTATTAATGTTAAGTTTCTCAAGTCTAATTTTAATTCCGTCCTCTGTTAACCATGTAGGTGCTTCCTGTGTTGTGTCATGAGGATAAACACTGCAGTTTTGGTTACTGAAGCCCCCCGATTCACTCGTGAAGACTGAGGAGAAGAATAAATTCAATACCTTTGCCATCTCCCCATCCTTTGTAACCAGATGTCCTTCCTCATTCTTTATGGGGCCAATATGGTCTGTCCTCCCTTTTTTACTGTTTACATACTTAAAGAATTTATTGGGATTTTTTTTGCTCTCCTCCGCTATGTGTCTTTCATGTTCTATCTTAGCCATCCTAATTGCACCCTTACATTTCTTATTGCATTCTTTATAAATTCTGAATGCTGTGGATGATCCCTCAACCTTGTATTTTTTGAAGGCCTTCTCCTTTGCTTTAATATGCATTTTTACATTGGAGTTAAGCCATCCAGGATGTTTGTTCGCTCTTTTAAATTTATTACCCAATGGGATACATTGGCTAATGCCCTTATTTAATATGCTCTTAAAGCAAACCCATCTCTCCTCCGTATTCTTTGTTCCTAATATTTTATCCCAATTTATGCCTTTTAGCAAGGTTTGTAGTTTAGGGAAGTTGGCTCTTTTGAAATTCAATGTCTTTGTGTTCCCTTCATGTCTCCTATTTGTGTGATTTATACTGAAACTAATTGACCTGTGATCGCTGTTACCTAAATTGCCCCGTATTTCCACATCTGTTATCAGGTCTGTATTGTTGGTAATCAGTAGATCTAGTAATGTTTTATTTCTAGTTGGTGCGTCTACCATCTGACCCATAAAATTGTCCTGCAAGACACTAAGGAACTGGCGAGCCTTAAATGAATGCGCGGTTCCCTCCGCCCAGTCTATGTCTGGATAATTAAAATCCCCCATTATGATAACACTTTCCATCCTTGCTGCTAATCCAATTTGTGATAGGAGATCCGTCTCCACTTCCTCCCTCAGGTTAGGGGGCCTATAGCATACTCCCAGTATTATTTTCCCCTTAGCTTCATCCCTTTGGAGCTCTACCCATAAAGATTCCACCTCCTCCCTAGCCCCCTCAGTGATGTCATCTCTCACATTCACTTGTACATTATTCTTGATATATAGGCATACCCCTCCCCCTTTTTTACCCTCTCTGTCCTTGCGGTATAGGGTATACCCTTGAATGTTTGCCAGCCAATCATGAGAGCTGTTGAACCAGGTCTCTGAAATTCCCACAAAATCCAAATCCTCCTTGTACAACAGTATCTCTAGTTCACCCATCTTGTCCGCCAGGCTCCTGGCATTGGTGAACATGCCACATAGTTTAGACCGGTCGCATATTGTCCTCGTATTGGGTGTTTCAAGATTGCAACTTGGACTTGCTACTATACTCACCTTGTGTTTTTGTGCTTTGGTTAACCTACCACTAATGCCCCCAATACTACCCTCTGGAATATCTTCCGCGCTGGCTATCACTGTCTCTGGACCCTCCCCCCCATCGCCTAGTTTAAAAACCCCTCTAACTTTTTGGCCATCTTCATTCCCAGCAGATCTGCACCCTCCTCATTTAGGTGCAGTCCGTCCCTTCTATAGTACCGGTTACCGACTGAGAAGTCGGCCCAGTCCTCCAGGAACCCAAACCCCTCCTTACTACACCAGCTCTTCAGCCACTTGTTTACTTCCCTAATCTCCCTCTGCCTTTCTGGTGTGGCTCGATGTACCGGTAGTATTCCTGAGAATACTACCTTGGAGGTCCTTTTCCTCAATTTAGCTCCTAAGTCCCTAAAATCGTTCTTTAGGACACTCCATCTGCCTCTGACTTTGTCATTGGTGTCAACGTGCACCATGACAGCCGGGTCTTCCCCAGCCCCTCCCAGTAATCTGTCCACAAGATCCGTGATGTGCCGAACCCGAGCGCCCGGTAGACAACATACTGTTCGGCGCTTCAGGTCTTGGTTACAGATTGCCCTCTCTGTCCTTCTAAGAATTGAGTCCCCTACCACCAGAATCTGTCTTTCCTTTCCCTTTGCTGCCCCCCCACTCTCACTTGAGGAGTTCTTCCCCTGGCAGCTAGGAGAGTCCCTCATCTCCAGCAGTGCTGGTCCCTGACTGGTTACACCAATGTCACTCAATGGAGCGTACTTATTGGGATGCTCCAGTCCTGGATCGGCCTCCCTGGCACTTCCCCCTCTACCCCTCCTGACTGTCACCCATCTACTCTTTGCTAGTGCCAGCACCTCTTTGTCTCCACCCGCCTCTGTGCTGGCCCCTGCCGGCACCTGCCGTGTACGTTCCTGGCTCACCTTTAGTATGGAGGGACTTCTCAGTGCTGACAGTTGCTTCCCCAGATTCAGAACCTGGGCTTCCAGGGAAACAATGTGCTTACATTTTGCACAGCAGTATTCGCCCTCGATCGGATGATCAAGGAACGCATACATGCGGCAAGATGTACAAAGAGTCGCCTCTCCACACCCGCCGGGCATCGTACCTATTAAATTTGGTGAGGATTTGGGGATTTTACCCTGTCCAAATTACCTAACAACTAGCTTCCTGGCACTAATACTCAAGACAATACACAGGTACACGACAAGACAATACACAGGTACACAATACACAAGTACTAACGATCCACACACACTACTCAGACAACACTCAGATACTCACACTACACAGGTACTATGACCCCTGTTATAACCTCCTGTTTTAAACTCTTGTTTTTAACTCCCACTTAATCCAGCTCCACTTACACCAAGCTCCACAGCTTCAAACTGAGCACGCTCAGACTGAGTCCTACAAAGCACGCTCAGACTGAGTCCTATTCTATACAATTGCAAGAGTTCCCATTATCAAAGGGTGCCGAAGTGGGATGTATCAGCTAAGTGGGTGAAGAACAACCAAGAACAACCAAGGTGCCAAACTTCTGGAACAATGGGATGGTTAATGGAAATTGGAGCCAATATCCACAATAACAATATAAGAATGTAAACAAAAAATATATGTATCGGAAAATATAAGGAAATAAATCCAGACCATAAAAAAAGGGATGATGCTGTATAATGAGGCATGGAAACGGGATATGGTGATAGATGCAAGGAATCGTGTGAACTGGGATCTCTGGATCGGTATCGCAATGTGTATGCATATACAATCACACAGATTCCATAATCGAGGAACTGGACACAAGAAAATGAATAAGTGAAGATGGGTAACAGAAAGGCTGTCAAAAGCAGAAGGGAGGCAAACTGATAGTGATGGGAAACATCCCATTAAAAATGTAATCCGAAACAGAATGTGAGTGTGTATGTGAAAAATCCAGAATACCTCCCTTATGCACAACAGCCTGAACTGATCACCACCCCTGATGGGAACCCTTTCAATAATCTGAACTGAAACTAAGTGTTGCCCTCTTGAAGATTATTGAAGTGTCGGGCCACATTTATAGATTTGTTATTTCTTATATCGCACGCTTTCCTAAGGATAATATTAATACCCTTATGCAATATATTAGACAAATCTTCATCTCCAAACAGCAAATGTAAATACACTATATTACCAAAAGTATTGGGACGCCTGCCTTTACACACACATGAACTTTAATGGCATCCCAGTCTCAGTCTGTAGGGTTCAATATTGAGTTGGCTCCACCCTTTGCAGCTACAACAGCTTCAACTCTTCTGGGAAGACTGTCCACAAGGTTTAGGAGTGTGTCTATGGGAATGTTTGACCATTCTTCCAGAAGCGCATTTGTGAGGTCAGGCACTGATGTTGGAGGAGAAGGCCTGGCTCGCAGTCTCTGCTCTAATTCATCCCAAAGGTGTTCTATCGGGTTGAGGTCAGGACTCTGTGCAGACCAGTCCTCCATCCATGTCTTTATGGACCTTGCTTTGTGCACTGGTGTGCAGACATGTTGGAACAGGAAGGGGCCATCCCCAAACTGTTCCCACAAAGTTGGGAGCATGAAATTGTCCAAAATGTCTTGGTATGCTGATGCCTTAAGAGTTCTCTTCACTGGAACTAAGGGGACAAGCCCAACCCCTGAAAAACAACCCCACATCATAATCCCCCTCCACTAAATAATTTGCACTAGTGCACAAAGCAAGGTCCATAAAGACATGGATGAACGAGTTTGGGGTGGAGGAACTTGACTGTCTTGCACAGAGTCCTGACCTCAGCCCGATAAAACACCTTTGTGATGAATTGGAGTGGAGACTGCGGGCCAGGCCTTCTCCTCCAACATCAGTGCCTGACCTCACAAATGCTCTTCTGGAAGAATGGTCAAACATTCCCATAGACACACTCCTAAACCTTGTGGACAGCCTTCCCAGAAGAGTTGAAGCTGTTATAGCTGCAAAGGGTGGGGCCAACTCAACATTGAACCCTACGGACTAAGACTGGGATGCCATTAAAGTTCATGTGCGTGTAAAGGCAGGTGTCCCAATACTGTTGGTAATATAGTATACCTCATAATACCCCCAATCTGGTTATAATCTTGGCTATAAGGGGTAACTAGTGCTGGTTTATTGCTAAAGCTTAAGCGGGGCTTATTGGAATTATGTAATAAATCATCTCTGTTCTTGGTCCTGGCAATATTATAAGCACTGTCCAAAAGTCACTTCGGGTATCTCCTCTGTCTAAATCTAGTATAGAGGACAGCTGCCCCCCTTACAGAATCTGAGTTTTCACTGCAGATGTGACAGACCTGCATGAACTGCCCTACAGGTATTCCCTTAATGACATGTTTGGGGTGATTAGATTACCTGCCAGAAGTTTTCTATACAACTGTGTGATGACTCTCTCCTGAAGAGCAACCGAATGTACATCCAGAAACAAAATCTCCCCTTCATTTAACTGTTTCAGCCCCAGAAGATTTTACCCCCTTCCTGACCAGAGCACTTTTTGCGATTCTGCACTGCATCGCTTTAACTGACAATTGCATGGTTGTGCGACGTTGCACCAAAACAAAACTGACATCCTTTTTTTCCCACAAATGGAGCTTTCTTTTGATGGTATTTGATCATCTCTGCAGTTTTTATTTTTTGCGCTATGAACAAAAAAAGAGCGACATTTTTGAAAAAAAAGCTAAATTTTTTACTTTTTGCTATAATAATTATCCCCCAAAAAATATTAAAAAAAAATTATTTTTCCTCAGTTTAGGCGGATATGTATTCTTCTACATATTTTTGGTAAAAAAAATTGCAATAAGCGTATATTGATTGGTTTGCGCATTTTTATTATTTTTTCTTTTTTATTAGTAATGGCGGCGATCTGCAATTTTTATCGTGACTGCGATATTATGGTGGACACATCGGACACTTTTGACACTATTTTGGGACCATTGTCATTTATACAGCAATCAGTGCTATAACAATGCACTGATTACTGTGTAAATGACACTGGCAGGGAAGGGGTTAAGTGTGTCCTAGGGAGTGATTCTAACTGTGGGGGGGATGGGCTACCACTCACATGACAGCTATCACTAGGGAGCAGTGATCTCTGTCATGTCACTAGGCAGAACAGGGAAATGCCTTGTTTACATAGGCATCTCCCCATTGCGCTGCTTCGTGACAAGATCGCGGGACACCGGCGGACATCGAGTCCACGGGACCTGCGGGTCACGCTGTACGTGGCAGGCGAGTGCGCGTGCCCGCTAGCCCCACAAATTAAAGGGGACGTACAGGTACGCCCATTGTCCCACCACTGCCATTGTGCCAACGTATATCGGCGTGCGGTGGTCAGAAAGTGGTTAAACACCCTGTAAACTTTAAATTGCAGACATTGGAATTCACAAAATTCAAAAAGGAATCAAGATCACCAATCCTCCTGTCACAAATGAACAGGAGGTCATCCATATACCTGAGAAAAACTTTGATGCATGGTCTGTGGGGGGTACTATCTCCATAGATGTGGGACCGTTCCCACCAGCCCATAAACAGGTTGGCGAGTGATGGCGAAAATGTTGCCCCCATCACAGCCCCGCACCGCTAAAGGTAGAAAACCCCATAAAAAATAAAATAATTATGCATCAGCAAATACTCCAGCACCTCCAAAATGAACAACTGCTGGGTGGAAGGAAAGTTGGTATGATATTCTAGATAGAGTGATACCGAATGGAGAGCCAAATGATGCGGTATTCTGGAGTACAAGCTGGCCACATCGCAAGTAAGCCAAACATATTCCTGTTTCCGAACCACATTTCTCATAATGTTTAGTAAATAATTGGTGTCCTTTAACTACTTGCTTACTGGGCACTTAAACCCCCTCCTATTCAGACCAACTTTCAGCTTTCTCATTGTACAGTGTGATCCTGTTCTATGACCTTCCCCTGATGAAGGGGCGTCTTTATAGTCCCGAAACGCGTCGGACCGTCTGGACAACTTATGAGAATCACTACCATCGACACCATTGTTTTTAGTGGTTTTTGAATATTGTATTTATGTATATTGTTTTTTTGAATTAATTACATTATATTGTATACTTTGAATAAACCATTTTACGTTTTACTTTTGTTGCCGTTAAAGTCCCACTTCTTTGGGGGTACCTCCTTTATCCCCCCCAGTGGTAAGATGAGGAACTTGTCACCCTTGTTCAATATGGGATACCATTTGTATATGGACAACTTTTATGCAAGCGTGACACTTTTTCGAAATTTGTTCCATAAAGTGGAACTTTACCCATAACAACTTGATAAAAGAAAAATTCTTTAGCAAGGAACATACATATTCCACATTAATAATTTTGCAACCAATATTAGTGTGTGCTGTAAATTACCTCCAGTATTGCTCCTGTTTCTTCTTCTTACTGGGGGCTGCCATTTTACCGAAGCCCAGAGCCCCTGAACAGCAGTAAATCATAAAGCGGAACTTAATCGATTTAATGGTTTAAAAAAACAGTTACGTTCCAGGGATGCCAGAATTGCTGTCACATTTGCCTGTGTCCTCAAACTGTCAACTGATCACATGGCAGTTGCAGATCAAACAGAAGCAGCTTCTTTGGCTATAAAGGATAGAAGGTTTTAATTCCACTTTAAGGCTGTCAGCAGATCAGCCTCTACAAACTCGGCAGTGCCTAAAAATGGAGAGCAACTGAGCATGTGCAGAGCAGGGTGAGTCTGTGTATTACTGGATTTTAAACAGTATAGGCACTTATTCTTAATGTTTACATAGCTCTACCTGCAAAAGGGACCAGCCTGAAGTAATCTAGCAGGACATACTGTATTTGTTGGCGTATAATACTCACTTTTTCACCATGAAAATCGGGTGCAAATAGCGTGTGTGTGTTATACGCCAATACTTAAATTTTAGCTGCCTCGGAGGGGACAGGGAGGGGGCGCGACAAGCGCTGTCAGATTACATACAGAGAGAATCTCCTGTTTACTTGGCGGCCTCTGTAATAGGAAGTCCCGTCTCCTGGGCTGCCATTGGACCACTGTTCTGTCTATCATAGGAGATTCTCGCTGCATGTAATCTGTCGGCGCTCGTCCCGCCCCCCTCCCTGTCCCCTCTAGGCTGCAGATGGGCATCGATCAGGCTGCACTGATGGCAATGGCGAGGATGCTGCATTGATGGCAATGGCGAGGCTGCTGCATTGATGGCAATGGCGAGGCTGCATTGAGGTGGACTGATGAGGCTGCATTGATGGCACTTGTGAGGCTGCAGATGGGCACTGACCCATATTTTGCTTCAAAGTTCCTTATTTAAAATTTAAGTTTTTTTCCTGAAACTTCCCTCTTAAAATGAATGTGCGTGTTATACGCTGATAAATACGGTAATTTTCTGACTAAAGTTCAAAATTGGCTGCTGTGGCACCATGCGACCTAATCGCAGGGGCTTCCCACAATGGCTCATCAACGCCCCACTTAGAACGCCTGCTTGCGAAATTAAGAACTACTCGCAGTAAAATGGAAGGACAATCATCTCAGCCATTTTGTATCCAGAAGGTGCTGTGGCCCAAACCCCAAATCCAGATGCAGTTAGCCAGCTGCATGAGAGGCATTTTCCAGATTTACTCCCACCAACCCCAACACAAAGGTCACCACAAAAAAAGATGTCTGTGGTAAACATGGAATGAAGCGTGACACCTGTTTTTTTTTTTTGTCCCTCCTGTCCTGATAAACCTGACTTCTGCATCAAGGACCACTTCTGTCACTACCACACACTAGTGATCCATTAGTGTAGGGTACAGAAAAGTATAGGGTTCCACACAATTCTGCACAAGAAGGGTCTCTAAAGATGTTAGGTGGTCAGGAAACTGTTTATCACATTTTAAGAGCCCCTAAAATCAAAAGCTGAAAAAGTTATTGTTCTGAAAAGGAAAGTTACAAAATAGTAAAAGAAGGGAAGAAAACAAAAGAGTTGCTTTATTGAGTTGTTATATTGTTATGGGGTGTTATTTTTAACTGGCGTTGTTTGCTTTGCAGGAACGCCAGTCAGCTGCAGCACTGATCTGTATATTCTGACAGCAGCAGGATGCTGTTCTCAGAATACATATGTCAGTGCCTGAAGTGCTGCAGGGGGAGATTACTCCATCCGCAGTTAAAAGAAATTTGAATGTGTATCCCTAGCATTAGGAGCGTAGGTAGTCCGGGGGTGGTAGTTCTAATGCTTCAGCATATTTTTTCCACTTTTTTTCTGGAAGGGATTTCTTCATCCACATTGATCAATGTGAATGGAGGAATCTGTTCTTTTTTTCAGCTAACAGGCCACACGAAAAAAAAAAAAAGAACATTACATGTAATGTTACATTAGAAGATTTCAGGCAGAGATTTCTTCATCCAATTTGATTGATGTGAATGAGCGAGCGCCCCCCCTCCTCCTGAACCATACCAGGCCACATGCCCTCAACATGAGGTGGTGGGTGGAGACGGACGGCCTCCTTACCTTAGGAGGCAGATGTCCTGCCCAGGATGGCTCCGATCTGATCTCCCACTGGTTGGTACTTTGGGGACATAGTACCCCTACGCATTCACCAAAAAAAGTGTAAAAAAAAAGTAATAAAAACAAGAAACAAGTTTTTGACAAATCCTTTATTGAAAAAATAAAATAAAAATAGTGTCCCTCGATGTAAATCCACCTTCTGGGATGGCCTCCTGCCGAATGCCTCCTCTGCGCTTTGACATTTCTTATATAAGTAAAGGGTGGTCACAAACAACAACTAACATGCACATATGTGGTATTGTTACGATCGTCAGGAGCAGGAGAATTTATTTTGGGTTGTTCTTTGGTGGTAAGTTCTGATAATAACAAGAATTATACAGCTAAATAAAAAAAGTTTTTTTTTTTTTTTTTATTTTACTATTTTGGGCCAGTTTTCCTTTGATAATAAAAAAAATCAGGAGATATCCATTACCATTTACCATCAAATGAAAGCCCAATTTGTCCTGGAAAAAAACAAAAAACAAGGTATAATTCACCTGGATACCTTACGTAGTTGTTATGATTTGTACAGTTTTACTAACACATGTCAAAGTTGCAAAATTGGGTCTGGGCGATAAGGTTATTTTTATGCTCAGTCATGAAGGGGTTAAGAACGTATCTTATCTTAACGTACTTTTCCATCATACCATACAATCAGGGAGGCGTGTGGTTGGCCCCAAATTTATTCTGCAGCAGGACAATGACTCCAAACATACAGCCAATGTCATAGGAACTATCTTCAGTGTAAAGAAGAACAATGAGTCCTGGAAGTGATGGTTTGGCCCCCACAGAGCCCTGATCTCATCATCATCGAGTCTGTCTGGGATTTTGTTCATTGATAAAAGTAAACTATTAACACTTCTATTTCTGAAAGCTTTCTTAATTTACAGCTTTTTTTTTTACATCTGCCTAAATCTTTTGCACAATACTGTACACCACACCAGCCTGCTCCACAAGCAAACTCAAGGAGACAAAGCAGTCATTCTATTATTACTAAAATACTGTGGATTCTAGGCTAAAAACACTCTGAAACCTTTAGTGGACCTGGCCTTTAAGTACAGCTGCTATAATGCAGATCCAATTTTATGTGGCCATCTGTGCTCCTTGAGCCCTCTAGTGGATAAAACTGGGAGGACAGCTGTTAAATAAATATATATATATATATATATATATATATATATATATATATATATATATATATATGTGTGTACTGTATATAAAAATTTTTGCCTGGATATCTATCTTGTCTGATCTTCCATAATGGAGGTCAAACCATCAGGTAAGAGCACACCAGTGGTGGCCGGTGTTTTTCTTGGGGGAGAGAGCGGCGGCAAACAATCCCCCCCCCGTTGGTCATTGGCATCCTAACCCCCCCCACACTTACCCCAGCAGGCAGGCTGCAGGCAGCGGCGGGCAGTGGGCTTCGGAGGGTTACAGGCTCCGGCAGCAGTGGATGTCTATGGACAGCCGGTGGGCTCCTGTGTCTTCTGTGCGGCTCCTCTCTTCTTCTCCTAGGCGTCCAATAGGATCACCTGTCCTTTCTGCCAATCGGGTGATGGCTATCAGACCCGCTTCCCGATTGGCCAAAAAGGAGGACCAGTGTTGCAGCAGCATATATTCATTCACTGTTGCGACACACCTGGGTGGGCTCCAGACGAAATGCTCTGCGCTCTGAGCCCACCCTATTTTGAAGCCTATTAGAGCCTCTGGCTCTAATCAGTGCTTAAAAAACACACCCCCGTCTACCCCCGACATAGAAATTCATGCGCCTGTCATCCTGAAAGGGGCCGGCATGGATAGGGAGGGCGGCAGCATGGATGGGTGGGGCGGCGCCCGTGTGCCCACAATGGATGGGCCACCCCTGCATCAAACCCTGGTGAGTAGGTTTGCTTCACTATTAATACAGCATATTTGCACTCATATATACACCATTTTATTCGTCTTTTATTTGTACTTTATCACTGACTATTTTGGACGGTATATGGCTTCATAGATGTGACTACACTTGTTAATCACAGGCTATTCACCTGTTTTGTATTATCTTTATCCAGAGGCGTAACTATAACCTTCAAGGCCCCAGTGCAAGAAACCATGAAGGGCCCCTGACCCGCACTATGATGGGGGGGGTATTGTGAAAGGATGAGGGGCAGTATGACGGGGTATTTTGACAGGAGGGGGCAGTGTGACCAAAGAAGGGTATCTGGAAAGTGTGACCAGAGGGGGGAGTGTGATAAGAGGGGGCACTGTGAAAGAAGGTGGGCAGTGTGACAAGAAGGGGCAGTACGATGGGGGCAGTGTGACAGGAGGGGGCAGTATGACAGGGGGGCAGTGTAACAGGGGGATATTGTGACAAGAGGGGGGCAGTGTGACAGGAAAAGGATACCTGGGAAGTATTACAAGAGGGGGCAGTGTAATGAGGGAGCACTGTGAAAGGAGGGGGACTGTTTAACAAGAGGGGGGTAGTGTGACAGGAGGGGGGTAAATATGACAGAAGGGGGCAGTGTGACGAGGGGGCAGAATGATGGAGGGGCAGTGTTACAGGAGGGGGCAGTATGACAGGAATGTATTGTGCCAAGGGGGCAGTGTGACAGGGGACAGTGAGACAGGTGGGGGCAGTATAATGGGGAAATAGTATGACGTGGGCAGTGTGATAAAAGAGGGGCTATGTGGCAGGTGGGGGGGCAGTGTGAGAGGGGACAGGTGGGGGCAGTCTGAGAGGGGACAGGTGGGGGGGCAGTGTGAGAGGGGATAGGTAGGGGCCAGTGTGAGAGGGGACAGGTGGCGGGCCAGTGTGAGAGGGGACAGGTGGGTGGCCAGTGTGAGAGGGGACAGGTGGGGGGGGCAGTGTGAGAGGGGACAGGTGGGTGGCCAGTGTGAGAGGGGACAGGTGGGGGGGGCAGTGTGAGAGGGGACAGGTGGGTGGCCAGTGTGAGAGGGGACAGGTGGGGGGCAGTGTGAGAGGGGACAGGTGGGGGGACAGGTGGGGTGCCAATGTGAGAGGGGACAGGTGGGGGGCCAGTGTGAGAGGGGACAGGTGGGTGGCCAGTGTGAGAGGGGACAGGTGGGTGGCCAGTGTGAGAGGGGACAGGTGGGTGGCCAGTGTGAGAGGGGACAGGTGGGGGGGGCAGTGTGAGAGGGGACAGGTGGGTGGCCAGTGTGAGAGGGGACAGGTGGGGGGCAGTGTGAGAGGGGACAGGTGGGGGGACAGGTGGGGTGCCAATGTGAGAGGGGACAGGTGGGGGGACAGGTGGGGGGCCAGTGTGAGAGGGGACAGGTGGGGGCCAGTGTGAGAGGGGACAGGTGGGGGCCAGTGTGAGGGGGGACAGGTGGGTGGCCAGTGTGAGAGGGGACAGGTGGGGGCCAGTGTGAGAGGGGACAGGTGGGTGGCCAGTGTGAGAGGGGACAGGTGGGTGGCCAGTGTGAGAGGGGACAGGTGGGTGGCCAGTGTGAGAGGGGATAGATGGGGGGCAGTGTGAGAGGGGACAGGTGGGTGGCCAGTGTGAGAGGGGACAGGTGGGGGCCAGTGTGAGAGGGGACAGGTGGGGGGACAGGTGGGGGGCAGTGTGAGAGGGGACAGGTGGGGGGGCAGTGTGAGAGGGGACAGGTGGGGGGCAGTGTGAGAGGGGACAGGTGGGTGGCCAGTGTGAGAGGGGACAGGTGGGGGCCAGTGTGAGAGGGGACAGGTGGGTGGCCAGTGTGAGAGGGGACAGGTGGGGGCCGGTGTGAGAGGGGACAGGTGGGTGGCCAGTGTGAGAGGGGACAGGTGGGGGGACAGGTGGGGGGCAGTGTGAGAGGGGACAGGTGGAGGGGCAGTGTGAGAGGGGACAGGTGGGGGGGCAGTGTGAGAGGGGACAGGTGGGGGGGCAGTGTGAGAGGGGACAGGTGGGGGGTAGTGTGATAAGGGACAGGTGGGGGGCCAGTGTGAGAGGGGACAAGTGGGGGGGCAGTGTGAGAGGGGACAGGTGGGGGGCAGTGTGATAAGGGACAGGTGGGGGCCAGTGTGAGAGGGGACAGGTGGGGGCCAGTGTGAGAGGGGACATGTGGGGGCCAGTGTGAGAGGGGACAAGTGGGGGGGCAGTGTGAGAGGGGACAGGTGGGGGGCAGTGTGATAAGGGACAGGTGGGGGCCAGTGTGAGAGGGGACAGGTGGGGGGCAGTGTGATAAGGGACAGGTGGGGGCCAGTGTGAGAGGGGACAGGTGGGGGGCCAGTGTGAGAGGGGACAAGTGGGGGGGCAGTGTGAGAGGGGACAAGTGGGGGGGCAGTGTGAGAGGGGACAGGTGGGGGGCCAGTGTGAGAGGGGACAGGTGGGGGCAGTGTTGAGCTTTACTTACATGAGAAGCACATATGGAAGAAGCAGCATGCTTCCTTGTGATGTCCGCAGGATGTCCCTCCAGGCAGCACACAGTTCACTTCCCGACTATCATTATATCCAATGGAGAGGGGAGGGGCCTCTGACCCGAGCGTGTATCAGCAAGACTCAGAGTGTACAAGCAGAGGGACAAACTTGTGCACTGAATCTGAATGGTGTCTGCTCGGGTCAGAGGCCCCTCCCCTTTCCATTGTACTCACTGATATCCGGGAAGTGAACTGTGTGCAGCCTGGAGGGACATCACGCAGAGCGCAGACATCACATAGCTGCCAATCGCCCCCTCCCGCCCCCCTCTCCTGTATAGTTAGATGCCAGCCAGGGGAGGTGCGGCGTCTTGGGGCCCCCCACACTGGCAGAATTCCAGGGCCCAGTCGCAAGTGCGACTGTTGCGACCCTGGAAATTCCGCCACTGTCTTTATCAGAGATTAATTTTGGACAACATTGTTGTTATTTCACTTGTATGTCACAGTTTTTGGTTTCATTTTCAGTTGCTGTACACTGCAATTTTTTTACTTTTACTTTATTGTTTATCTTTGCACAGCGCAGAAATTTTTATATATTGAAACTGTAACATAGATAGTTTGGTTAGATCTGATTTAAATCAGATGGGGCTCATGCCCATATTTAAGGTGCATAGAGCCCACTTATGTTAAAACTAAAAGAGTTCACTCACTCCAGCACAAGTAAGACTTATGCCCCGTACACACGGTCGGACATTGATCGGACATTCTAGGATTTTTTCTGACGGATGTTGGCTCAAACTTGTTTTGCGTACACACGGTCACACAAAGTTGTTGGAATTTCCGATCGCCAAGAACGCGGTGACGCCAACCACGTACAACGAGACTAGAAAAGGCCAGTTTAGAACCAAGCACGGCACCCTTTGGGCTCCTTTTGCTAATCTCATGTTAGTAAAAGTTTGGTGAGAGACGATTCGCGCTTTTTCAGACTCGTGGCTTTCAGATCGTTTTCTGCCGTTCAGTTTGTGCTTGTGGGTTTGTATCTGCTCTTCAGTGCGTGCAAGCAAGTTCCGTGTGACTTAGTCATTATATTCTTGTTCGTTCGTTACTGTTTTTCAGGTCGCTCTTCACAGGCCTTGCTGTTCTTCAGTGTGTTCTGTTACTTTGTTCTGAGCAGCCGACTGTTTTCTAGCCATGTTGCGTACACGTACTCCTCGTAGAGTTCGTGCTGTGCGGGGGCTTGGTGTTGGGGTCCTGACCTTGACACAAGTCCAGTCCATGAACAGGGTGGGGAGGAGTTCATGGACCAAGAATTGGTTGCTTCAGCGTGACCAGTTCTGTCATATGCCTTTGCTCTGTGAGATCCGTGAGAATAATCCTGATGATTTCAGGAACTTTCTCTGGATGACGGACCCCGTATTTCACCGTTTGTTGGCTTCGCTGACCCCCTATATCAGCAGGCAGGATACCCGCATGAGGCAAGCCATCACTCAGAGCAGGGAGGAAACCAGCGGTGATTGGCTGGTGAAACGCGTCAGCACGTGACGTCAGCACGTCACCTCGGAGCCGCGAGCTCACGGTGTTTGAATGTTTGACCGGGAACCAACAGCTGACCGCCGGCTTTCATCTCCTATTTGAAGGCGCTGATATAGCGGGACATCTTCTACCTGATAGCAAATGCAAATGCAGTTTGGACTGACATCTACAAGCCATCACTCGGGGTAGAGCTTACGACTCCATGAGTTGCCGATCCACTTGGTGAGAGAAGTATCACTCCAATTTATATTTTCAACACAGCCTGAGTAGTGTTCGCTCCCCCTATTTCTTTCTACTTATATAACTGCTTTGCCTGCATGTCCTGGGCTACAACCACCTCCAGTAGTTACTGCCGGTCAGTTCAGCTGCCTTACTCACACTATGAGACCAGTTCCCGGACTGTCATAAATCTTTATGCTGTGCTGAATACGTCCCATTAACTATCTACAAACATCCATTCATCCACCCATACCCTCATACCGCCTTACTAACTACACTTGGACTGATCTGAGGTCCTACTTTACATGATATTGGCCAATATAGTAGGAATCTGCTGTTGTGATTGGTGTGTGTATGGGGTATGTTTGGCCACGGCTCCGGTGTTTTTAATGATAACGTTATCAATTTTAATATGGTCATTTGATATTTTCCCTATTTGCCCAATTTTTGTATTTCTGTGTGGTGCCATGTAGTTTAATAAATATATTGTTTTTGGCAGATTGTGTTTGGATTTTTTTGCCTTCTTTGGGGGAATCTCTTTTTCCTTGTTGTTCTGTAAGCTTTACAAGGCAATCCAAACTGCATCCAACCCATTTCTTTGGATGAATATCTGATCTTATTATTTATTTTTTACTTTTCACTTGTGGTTGATCCAGGCAAAACCCCCCCTTTTTTATTGAGCCAGGTATAGCATTCCTCTAAATATTTCTGGTTGGCCAATCAATGATGTTAACTAGATGTTAGTTTGGAGTACTAATTTATGATTGTGATTGATGATGCAAAAACTAAAACCATGTCCCTTTTTCATACACAGGGAAGTCTTAGCCAGGAGGTGGCCGGGCCGATCAGGCTGCCTGATATGCAGGTCCCTCCCCTACACCTGCAAAGAGAAAGTGGCAGGAAGAGGAGTACCCTGGAGGAGGCTGCCATAGGCCTCTTTTGGAAGGCTACAGAGGCCCTGAGAGCACCACACACCGTGGAGGAGGACATTGCTGGCATAATTGCCTGCAAAATGCAGCGGATGGAGGAGGGCCGACAACTCATGTGTGAGTCCTTAATGTTGGAAGCTCTCAATAAGGGGTTGAGGGGCCAAATAACATCTGCTACCCACATTTGTGACCTCACACATGGTCCTCCTGCTCCTCCAGGTCCTACTACTCCTCCTCCTCCAGGTCCTACTAGTCCTCTTCCTCCTCCAGGTCCTACTAGTCCTCCTCCTGCCACATCTCCAACAGCAGAGCCACAGCCAGGAAGGAAGCGTGGAGAGAAGACCAGAGAGTGATTACCCTGGGTCCAGTCTGGTCTGGCAAAAGATGCAGCCTCTTGTAGTACCACAGCCTGGGGTACAGATGTCACACAGATGTCATCTGCTGCTTTCCGGATCTCTGGGACTTCTGGACTCCCTTACATATGGACTCCTCAGGCCACCAATTTTGATGTTAAAGAATTGATGTCTGCCCTGGGGGTCCAAGGCTTCGCTAATTTCTGCTGTTTCTCCAGCGTTGCCTCCCTCTTTGTTTGGTTCTGAGCCCTTAATAAAGGAATTTTTGTTTCAATTATACTTGCCTATGTGTGTTTTCCTTAAAAAAAGGACAGTTTGTTTGTGAGGATTCAGGTACATTTCTAAAGTACAATGTGAAATTAACAAGGGACACCAAACAATCTCCTTGAGATTAAATAATACAAGATACCAATGGTGTTGTGGTAACTTGACACACAAAACACACACAAAAATATTCTGGAGTAAAACTAAAAATAAAATAAAACAAAGATCATCCTTGAAAAAAATACAAACCTAAAAAAAAAAATTCTGCCTTAAAAAAAATAAAAAAAATAAAACAACACAAAAATAATTTTGTCAGATGTGACAAATCAAAATATATTGAGGGAATCCCGATAAATAATAAAGATAGAAGTTTGTGAGAAGTGTGTGTGAATATGAGCAGCAAAACTACTTCATTCTTCTCACATTATAAAGAAGAAGAGAGTGCGCTGTATTAAACCATTTTTAACATTGCACCGTGACGAAAGTGTTGTATCCAATGCGAACGCTAATTTTACCAGACCAAGCTGTTGGTGTCGGAATTTCTTCTGAGCATGCGTGGCACTTTGTGCGTCGGAACTGGCCACACACGGTCGGAATTGACGCGATAGGATTTTGTTGTCGGAAAATTTTATAGCCTGCTCTCAAACTTTGTGTGTCGGAAAATCCAATGGAAAATGTCCGATGGTGCCCACACACGGTCTGAATTTCCGACAACACGCTCCGATCGGACATTTTCCATCGGAAAATCCGACCGTGTGTACGGGGCATTACTCTATCAGTAATCTCTTCACTTGCTGGTTCTCATTTGTACTGTATGAGCTTGTCCGCCCCTTGTAGATTTATATATGTGGAAGGAGGGATCACCCAAAGATTACATAGCCCTCACTAGGGATGAGCTGAACACCCCCCCGGTTTGGTTCACACCAGAACATGCGAACAGACAAATAATTTGTGCGAACATGCAAACACTGTTAAAGTCTATGGGACACGAATGTGAAAAATCAAAAGAGTTCATATTAAAGGCTTATATGCAAGTTGAATAAATTAACAAAGTACAGGGTGTAGAGCTTTTTTCTGTACTGGCATTGGTGCATGTCATGGACATCCAAGGCTGCATCTATGCTATAATATAAAGATATTAGCCTATCTTGATAGAGGATGCACTTTAATACCTACATATACTGTTTGTTTGTTGGGGGATAATTGCTGTCATGTCTATTTTTGTGTTTATAGACTTTTATAATAAAATTCATAAATTTTACATCACTTTGTCAGTATTATTCCATGAGGAGGTTTTGGCACCTTAAAAGTCCCACTATCCAAACAATTTTTGTTCTAGCTTATATGCAATTTATTGCCATGAAAAGTATTTGGGGACCCGGGTCCTGCCCCAGGGGACATGTATCAATGCAAAAAAAAGTTTTTTCAGGAGCAGTGATTTTAATAATGCTTAAAGTGAAACAATAAAAATGAAATATTCCTTTACATATCGTGCCTGTGGGGTCCCCTTAGTCTGCCTGTAAAGTAGCGCATCGCTCTGATGTGTTTTACTGTGCCACAGCAAAAGAACATTTCTAAAGGAAAAAATGTCATTTCAAATTGCTTGCAGCTGTAATGTATTGTTGGATCCCAGGAATATACATAAAAAATCATTGAAAAAAAAACAGAGTAGGTCCCCCCTAGTCCATTACCAGGCCCATTGGGTCTGATTTGGATATCAAGGGGAACTCCACACCAACATTTTTTTTTTAAATGGCGTGTGTGTGTGGGGGGGGGGGGGGGGGGCATCAGGTCTGGTATGGATTTTAAGGGGAACCCTGTGCCAAAATTTTAAAAAGCAAATGGTGTGGGGGTCCCCCACAAAATCCATACCAGACCCAAGCATGCAACCTGTCAGGCCACAGGAAAAGAGGGGGGACGAGAGAGTGCCCGCCCCCCTCCTGAACCATACCAGGCCACATACCCTCAACATGGGGAGGGTACTTTGGGTTCCCCCCCACAACCCTTGCCTTATCCCCACAACCATTGCCCGGTGGTTGTGGGGGTCTCGCATGATGTCAGAAGGGGCGGGGTCACTCAGTTCCATCACCGAGTGGCCCCGCACTTGCCTAAATAACAGCTGTCAAAGCGAAAAGACAGCAGTCGCGGGGAAGCCTCCCAGGGAGGCAGAGTTTTTCCGTCTTTTTTTCTTTCTATTTTTCAGCTCCGTCTACGGCGTGATTGAAGATGGATGGATATCACGGGACACTTCTTTTTTTTTTTTTTAAATAAAGGAATTGTCAAAAATTGTCTCCTGTCATTTTTACTTTTTTGACACTTTTTTGGTGAATAGATAGGGGTACAATGTACCCGATACCCATGCACATAGGGGGGGGCGGGATCTGGGAGCTCCCATGTTAAAGGCGGCTTCCAGATTCCGATAAGCCCCCCACCCGCAGACCCCCACAACCACCAGGCAAGGGTTGAGGGCATGTGGCCTGGTACAGTTCAGGAGGGGGGGCGTGCTCTTGTCCCCCCCTTTCCAGCAGCCTGCCAGGTTGCATGCTCGTATAAGGGTCTGGTACGCCATTTTTTAAAAAAAAGTGACTTAACCACTTCAATACACTGTGTTATATAAACTACACTGCCTGCATTGACTGAATATACTCTACACTAAATGCAGAGTATATATATATATATATATATAATCCTAGACTGACTTTTATATATATATATATATATATATGCTTTGGCCAATCATCATACAGCAACGCACTGCGATCTCACAGTGCATTATGGGGCGTTCCGCGATGCTCGAATTTCCCGCAAACGCCCTATAGTATCCGATGTTCGAGTCAAATTGAGCTTATCCCTACCCAACACCAACGTTCATTTAGTCTAGGTTCACATTTGTGGATCATATAGCACACATTTAATTTCAATGAGCTACTGTACCTGTGGGAAACGTGGGAAAAATGTCCCCGACCCTTTTTAAAAATCATGGCTGCATGGGATTATGCATGGGTTCCCGACCTGTACAGATATGAGCCTTCCCTTAGGAAGTGAATTCCAGTTTCTAAACATTTCATGAAGTGTGAATGTCACGTGGAGTGTACTTTAACTCCAAAGACATGCTGGCAGGTTAATTGGCTCCTGTCTAAATTAGCCCTCGTGTGTGTATGTATGAATGTGAGATAGGGACCTTAGATTGTAAGCTCGAGGGCATGATGTGAATGTACAATATATATGTAAAGCGCTTTGTAAATATGTGGCGCTATATAAGTACCTATAATCAGGGCCGGCGATACCACTAGACAAACCAGGCAGCCGCCTAGGGTGCAGCCAGGATCGCACACCGAGGAGGAGGGGGAGATTTGGAGTCACTCAATCAGCCTCCTCTCCTCTGAGTGGTGCCGGTGTCCAAGCAGTAGCCCTGTCAGTTCTTTTCCGTCTCCCTCCCTGGGCCATGTACAGTCATTGGAGGAGCAGGGGAGGTGACATTGTGGATGGAGACAGCTGGGATGGATTCACCAGGCCGGGACTGGCCATAGAGCACATGCCAGGCATCTTCCTGGTGGGGTGGGGTGGGCCGGGCCGGGGCCACTGGGCTACTTGTCCTGGTGGAGCGCAAAGCTAAGTTGCTCCTGCAGCCCGCTCTGATCACCCATCCTCTCAGCAGCTGGCCGGAAGAACCCAGAGATCAGCTGACCTGTCATGGGGGAGGAACTGGAGGGGGTCTCCTCTGCATGAGCTGTGACTTACAGCCTGTAGGAGACCCCATCTCCAGATCTTGGGACAGGTGACACTGGCTGCCGCTGCCTGACTTGTGGAGGGAGCCGGAAAAAAGTGCCAGTGATGCTATCCCCCAAGGTAAGAACCCCCCCTCCTATCCACCTGGCTGTACCCTCCTCTCATGTCCACCTGGCTGCATCCCCCCTCCCCCTGGCTGCACCCCCTCTCCTGTCCATCTGGCTACACCCCCCCCTCCACCTGGCTGCATCCCCCCTCTCCTGTCCACCTGGCTACATCCCCCCTCCACCTGGCTGCATCCCCCCTCTCCTGTCCACATCCCCCCTCCACCTGGCTGCATCCCCCCTCTCCTGTCCACATCCCCCCTCCACCTGGCTGCATCCCCCCTCTCCTGTCCACATCCCCCCTCCACCTGGCTGCATCCCCCTCTCCTGTCCACCTGGCTACATCCCCCCTCCACCTGGCTGCACCCCCTCTCCTGTCCAACTGGCTTCACCCCCTCTCCTGTCCAACTGGCTTCACCCCCTCTCCTGTCCAACTGGCTCTGTCCTCCCCCTACCTGGCTGCACCTCCCCCTCTCCTGTCCACCTGGCTCTGTTCTCCCCCACCTGGCTGCAGCCCCTCTCATGTCCACCTGGCTCCATCCTCCCCCCCACCTGGCTGCACCTCCCTCTCCTATTCACCTGTTTCTGTCCTCCCCCACCTGGCTGCACCCCCCTCTCCTGTTCACCTGGCTGCATCCCCCCTCCACCTGGCTGCACCCCCCTCTCCTGTCCACCTAGCTGCACCCCCCTCTCCTGTCCACCTAGCTGCACCCCCCTCTCCTGTCCACCTGGCTGCACCCCCTCTCCTGTTCACCTGGCTGCATCCCCCCTCCACCTGGCTGCACCCCCCTCTCCTGTTCACCTGGCTGCATCCCCCCTCCACCTGGCTGCACCCCCCTCTCCTGTTCACCTGGCTGCATCCCCCCTCCACCTGGCTGCACCCCCTCTCCTGTCCACTTGGCTGCACCCCCTCTCCTGTTCACCTGGCTGCATCCCCCCTCCACCTGACTGCACCCCCCTCTCCTGTCCACCTGGCTGCACCCCCTCTCCTGTCCACCTGGCTGCACCCCCCTCTCCTGTCCACCTGGCTGCACCCTCTCTCCTGTCCACCTGGCTGCACCCCCCTCCTGTCCACCTGGCTCCACTCTCCTGTCCACCTGGCTGCACCCCCCTCTCCTGTTCACCTATTTCTGTCCTCCCCCAACCTGGCTGCACCCCCCTCTCCTGTCCACCTAGCTGCACCCCCCTCTCCTGTCCACCTGGCTGCACCCCACTCTTCTGTCCACCTTGCTGCACCCCCCTCTCCTGTCTGCCTAGCTGCACCCCCTCTCCTGTCCACCTGGCTGCACCCCCCTCTCCTGTTCACCTGGCTGCACCCCCCTCTCCTGCCTGCCTAGCTGCACCCCCCTCTCCTGTCCACCTGGCTGCACCCCCTCTCCTGTCCACCTGGCTGCACCCCCCCTCTCCTGTCCACCTGGCTGCACCCCCCCTCTCCTGTTCACCTGGCTGCATCCCCCCTCCACCTGGCTGCACCCCCCTCTCCTGTTCACCTGGCTGCACCCCCTCTCCTGTTCACCTGGCTGCATCCCCCCTCCACCTGGCTGCACCCCCCTCTCCTGTCCACCTGGCTGCACCCCCCTCTCCTGTTCACCTGGCTGCACCCCCTCTCCACCTGGCTGCACCCCCCTCTCCACCTGGCTGCACCCCCCTCTCCTGTTCACCTGGCTGCACCCCCTCTCCTGTTCACCGGGCTGCCCCCCCCTCCACCTGGCTGCAACCCCTCTCCTGTCCACCTGGCTGCAACCCCTCTCCTGTCCACCTGGCTGCACCCCCTCTCCTGTCCACCTGGCTGCACCCCCCTCTCCTGTCCACCTGGCTGCACCCCCCTCTCCTGTCCACCTGGCTGCACCCCCCTCTCCTGTCCACCTGGCTGCACCCCCCTCTCCTGTCCACCTGGCTCCCCTCTCCTGTCCACCTGGCTGCACCCCCCTCTTGTGTCCACCTGGCTGCACCCTCCTCTCCTGTCCACCTGGCTCTGTCCTCCCCCAACATGGCTGAACCCAGCAAGTAGCTGGTCTTACCTAGGGTTCAAAATAGTCTAGCACCGGCCCTGCCTGTAATAAATACAATAAAAAATTTTGTAGCGAGTTGTGGTTTTGTATATTTTTACAATGTTTCATTCAATTGCTCCCTCTAGTGGATACTATTTTGCAATCATGTATAGTTTAAGCAATGCGATGTCTGAGTGCTAGTTCACACCAGATGCAGTTCCATTCAGTTTTGTGCGCTTTTTTCTGCACAAAATGCATGCACAGTGTTTCCCATGTATTCCAATGGCTCTAGTCCACACCATGCAGTGAGTTTCCGGTCAGTTTCTGCACCGGAAACTGACTGCATGGTGTGAACTAGAGCCATTGGAATACATGGAAAACACTGTGCATGCATTTTTAGAGCAGAAAAAAAGCGCACAGAACTGCATCTGGTGTGGACTGGCCCTGAATGAATGCTCCCTCTGGTGGTTACTACAGTATATTGATAATGTTACATAGTTTGTGATGTGGGAGTATTTAAAGGGCTAGTTTACACTTGCTTCAAAACAAGGCTTCGGGCAGGCTTTGTTAAAGCTCTCTGAATGCCAGTCAAAGCTCCTGTCACCAAATAAAATGCTTAGCTTACAGTCCTGTTTACACCTTGCTTTTGCTTGGTGCTTCGGTGAGGCTTTGTGGGGCTTCAGTGCAAGGGCGGATCCAGAGCCTAGTCTCGGGAGGGGCACTGCCATAAAATTTTGCGGGCAATTTGTCGGGGCAATGGCTGGTGTTGGCGCTTCAATCATCACAGCACCATGGTTGATGTGGTATCAGGATAATTGAGGCGCATTATTTATATTATTACATTGTAATGTAAAATGAAATCGTTCAACTCACCATAATGCAGAATCATTGGGAGCCCTGAACATGTCACTTGCTACCGTCGCCTGCCACCAGATGCAGCGTGTCACTTGCCAATGTCGCCTGCCACCAGATGTGGATTGTCACTTGCCAATGTCACCTGCCACAAGATGCGGATTGTCACTTGCCAATGTCGCCTGCCACAAGATGCGGATTGTCACTTGCCAAGTTGCCAGTGGATGTGTCCCAGAGTGAGGGCGGGCAGTGAGAGATATTGTAACTCATCAGAATATGCATGCAAAAGCATGTTGCATTGCGGCCATCTTGGTACACCCTCACTTGTCAGCAGTAAGACTAGAGTTAGAAGTCGGCAAGCAGACATCTCATCTTGCTTTTCACAGTTATTTTTAACAGTAAACTCAGCTTATTTAGTGAAATATAAGTTGAGTTTACTGTTAAAAATAACTGTGATAAGCAAGACTCTGGTGGGTGTATAAAGATGTCCGCTTGCCGACTTACAAACACTAGGCTTACTGTGGACGAGTGCGGGAGTACCAAGATAGCCGCGACGCAACGTCCCTTCAGTCACATTATCAGAAGGGGAGCGGCTTCAACACCTGCCAGCTCGCTGCCTCGGCCTCGCTCAGCCTCAGTCACACGCCAGCCGCCCGCTCCAGGCCCTGTCACACTGTCACGTCGGTCGGCTCTGAGAGACTCGAGTCCGACCTCCAACGTGACGCAGTGACTCACTCACTCACTGCAGTGTGAGTATGACTGACCGTGACGTCACTCGTTGCTAACGCCAGGGCCGCCTGGCGTCTAGCAACGAGTGCAGAGCATAGAAGAGGCTCCACCCACCTATCCTTCCTTCAGTGTCAGTGACCGCTGCCCGTACGTACCACACGCGAGTCTCTTTCTCGGCGCCGCTGATCGGCACATGTGAGAGAGAGACTCGGGCTGGCAGCAGAGCGCAGGAGACAATTACATTCAGAGTGTGTGTGCTAATATTTCAGGGGGGGGGGCAATTGCCCTGTTGCCCCCCCCTGGATCCGCCCCTGCTTCAGTGAGGCTTCAAGCGAGCTTTGTCATAGACTTCTATGGAGGCTTTGAAGACGCTTTGAAGCACCACTAAAGCTACATGGGGTATAATTTTTGAAGCAAAGCCAAGGCAAAAGCAAAAGCAAGGTGTAAAGAGGACTGTAAGCGAACCATTTTATTTAGTGACAGGGGCTTTGACTGGCATTCAGAGAGCTTAACCACTTGCCGTCCACCTGCCGTTGTTATACGTCGGCTGTTTGAAGTGGAATATCATTGTTATAGCAGCAGCTAGCTGCCATAACCCTAAAATCCACTTCTTCAGCGGGTGGTCGGCTTTCAGATAAAAGTGGTCTCAGCAGCGGATTCGCCACAAGACCACTTTTAATCGGTGGCGGGAGAGGGCCCCCCTCCGGCCGCGCTCTGGTGCACTCCACCACTTACCGTCAGCGGCCGAGGCGATTAAGTCTGCTCACGTTTGTGGTATGAGTGAGGGGAAGATGGCCCCCACCCGTCTCCATGTCCCTTTTAGAGCCCATAGCTCTTAAAGGGACATTTTAAAAAAAAAAATTTCAAACGACATTTTTTTAATTGCATTTTAGTGTAAATATGAGTTCTGAGGTCTTTTTGACCCGAGATCTCATATTTAAGAGGTCTTGCCATGCTTTTTTTCTATTACAAGGGATGTTTACATTCCTTGTAATAGGAATAAAAGTGACACTCTTTTTTTTTAAAGAACAGTATAAAAATAAAAAATAAAAAGTAAAATAAATAAGAAAAAAAGTTTTTTTTTAACGCGCTCCGTCCCACTGAGCTCGCGTGCAGAAGCAAGCGTATACGTGATATGAATATGAAATGGTGTTCAAACCACACATGTGAGGTATCACCAAGCGAGAGCAATAATTCTAGCCCTAGACCTTCTCTGTAACTTAAAACATGCAACCTGTAGAAATTTTTAAACATCACCTATGGAGATTTTTAAGGGTTAGGCCTCATGCACACTGGACGTTAAAATAATGTTATAAAAATGCCAGTAGCTTTGCAGTGTTTTTCAACTTTTTTCAGCTTTTTTTCAACTTTTTTGCAATGGCAGTTTTTAGTGTTTATTAGCAGTTTTTAGCGTTTTTCCGCGTTTTTGTTTTTATTTTTCAAGAAATTTTTAAAATTAAAAAAAAAAATTTTTTCAATGGATCAAAAACATTAAAAACGCTGGTGAGCGACGTTTTTGAGCGTTTATCAGCGTTTATCAGCGTTAGAGCATTTTTACAGCTGAAAAATTTCTTTTAGAACCCACTAGTTTTGTTTTTTTTTAGTGCTCAAAAACGCTACTGCCCAAAACTGCTGATAACAGCCTATGTGTGCATGGACACATAGGATAACATGATGGAGAGTTTAATGACTGTAGGAAAAAAAAAACGTCTACAGCCAAAAACAGCTGCTGTAAAAACGTCAAAAAACATCCAGTGTGCATGAGACCTAAAAGTTTTTTGCCATTCCACGAGTGGACGCAATTTTGAAGCGTGGCATGTTGGGTATCAATTAACTCGGCGTAACATTATCTTTCACAAAATAAAAACAAATTGGGCTAACTTTATTGTTGTCTTATTTTTAATACAAAAAAGTGTATTTTTTCCCAAAAAAGTGTGCTTGTAAGACCGCTGCGCAAATATGGTGTGACAGAAAGTATTGCAACAACCGCCATTTTATTCTCTAGGGTGTTAGAAAAAATATATATATACATATATAATTTTTGGGGGTTCTAAGTAATTTTCTAGCAAAAAAAACAGATTTTAACTTGTAAATAGGGATGAGCCGAACACCCCCCTGTTCGGTTCGCACCAGAACATGCGAACAGGAAAAAAATTCGTTCGAACACGCGAACACCGTTAAAGTCTATGGGACACGAACATGAATAATCAAAAGTGCTAATTTTAAAGGCTAATATGCAAGTTATTGTCAATAAAAGTGTTTGGGGACCTGGGTCCTGCCCCAGGGGACATGAATCAATGCAAAAAAAAGTTTTAAAAACGGCCGTTTTTTCAGGAGCAGTGATTTTAATAATGCTTAAAGTCAAACAATAAAAGTGTAATATCCCTTTAAATTTCATACCTGGGGGGTGTCTATAGTATGCCTGTAAAGGGGCGCATGTTTCCCGTGTTTAGAACAGTCTGACAGCAAAATGACATTTTGAAGGAAAAAACACATTTAAAACTACCGCGGCTATTGCATTGCCGACAATACACATAGAAGTTCATTGATAAAAACGGCATGGGAATTCCCCACAGGGGAACCCCGAACCAAAATTAAAAAAAAAAAATGATGTGGGAGTCCCCCTAAATTCCATACAAGGCCCTTCAGGTCTGGTATGGATATTAAGGGGAACCCCAGCCAAAATTTAAAAAAAAAATTGACGTGGGGTTCCCCCTAAATTCCATACCAGACCCTTCAGGTCTGGTATGGATTTTAAGGGGAACCCCGCGCCAAAAAAAAAAAAAAAAACGGCGTGGGGTCCCCCTAAAAATCCATACCAGACCCTTATCCGAGCACGCAACCTGGCAGGCCGCAGGAAAAGAGGGGGGGACGAGAGTGCGGCCCCCCCCCCCTCCTGAACCGTACCAGGCCACATGCCCTCAACATTGGGAGGGTGCTTTGGGGTAGCCCCCCAAAACACCTTGTCCCCATGTTGATGAGGACAAGGGCCTCATCCTCACAACCGTGGCCGGTGGTTGTGGGGGTCTGCGGGCGGGGGGCTTATCGGAATCTGGAAGCCCCCTTTAACAAGGGGACCCCCAGATCCCGGCCCCCCCCCTGTGTGAAATGGTAAGGGGGTACTTACCCCTACCATTTCACTAAAAAACTGTCAAAAATGTTAAAAATGACAAGAGACAGTTTTTGACAATTCCTTTATTTAAATGCTTCTTCTTTCTTCCTTCATCTTCTTCTTCTTCTGGTTCTTCTGGCTCTTCTGGTTCTTCCTCCGGCGTTCTCGTCCAGCATCTTCTCCGCGGCGTCTTCTATCTTCTTCTCCTCGGGCCGCTCCGCACCCATGGCATGAGGGGGGGGAGGCTCCCGCTCTTCTCTTCATCTTCTTCTCTTCTTCATCTTCTTCTTCATCTTCTTCTTCATCTTCTTCTTCTTCTTCTCTTCTTCATGTCTTCTCCGGGCCGCTCCGCAGCCATGCTGTGGCATGGAGGGAGGCTCCTGCTGTGTGACGGCGTCTCTTCGTCTGACGGTTCTTAAATAACGGGGGGCGGGGCCATCCGGTGACCCCGCCCCCCTCTGACGCACGGTGACTTGACAGGACTTCCCTGTGACGTCACGGGGAATGCCACAGGGAAGTCCCGTCATGTCACCGTGCGTCAGAGGGGGGCGGGGTCACCGGGTGGCCCCGCCCCCCGTTATTCAAGAACCGTCAGACGAAGAGACGCCGTCACACAGCGGGAGCCTCCCTCCATGCCACAGCATGGCTGCGGAGCGGCCCGGAGAAGACATGAAGAAGAGAAGAAGAAGAAGAAGATGAAGAAGAAGATGAAGAAGAAGATGAAGAAGAGAAGAAGATGAAGAGAAGAGCGGGAGCCTCCCCTCATGTCATGGGTGCGGAGCGGCCCGAGGAGAAGAAGATAGAAGACGCCGCGGAGAAGATGCTGGACGAGAACGCCGGAGGAAGAACCAGAAGAGCCAGAAGAACCAGAAGAAGAAGAAGATGAAGGAAGAAAGAAGAAGCATTTAAATAAAGGAATTGTCAAAAACTGTCTCTTGTCATTTTTAACATTTTTGACAGTTTTTTAGTGAAATGGTAGGGGTAAGTACCCCCTTACCATTTCACACAGGGGGGGGCGGGATCTGGGGGTCCCCTTGTTAAAGGGGGCTTCCAGATTCCGATAAGCCCCCCGCCCGCAGACCCCCACAACCACCGGCCACGGTTGTGAGGATGAGGCCCTTGTCCTCATCAACATGGGGACAAGGTGTTTTGGGGGGCTACCCCAAAGCACCCTCCCAATGTTGAGGGCATGTGGCCTGGTACGGTTCAGGAGGGGGGGGGGCCGCACTCTCGTCCCCCCCTCTTTTCCTGCGGCCTGCCAGGTTGCGTGCTCGGATAAGGGTCTGGTATGGATTTTTAGGGGGACCCCACGCCGTTTTTTTTTTTTTTTTTTGGCGCGGGGTTCCCCTTAAAATCCATACCAGACCTGAAGGGTCTGGTATGGAATTTAGGGGGAACCCCACGTCAATTTTTTTTTAAAATTTTGGCTGGGGTTCCCCTTAATATCCATACCAGACCTGAAGGGCCTTGTATGGAATTTAGGGGGACCCCCACATCATTTTTTTTTTTTTTATTTTGGTTCGGGGTTCCCCTGTGGGGAATTCCCATGCCGTTTTTATCAATTAACTTCTATGTGTATTGTCGGCAATGCAATAGCCGCGGGTAGTTTTAAATGAGTTTTTTCCTTCCAAATGTCATTTTGCTGTCAGACTGTTCTAAACACAGGAAACATGCGCCCCTTTACAGGCATACTATAGACACCCCCCAGGTACGAAATTTAAAGGGATATTACACTTTTATTGTTTGACTTTAAGCATTAATAAAATCACTGCTCCTGAAAAAACGTCCGTTTTTAAAACTTTTTTTTGCATTGATCCATGTCCCCTGGGGCAGGACCCGGGTCCCCAAACACTTTTTATGACAATAACTTGCATATAAGCCTTTAAAATTAGCACTTTTGATTTCTCCCATAGACTTTTAAAGGGTGTTCCGCGGCATTCGAATTTGCCGCGAACACCCCAAATTGTTCGCTGTTCGGTGAACTTGCGAACAGCCAATGTTCGAGTAGAACATGAGTTCGACTCGAACTCGAAGCTCATCCCTACTTGTAAACACCAAATTTCAAAACGAGGCTCGGTCCTTAACCGCTTCAGCCCTGGAAGATTTTACCCCCTTCCTGACCAGAGCACTTTTTGCAATTCGGCATTGCGTCGCTTTAACTGACAATTCACGCGGTCATGCGATTTGCACCCAAACAAAATTGACGTCCTTTTTTTCCCACAAATAGAGCTTTCTTTTGGTGGTATATGATCATTTCTGCAGTTTTTATTTTTTGCACTATAAACAAAAAAAGAGCGACAATTTGGAAAAAAAGCAATATTTTTTACTTTTTGTTATAATAAATATCCCCCAAAAATAGTTTAGGCCGATATGTATTCTTCTACATATTTTTGGTAAAAAAAATCCCAATAAGCTTATATTGATTGGTTTGCGCAAAAGTTATAGCACCTACAAAATAGGGGATAGATTTATGGCATTTTTATTATTAATTATTTTTTTTAGTAGTAATGGCGGGAATCTGAGATTTTTATCATGACTGCGACATTATGGCGGACACATTGGACACTTTTGACTATTTTGGGACCATTGTCATTTATACAACGATCAGTGCTATAAAAATGCACTGATTAATGTGTAAATTACACTGGCAGGGAATGGGTTAAACACTAGGGGGCGATCAAGGGGTTAAGTGTGTCCTAGGGAGCGATTCTAACTGTGGGGGGATGGGCTACCACTCACATGACAGCGATCACTGTTCCCGATGACAGGGAGCAGTGATCTCTGTCTTGTCACTAGGCAGAATGGTGAAATGCCTTGTTTACAAAGGCATTTCCCCGTTCTGCTGCTCCGTGCCATGATCGCGGGCACCCGGTGGACATCGAGTCTGCGGGCACGGTCACGAAGCATGCTGTCTCCTTTAATTGGTTAGCTCCGCCAATTAAAAGGGACGTACAGGTACGCCCATTTGTCCACCGCTGCCATTGTGCCGACGTATATTGGCGTGCGGCGGTCGGCAAGTGGTTAAACAAAACGTGTCCGAAGCCATGTTTTGAAGCAAGTATAAACTAGCTGTTAATTGGTGTTGAAGCCAAAGCAAATGTAAATGAGCCCAACGAGTAATTCCGCTTTAGTTGAGAAAACAAAACAATCTTCTCTGGGTAATCAATGTAGATTGCAAGGATTTTAACAAACGTTTTAGCAGATTGCAACTCTACTTCCTTTCAGAGGGTGACCATGCAGATTTACCTCTATATAAATGATGGCAGCTATATCAGATCGGACTACAGATGGGTCCAAATACTCCACAGTGGGTGTGACTGTGATTGGAGGCTACAGTGAAGTAACTAACCATAGCTTGTCAATCATTGTAAGGTGCATGCCTATGCCCTGCCCATCTACTGTATGTATGCTAAGATGCAGTATCCTATGGCAGAAGCAGCAACTAGCACAGTACTTAGATATGATGTGCATAACTCCTCCCAAGATCACTACAGGATTCTTTAGCAAGGAAGCAAAGCACTGATGACGCAAAATGCTGAGATCCTAGGATCTGGAACTTTCTTATGGTTTACTGGTAAATAAATAAATGAACACATTCTTCTTTTAGTCGCACTTTAACCACTTGCCAAGCGCCTACCGCATATTTACTGCAGCAGGGCGGCTCTATTGCGTGAAATCACGTATTAGTGCGTTATTTCATGCAATAGCCACAGGGGGCGCGTGTGCAACCGCCGGAGGCCCCATCACACGTCGATTGGACACAGGGGATGCAAATCAGCAGGTCCAGTGGACCCCATGTCCGCTACCCACCCGTGATCGTTCCCCACAGAAGCAGAACGGCAATCTGCCTATGTAAACAAGGCAGACCGCTGTTCTGGCAGGAGAGCAGATTGAAGTTTGAGGTGTCATTAGTACAGCGACAGTGCATATTTTTAGCACTGATCACTGTTCTATTTTTAGCACTGATCACTGTAATAATGTCACTGGTCCCCTAAAAAAGTGTCAAAAGTGTCAGTTAGGTGTTTGATTTGTCTGCCGCAATGTCGCAGTCCCATTAAAAATCACTGATCACCGCCATTACTGGTAAAAAAAAAAAAAGTATAAATAAAAATATTCCATAGTTTGTAGACACTATAACTTTTGCGCAAATCAATCATTATACGCTTATTGTGATTTTTTTTAACCAAAAAGATGTAGCAGAATACCTATTGGCCTAAATTGATGATGAAATTTGAGGTTTTACATTTTTTTTTATTGAACGCTTTATAGCAGAAAGTAAAAAATAAAGGAAAATTTATTGTCAAATACTTACCGTAATTTTCCTTTCCTGATGGACTCCATGGCAGCCTACGTGTGGGTTAACCCCGCCTCCTCTCCAATGCTATAGGACCCCATTCCCATAAATGAGTACTCACCACTAGCTACTGTGTTCCGTAACTAGCCTACTCTTTGACCAATGGGTGGGAACTCCGTCTGTCATGGAGTCCATCAGGAAAGGAAAATTACGGTAAGTATTTGACAATAAATTTTCCTTTTTCCTGACAGACTCCATGGCAGCCTACGTGTGGGAAATAACTAGCCGACCACACAGGTGGGTATGCTGAATCAAACAAAATTTTAATTTGTCCTATCGACCGATAGGATTCTCAAACCAAAGTCAACAGAGGATAATGAAGCAGGCTCAATACAGTAATGAGACATGAAAGTGTTAATAGAGGCCCACGAGGCTGCTTTGCAAATGGTGTCTGGGGCCACATGTCGAGCTGCTGCCCATGAAGCTGCCATTCCCCTGGTGGAGTGAGCTGTCACCGCCTGTGGAGGAGCCAAGCCCTTCACCTTGTATGCTTGTTGAATAGTTTGAACAATCCAAGTAGCGAGTGTCCTAAATGAGGCTTTCTTTCCTTTGTTACTTCCTGAGTGTAAGATGAATAGATGGTCAGAACGTCTGAAGGGAGAAGTCACTTTAATTGCTTCTACATCCAGAGGATGAATCTCAGAGGACTCCAGAGACCTAAACGTAGGAAGGACTATCTCTTGATTATCATGGAACACTGAGGACACTTTTGGGTTAGAACCCAGCATAGGGATAAGGACTACTCGATCCGGGAAGAACGTTAAGAAGGGTTCTTTACAACCCAGAGAGCCAATCTCAGAAACTCTTTTTGCCGATGTGATGGCTACTAGAAAGACTACTTTAGCTGAGAAGTCCTTGATAGAGAGCGGGGAAGGCCCGGTAGTACTGAGTCCGGAGATTGAGTCTAGGACAAGTGGCAGGTCCCATTTGGGGAATCTGGATTTCCTTTGGGGCTTGAGCCTTGAAGCACCACGAAAAAATTGCCGGATTAGTGGATTAGTTGCCCGGGAGGACCCAGAGAAGGCCGACAGTGCAGAGACCTGAACCCTAAGCGAGCTGATGGATAATGGTAGATCTAAGCCCGTTTGAAGGAAGCTGAGTATATCTTGCACCCCCGGGTGTCTAAAAGACCTGCTGCTAGAAGAGCAAAAATCCACAAATTTGGACCAGATTCTACTGTAAACTCTATTTGTGCTGGATCTTCTTGAACTCATGAGGGTTGATATTACTGTAGGAGTGCAGCCAAGCGAGATTAGCCTCTCCCTCTCAAGAACCAGACCATCAGTCTCAGCACTGCTGGACACGGGTGCAGGACTGACCCCTAAGAAAGAAGGTCCGGCCTGAGAGGGAGAGGCACCGGGTCCCTGAAGCTGAGTTGGACAAGGAGAGGGAACCAGGGCCTGTTCGGCCAGTATGGAGCTATCATCAACACTTCGGCCGTTTCTGAACGGAGTCTCTGCAGGAATCTCAAGATGACTGGAAGCGGCGGGAAGGCGTATGCCTTGCTGAACTTCCAAAGATCCGTCAGTGCATCTGACCCGAGAGCTTGACTGCAACGGCCTCTGGTGTAAAATTTCTCCAGCTTGAAGTTGTGGCGAGAGGCGAACAGATCTACCTCGGGGTTGATCCCTAGTGAGGAGACCCATCTGAATGTCTCCATATGAAGGGACCACTCGTTGTCCAGTTCAGTGCGTGAAAGGAAGTCCGCTTGAGAATTCTGGACTCCTGGGATGAACACTGCCGAGATATTGCAAAGGTTCTTCTGCGCCCACGAAAGGATGGGCTCGACTTCTCGAAGGAGAGTGGGACTCCGGGTACCCCCTTGCCTCTTCACGTAGGCGACGGCCGTTGTGTTGTCCATTCTTAACAGTACTGACTTCCCTTTCAGTAGGTGAGAGAAGGCCTGTAGAGCACACCAGGCCACCCTGAGTTCCAGGACGTTCGAACCTGGGACTGGAAGGCAGGAATCCCATTTGCCCTGGGCGAGGTTCGAGCCGCAGAGGGCCCCCCAACCCGACCCGCTGGCATCGGTCGTAACCGTGATCCAGGAGATGGGGGCGATGGAATGACATGCCAGGAGATTCTTGCGTTGAAGCCACCAAAAGAGGCTGTTCCTCATTGACGAAGTCACCCGGATGACTTGATTCTTGTCCCCTGTTCTCCACTGCTGCAGGAACCCTGACTGGAAGGGACGTAACCTCGTCAAGGCCCACTTGACCATGGGTGTCGTAGAGACCATCGTGCCGATGATTTCCAGGCACTGAGAGGCTTTTAGGTGTGAGGCATGTAACGCCTGAGAAATTCTGTCCCGCACCACCGGAATTTTCTGTAGTGGAAGGGAAATGGTGCCTCTTACAGTGTCGAACTGAGCTCCTAGGTATATTAGGCGTTGCGCTGGTTTTAGATGACTTTTTGCTAAGTTCAGGAGCCACCCAAAACTGGATAGGGTGGAGATCACCTGTTCTCGGTGGGCCAGCAGCTGCTCCCTGCTTTGCGATAATACCAGGAGGTCGTCGAGGTAGTGATAAAGACGTACCCCCTTCAGTCTTATGTGAGCCACTGTGGCCAAGAGGATTTTTGAAAAGACTCGGGGGGACGTTGTCAATCCGAAGGGGAGGCAGATAAATTGTAGATGATCTTGCCCTACCTGGAAGCGGAGATATTTGTGAAACCCTTCTTCTATCAGGACGTGGAAATAAGCGTCCTTCAAGTCGATGGAAATCATCCAATCGCCTGGCTGAATAGCTTGCTGAATAGTCGACAGAGTTTCCATCTTGAATCTCCCTGGCTCTATAAACTCGTTGAGGTAGGTCAGGTCTATGACCGGGCGCCAAGAGCCACTCTTTTTTTGAACCAGGAAGAGAGGGGAGTATATTCCCTGAAACCATTCATCCCTCAGGACGTACACCACCGCTCCTTGAGATTTCAGGAGATCCACATAGGACAGTAGCACTTGTTTTTGATCTTCCGACCGGGGCAGAAGAGTGGGAACAAATCTGGGGGGCGGAGCACTGGAGAAAGTCCATCTGTGACCTGTCGAAACCGTCTTTGTTACCCAAAAGTCCGAGATCGAGGCCACCCAGACGTGCCGGAAGAGGCGCAGCCGTGCCCCTACCCGACCCGCCTGGGCGGGCGCAATCTCAAAAAGACTTCGGCTGCTCACGGCCGCTGGATGTCTGGCCTTTAGCGGACTTGCGAAAGGATGTCTGGCCCCTGCTCCAATTTTTCCTGAAGTCCCTACCGGGCTTGTACGAGCGAGCTTCCCTAGAACGCTCCGGAGAGCGTCTTCTGAACTGCGGTTTCTTCCGACCAAGAAGGCGCCTGTCCTGGGGGAGAAACCCCGACTTGCCACCCGTGGCTCGTGTTATGGCATCGTCTAGTTTATTGCCAAACAGCGAAGACCCCTCAAAGGGAATTTTACACCAGGCTTGTTTGGAAACGGGATCAGCAAGCCAAGGATGTAACCATAAAGCCCGTTTGGCCGTGACCGATGACAGCATAATTCGCGCCAATAGGCGTATCAAATCAATGGACGCCTCCCCCAAGAACACCGCCGCTAGCTTTAATTCTGCAGCTGCTGAACTTCCCGCTAGCTCCTCTGAAACCCCTTTAAGGAAGGAATCCACATTCTCCGTCCAGGCCTCCATGGCTTTTGACATGGCTGCCAGAGCCAAAGCAGGTTTACAGGCCGTTCCGGCCAACCCGTAAATCCTCTTCAAGTCTTGGTCGATCCTTCTTTCAAGACCATCCTTGAAGGACACTGCATCTTCCAAGGGGAGTGTAATATGCTTAGCTAGACGCATTAGGGCTGCGTCTACAAGGGGAGCATTCTCCAGATACTTCACCTCTTCTGACTTGAAGGGATATAATCTGGAGGTCTTATTTGTCATAGAGGACTTCCTGTCCGTCTTACTCCATTCCTCATCTATGATCTCTTTTAGTTCAGAAAGGAGCGGGAAACTTGCGCGTTCTTTCCCCAAATTCTTGAAGAATTTCTTCTGTTTGGCCGGGGGAGTAGAGGGATCCTCCCACTTAAGAGCCTCCTTGATTGCCTTAATTAAAGGTGACACCATACTGAAGTCAAAACCTCCGACTTCCTCTTCTTCCTGAGGATCATCATCTGAGGAGTCAAGAGAGGCCACATACGGCTGAGAAGTGCCCGGGTCTTCACGGGCTTCATCGGCCGGGGGGCCAGACAGTGTAGTAGACTGGCTCAGCGTGTGGGGAGAATCCAACTCTTTCAGGGACTGCTGTACCACGCGTTTAACGAGAGTTTCCAGACGCTGGTTCTCCGATTCTTTTTCCCTGGTCGCCCGGGCATAGCAACGGTCACACAATGACTTGCCCTCTGGAACTCGTGTTCCACATCCCCAGCAGGCTCTTTGATCAGAGCGGCTGTCGTGGCGGTGGGAGCGGTGTCTGGAGGAGGAATGAGAGCGTCTCCCCTGGTGGTGGTTTCCAGACGTAGAGTCTCGTCTGGATCTTGAAGGTGACTGGTGTTGTGGCCTGGCAAGGTCTCTGTCATTCTGGACCACGATCTGAGGGTCCGATCTAGAAGGGCTGGGAGAAAAAACACAGTAGGGAGGGGGAAAAAAGGCGAGACCAACATCAGATAACGCAAATCACAATGCGACTGACTGTCAACTCCTCCCCTCATAAGCACATACCTTGTGCGTGAGGGCTGGCCACTTAAAGGCGGTGAATTGTCCATGACTTCCATATGAAGAGCGACACAGTACGGTTGGTCTGCAGAAAAAAAGGCGGCCTGAATGGGCCGAGATACCAGTAAGAAAAAAAAAGGGTCATTCTGCCCCATAAATAAATAAAAAGTGCACTTGCAACGTATGTCCCGAAGAAAAAACTTACTTATCTCTGGACGCAAGAAGAAAATATACTCGTTCACCCCTTTCAAAAGAAAAATTTTTTATTTTTTTTTTTTAAATAAAACAAATATATATATATTGCATCTTACTCCTTCTTTTTTTTTTTTTTTTATATACAGTATGCAGGAAAAGTTAATCAGGCACTCACCTATAACAGACCAGGGCTGGATATGGGGAAAAAAACGGTCCACTCCTACTCACTGTGAGGGCATTCCCACTGTGAAGGAGTTTAGGAGCAGAATTTAAACTCCCCGGCCATGACGTCACCGCACGACCTCGCGCCTGATGGACGGTGACCGTACTGTGCATGTGCGGATTGCCGAGCGTTCCGCCGCTCTACGCACGCGCGAGCCAAGCCTTGGTCCCGAGGAGGCTACCGCGCATGCGCGAACAGCGCGGACGGCCGAACCCGGAAGTGCTGAGGCAAGCTGGAACGCACAAGCGCTCCAGCCGCCATGAGGGGGAAAAGCGGTCCCAACAAAGACCGCGGCAGTCATAGCCAAAGCCTGGAGACCTAGGGGGGGAAAACGGACAATACACCGAAAAACTGCCATGGAGATAAACTTTAAACTTCCGACCTTGCCAGCCGTTGATGTCCCTGGACGTTCGGCATACAGAGGCGACCATCCCTCCACCAAAGGGGTAAACATCAGCCTCTACCTGCTACTCGCCCGCCCGTGGCTGGGCCCTGAGCTGCACCGCAAGAGGTATGCCTTGATCCTGGATCCGTCCGACCGGACGCGAACATCTTGAGTAGGTCCATAGGAGGAGGACAAAAAAGGAACGCAGTAGCTAGTGGTGAGTACTCATTTATGGGAATGGGGTCCTATAGCATTGGAGAGGAGGCGGGGTTAACCCACACGTAGGCTGCCATGGAGTCTGTCAGGAAATAGGTTTTTTTGTTCTTTTTTCCAAAATTGTCACTCTTTTTTTGTTTATAATGCAAAAAAAAAAAAAACACAGAGGTGATCAAATACCACCAAAAGAAAGCTCTATTTGTGGGGAAAAAAAGGACATCAATTTTGTTTGGGTACAGCGTCGCACGACCGCGCAATTGTCAGTTAACCAGATGCCGACCAGCCGCAGTCGTTATATGACGGCAGGTTGGCTCCCCTGCGCGAATCACTGTAGCTGTACGGCAGGTGCTTTAAGGGGTATGTGCGCCCGCAGCGTGACATAGGAGCTGATGCACATGCCCAGAGGCCGCGATGTCTGCCGGGCACCCTCTATTGCTCCTGAGAGAGACAGAACAGAGGTCTGTCAATGTAAACAGACAGATCTCCGTTCTGTCAGAGGAGAGGAGACAGATCTGCTGTTCATACTGGTTATGAGCAGCAATCGGTCTCCTCCTCCAGGCAGTCCCATCCCCCCCACAGTTAGAAACACTCCTTAGGACACACATTTAACCCCTTGATCGCCCCCTAGTGTAAACCCCTTCCCTGCCAGTGACATTTATACAGTAATCAGTGGCTATTTTTAGCTCTGATCGCTGTATGAATGTCAAAGGTCCCAAAAATGTGTCAAAAGTGTCCGGCGTGTCCGCTGCAATGTCGCAGTCCCGCTAAAAATTGCAGATCGCTGCCATTGCTAGTAAAAAAAAAATGCATAAATCTATCCCCTATTTTGTAGACACTATAACTTTTGCGCAAACCAGTCAATATACGCTTATTGTGATTTTTTTTTACCAAAAATATGTAGAAGAATACATATCGGCCTAAACTGATGACATTTTTTTTTGGGGGAGGGGGATATTTATTATAGCAGAAAGTAAAAAAAATTGTGTTTTTTTTTCAAAATTCTTTTTTTGTTTATAGCGCAAAAAATAAAAACCGCAGAGGTGATCAAATACCACCAAAAGAAAACTCTATTTGTGTGAAAAAAAAGACATAAATTTTGTTTGGGTACAACGTCGCACGACCACGCAATTGTCAGTTAAAGTGACGCAGTGCCGTATCGCAAAAAATGGCCTGGTCATTAGGGGGCAAATCCTTCCAGGGGATGAAATGGTTAAAGTAACGCAGTGCCGTATCACAAAAAATGGCCTCATCATGAAGAGGGTAAAATCTTCCGGAGCTGAAGTGGTTAAGTAAATAGTATTTGACTGGGCAGAAGTCTCTAGATATAAGAGATATCAGTGGCTGTAAACCTCTGACATGAAATGAACAAAGCATATCCCTCTATAGTATGTAACTGTCTCAATCCAGAGCACACACTACTAGTCTTTTCTTCGTTCAACCCAGCAGGTCGGAGCCGCTGTACTAACAATCCAATGTTAGTACAGCAATCTTCCCTGCTAACAATTGTGTTCTGACAGGGGGACGGCCCCCTTGCAAGAACACTCCAGTCAGCTCTTTCAGCCATTGGTCTGAAGCTGCTGGTTTTCCAGAATGCTCGTCCGACAGAAGCAAGCTGAATGGCCGGCTTCTGTCAGACCTGCTGCCATACACACAGGCCGAATGTTGGACGGTTTTTACTAAACCTGGCCGATGTCAACTGTGTACTAGGCTTTAGTGTCATTTCTGTCTGCTGCCTCTTTCCTCTGCTATCTGTTTGAGTCACTTCTGACAAGATTTCCTGACACTAATGCCCTGTACACATGATTGCAGATTCCGACAACAAAATCCATGGATTTTTTCCGACGGATGTTGGCTCAAATTTGTCTTGCATACACACGGTCACACAAAGTTGGTCGGAAATTCCGAACGTCAAGAAGGCAACGTTCAATAGCCAGTGCAGCTCTTCTGCTTGATTCCGAGCATGCGTGGCACTTTGTGCGTCGGGATTGTCTACACACGAACGCGTTTTTTGATGCATTTTGCAGAAATGCATGGGAATTTTTTAACATGGGTTCCTATGGAACATGTTCACATCAATGCATTTTTGTACCTCTGCGTTTTTGGAAAGGGTCAGGGACTTTTTTTCATGCAAAATGCAGCGTTTTGCATGTAATAGAATTCAATGGACCAGCATCAAAAACGCAAGTACAGCGTTTTTACAGCGTTTTACAGCGTTTTTGCAGCGTTTTTGACGCATTTTGCGTTTTTGGCATTTTTTTTTTAGACTGTATACAGTCTAAAAAAAAACAGTAAAAAAAAAAAAAAAAGCAAAACGCTGCAAAAACGCTGTAAAAACGCTGTTCAAAAACGCAGCAAGCACCACAAAAAACACTGCAGAAACACTCAAAAGCAACATGCATAGATGTGAATCGAGCCTTAGGCCTGATTCACACCTATGCATTTTTAGTGCTTTTTGCATTTTGCAGATTTGCACTACAGAACATTTAACATGGTTTCCTATGGAACACGTTCTGTAGTGCAAATCTGCAAAATGCAAAAATCACTAAAAATGCCATAGGTGTGAATCAAGCCTCAAACTTTGTGTGTCAGAAATTCTGATGGAAAAAGTCAGATGGAGCCTACACATGGTCGGAATTTCCGACAACAAGCTCCGATCGCACATTTTCCGTCGGAAAGTCCGATCGTGTGTACAGGGCATAAGGCCTGATTCACACCTATGGCATTTTTAGTGCTTTTTGCATTTTGCAGATTTGCACTACAGAGCGTGTCCCATAGGAAACAATGTTAAATGGACTGTAGTGCAAATCTGCAAAAAGCACTAAAACTGCATAGGTGTGAATCCAGCCTTAGGCTGGATTCACACGAATGCGTTTTTAGTGCTTTTTTGCAGATTTGCACTACAGAACGTGTTCCATAGGAAACCATGCTAAATGTTCTGTAGTGCAAATCTGCAAAATGCAAAAAGCACTAAAAATGCCATAGGTGTGAATCCAGCCTTAGACACTGCAGCGCTAAAAAGGTGACAGAGGAGCGACCTCCCTCTTATTGACAGCTCTGTTCCTGAGTGCTATGTGAAGGGAGTGTGTCTCTTTCCTCCAATCAGCTCTGCTTACTGAGTGTAACTTCAGCTCCTCCCCCACACTCTAAAAGCTCAGACAAGCTGTATAAATTCTGCACTTTGACTGCCTTGAAAAAAGTATTCATACCCCTTGAAATTTTCCACATATTGTCATGTTACATCCAAAAACGTAAATGTATTTTATTGGGATTTTATGTGATAGACCAACACAAAGTGGCACAAAATTGTGAAGTGGAAAAAAAAATTATAAATGGTTTTCAATTTTTTATATCTGAGAAGTGTGATGTGCATTTGTATTTAGCCCCCTTTACTCTGATACCCCTAACTAAAATCTAGTGGAACCAATTGCCTTCAGAAGTCACCTAATTAGTAAATAGAATCCACCTGTGTGTAATTTAATCTCAGTATAAATACAGCTGTTCTGTGAAGCCCTCAGAGGTTTGTTAGAGAACCTTAGTGAACAAAACAGCATCATGAAGGCCAAGGAACACACCAGACAGGTCAGGGATAAAGTTGTGGAGAAGTTTAACCGCTTCAGCCCCATAAGATTTGGCTGTTGAATGACCAGGCGATTTTTTTGCGATTCGGCACTGTGTCACTTTAACTGACAAGTGCGCGGTCGTGCGGCGCTGCACCCAAACAAAATCGGCATCCTTTTTTTTTACCACAAATAGAGCTTTCTTTTGGTGGTATTTGATCATTTCTGTGGTTTTTATTTTTTGCGCTATGAACAAAAAAAGAGCGACAATTTTGAAAAAAACACAATATTTTGTACTTTTTGCTATAACAAATATCCCCATTTTTTTTTTTTAAAAAAGCTAAATTTTTTCTCAGTTTAGGCCAATATGTATTCTTCTAAATATTTTTGGTAATAAAATCGCAATAAGCGTATATTGATTGGTTTGCACAAAAGTTATAGTGTCTACAAAATAGGGAATAGATTTATAGCATTTTTATTATTATTATTTTTTTTACTAGTAATGTGGCAATCTGCCGTTTTTATCGGGACTGCGACATTATGGCGGACACATTGGACACTTTTGAAACATTTTTGGGACCATTGGCATTTATACAGCGATCAGTGCTATAAAAATGCACTGATTACTGTAAAAATGTCACTGGCAGGGAAGGGGTTAACACTAGGGGGTGATCAAGGGGTTAACTATGTTCCCTCGCTGTGTTCTAACTGAAGGGAGGATGGAACTGTCTAGGGGAGATGACATATCGCTGTTCATACTTTATATGAACACACGATCAGTCTCTTCTCCCCTCAGAGACCCTTGGTGTGTCACGGGTACTCGCATCGGCATCGGGGGCGAGCAGCGGGTGCGCCCCTAGTGGCCACAGGGCGAAGCAGCGTTACATAACGTCGTTTCGCCCAGCCGTGCCATTCTGCCGCAGTAAAACTGCGGCGCTGGTTGGCAAGTGGTTAAAGCAGGGTTAGGTTAAAAAAATATCCCAAGCTTTGAACATCTCACGGAGCTCTGTTAAATCCATCATCCGAAAATGGGAAGAGTATGGAACAAATACAAACCTACCAAGACATGGCCGTCCACCTAAACTGACAGGCCGGGCAAGGAGAGCATTCATCAGAGAAGCAGCCAAGATGCCCATGGTAACTCTGGAGGAGCTGCAGAGATCCACAGCTCAGGTGGGAGAATCTGTCCACAGGACAACTATTAGTCGTGCACTCCACAAATCTGGTCTTTATGGAAGAGTGGTAAGAAGAAAGCCATTGTTGAAACAAAGCCATAAGATGTCCCATTTGCAGTTTGCGAGAAGCCATGTGGGGGACACAGCAAACACGTGGAAGAAGGTGCTCTGGTCAAATGAGACCAAAATTGAACTTTTTGGCCTAAAAGCTAAACGCGGAAAACTAACACTGCACATCACCCTGAACACACCATCCCCACTGTGAAACGTGGTGGTGGCAGCATCATGTTGTGGGGATTCTTTTCTTCAGCAGGGACAGTGAAGCTGGTCAAAATTGATGGGAAGATGGATGGAGCCAAATACAGGGCAATTTTAGAAGAAAACCTGTTAGAGTCTGCAAAAGACTTGAGACTGGGGCGGAGGTTCACCTTCCAGCAGGACAACAACCCTAAACATACAGCCAGAGCTACAATGGAATGGTTTAGATCAAAGCATATTCATGTGTTCGAATGGCCCAGTCAAAGTCCAGACCTAAATCTACTTGAGGATCTGTGGCAAGACTTGAAAATTGCTGCTCACAGATGCTCAGGGCCGTTTTTATTATTGATTGGACCCTTTGGGCCCCCCAGCTCCCCTCGCTCTGAGACATACAATAAATATCAGTTAGACTCAAAATCAGGTCAGGCAGCAATTGCGATTGGTTGCCAGAGGTTACAGCATATCAGTACTGCTCATTAACTGGACGCTAGAGGTTACAGCACACATTACGACTCACTGATTAGTTGCTAAAGGTTACAGCACATCATTTCTGCTAACCAGTTGGTTGTTAGAGGTTACTGCACATCCTTACCGCTCACTGATTGGTTACTAGAGATTACATGCTTACCGCTCACTGATTGGTTGTAAGAGGTCACAGCACATCAATACAGCTCACTGATTGGTTGCTGAAGGTTACAGCACATCATCTTCTCACTGACTGCACACCATGGACTGGAGAGGTGAGGGGATCCGTCAACAGACAGAAAACTCTAAAAACTTGTTATTAGCAATGAGCAGAGCAAAACACACACAGCTATGAAGGTTAACTGAGTGCAACTAACCACAGGTTAAGGGTGAGCTGTGTACGGAGCGCAGGGTTTAGGGGTGAGCTGTGTATGGAGCGCAGGGTTTAGGGGTGAGCTGTGTATGGAGCGCAGGGTTTAGGGGTGAGCTGTGTATGGAGCGCAGGGTTTAGGGGTGAGCTGTGTACGGAGCGCAGGGTTTAAGGGTGAGCTGTGTATGGAGTGCAGCGTTTAGAGGTGAGCTGTGTACATCCAAGTTGTCCCCCCTTCCCAAGTACAGAGCTCTCCTCCCTCCAGATTCCACTTTGGAGCTCACCCCCCATCAATACACAGCATTCCTCTGGCATCAATCCCCCTCCTCCCCTTTCCAATACTGAGCATTCAGACCACCTAAATAACATCAGAGTGGGGCTGCAGAAGAGAAGCCTTTAACTTACTGCATGTCCGTGGACCAACTTCTGCCTGTGTACATCCCCCCACCTCCTCCCTCCTGTGCTCTCTCCTCTGTCTCTGCTCTCGTATAGAGACAGACAATGTGTTTTGTAGAGCAGGGAGGGTTCTAAACAGCCACCGGGAGAAGATCGCTGTCACTTGTAAATACAAAAGCAGCGCTTCTGTATTTACAAGTGACAGTAGCGAGGAGCTCAGCAGCCAGCGCCGGATCATGGTGGTGGAGGAACTCGGCTGAAAAAAGCCAGCGGGCAGCACGGCCTCCAGATGCAGCTGCTTTGTGCCCCCACCAATGGCGGGGCCCTGGGCACATGCCCCGTTTGCCTTACATTAAAGACGGCCCTGCAGACGCTCTCCATCCAATCTGACAGAGCTTGAGCTATTTTGCAAAGAAGAATGGGCAAAAATGTCACACTCTAGATGTGCAAAGCTGGTAGAGACATCCCCAAAAAGACATGCAGCTGTAATTGCAGAGAAAGGGGGCTCTACAAAGTATTGACTCAGGGGGGGCTGAATACAAATGTACCCCACACTTTTCACATATTTATTTGTAAAAAATGTTGAAAACTATTTATCATTTTCCTTTCACTTCACAATTATGTGCCACTTTTTGTTGGTCTATCACATAAAATCCGTTTTATGTTTTTGGTTGCAACATGACAAAATGTGGAAAATTTCAAGGGGTATGAATACTTTTTTAAGGCACTGTATATACAATACTCAAAATCAGTGCAGTGCTATTTCAACAAAACTCCTGAAATTATAAAACAAATCCATATACAAAATATGCGTACTGTCTCCACTCCTTGACATATATGCTTAAACTGTAAACTTCCAATCTGCTTTCTTCCACTGCAACTTGTAAAAAATTCCCACAAAACTCCAAATCATAAAAGACAAAAATTGCATAAAATATAAACAAAACAATTTATCAAAAATGTGTATGTATAAAATGAAGACAAAAAAACTTCAGACAATGTCCACCTAATCTTTCAGGAAAAAAATTCACAAAAATGTGACACACCATCAATAAGTGTGTTCCTTTCTTTCGCCACATGCCAACCCAAACACTCTCACCTTAAAGTGGTTGTAAACCCTTACAATCCACTTTAGACTACAGGTAAACCTATAATAAGGCTCAACTGTAGCTATCCCGGATATCTCCTAAACCTGCACGATTTAGGAGATATCCCCTGTATCTGCATGTGCCGACGTCATCGGCACATGCGCACTAAACAATGGCACGTACGTGCCATTGCTTCAGTTAGTGTGCTGTTACTGGCGACTCCTGCCCGCATGCGCGGGAGTGACATCATCGCGGCTCCGGCCAATCACAGCGCCGGAGCCCGCGATACCCAGAAGGAACTCCGGGTGCGATGTCTCTGGCCGAAAAAGTGTACGGGGACCACAGCAGGGGCTTCGATCTAAGGTGAGTATATCATAATGAGCTAGTATGCTATGCATACTAGCTCATTATGCCTTTGTCTTGCAGGGGTTTTTTTTTGTTTTTTTGGGGGGTTTACAACCACTTTAAGAGAAGACCCAAGGATAAGTTTATTTAGGATACTCTTCTGTACCTACAAATCAAACAATTGTTTATACAACCACTAGGGGGTGACATTTTATAACTTTATTAAAACCAGCATAAGGTATTTTAAGAGCAAATGGCATTGTTTGAAGCAAGCAATATGTTTATAAATGAGCATAGCCTCCTGTGAAATGAGCCAGAACCGGTACTGTTTGGATGCTCTTTGAAGAGTTGTTTGTAATGATACATGACTAGAAAGTGATATGTTATGTTATGTTATGGTCAAACAATTTTAGCTGTGTTTATAGCCTAAAAAAAGTATCAAAGACAATATTAAAGATGAACTCCAGGGATAGGATTTATTGCATAGTTACATTGCTCCACCTTGGACAAATCTATAGTGCCCAAGAGGGACAGTGGAGCTCGGGATATGTATGGCGGGGATTTGGCAGGGTATGGCGGCACCTTGAAGTATTAGTGAAAGTAATCAGGTGGCTTTACAACTGCCCAAATCACTTCCACTAGAAAGCTGACAGTAAGCTGAAAACATGCAAATAGACTCTCGAACACTATAGCAGTCAGGGGTCAGTTTACTGGGCTGTGCTGCCATGGACGTACTGGCACAGTTATAGTAATTATGCCAACAATAGCGAAAGAGTTAAATCCTTCATCAATCTGGGGGTGAAGCACAATTTTTAAGATTTATGAATTGGAAGGAGTTCTGTGTTAATCACTCATGCTACCATATACACTAGATGACCAAAAGCCTTGGGACACGCACATGAACTTTAATGGCGTCCAAGTCTTTGTAGGGTTCAATATTGAGTTGGCCCACCCTTTGCAGCTATAACAGCTTCAAATCTTCTGGGAAGGCCATCCACAAGGTTTAGGAGTGTGTCTATGGGAATGTTTGACCATTCTTCCAGAAGTGCATTTGTGAGGTCAGGTACTGATGTGGATGAGAAGGCCTGGCTCACAGTCTCCGCTCTAATTCATCTCAAAGGTGTTCTATTGGGTTGAGGTCAGGACTCTGTGCAGGCCAGTCAAGTTCCTCCGGTCCCAAACTTGCTCATCCATGTCTTAATGGACCCAATATTGAAACCTACGGATTAAGAATGGGATGCCATTAAAGTTCATGTGCATTCAAAGACAGGCGTCCCAATCCTTTTGGTAATATAGAACCCCTTCTTTTAGCCCTGGTATCTTTTCTTCACCCACATCTGATGCCCTCTTGTTCTTTGGACAGTCCTTGGAATAAACTATTCCTGTGCCAAATTAATGGTAAATCTCATCCGCAGCCAGGCACATTTTATGTTAAAATGAATGGAAACCATGGCACCATTGAAAATGCACATCTCTGAAAATTTTGGGTGGAAGTTGTTCAGGAAACAAAGAGGTTCTCAGAACAGCGTTAAATTTAACCAGCCTAGGGTAGGGCACTACACTTACTTTATATGACTTAAAAAATATTTAATATGAAATTTACCCAAATCTGAATAGTTTCCCTTTAAGAATCTTATGATTCCCCCATTCCTCCTGTCCCCGGGGTTCTGCTTGTAATGCATGATCTTTATGGCCTTATGGTCTCATAAAGTCTTATGAAGCCTATGGTCTTGATTCCAGGTGAATCCTAATAGAATTATTTCCACCTAGATACAACTTGGGAAAGTAAAGCCTCGTACACACGATCAGACTTTCCGACGGGAATTGTGTGATGATAGGCTGTTGGCGGAAAATCCGACCGTTTGTATGCTTCATCGGACAATTGTTGTTGGATTTTCTGCGGACAAATGTTGGATGGAAGGCTTTAAAATTTTCCGCGGACAAATATCTGTTATTGGATTTTCCAAGCATGTGTACACAAGTCCGTCAGACAAAAGTCCAGAGTAGGGCTGAGCCAAACACCACCCCCCCCCCGGTTCGGTTCGCGCCAGAACCTGCGAACGGACCGAAAGTTCGCACAAACTATAGAACCCCATTAAAGTCTATGGGACTCGAACATTCGAAATCAAAAGTGCTAATTTTAAAGGCTAATATGCAAGTTATTGTCCTAAAAAGGGTTTGGGGACCCGGGTCCTGCCCCAGGGGACATGTATCAATGCAAAAAAACGTCCGTTTTTTCGGGAGCAGTGATTTTAATGATGCTTAAAGTGAAAAAAAAAAGTGAAATATTCCTTTAAATATCGTACCTGGGGGGTGTCTATAGTATGCCTGTAAAGTGGCGCGTGTTTCCCGTGCTTAGAACAGTCCCTGCACAAAATGACATTTTTAAAGGAATAAAAGTCATTTAAAACTGCTTGCGGCTTTAATGTAATGTCGGGTCCTGGCAATATGGATGAAAATCAGTGAGACAAACGGCATGGGTAACCCCCCCCCAGTCCATTAGAGTCTTGTATGGATATTAAGGGGAACCCCGCACCCAAATTAAATAAAGGAAAAGCGTTGGGCCCCCAGGTTCTATATACTCTGAACAGCAGTATACAGGCGGTGCAAACAAGACCGGGACTGTAGGTTTGTTGTTAAGAAGAATCTGTTTGTAATTTTGAACTGCTACATTTTTAAAGTGTAGCTCCAGCCAAAAAATCTATTTTCAAGCTTTTTGGAAAACATAGGGAAGGGTTATCACCCCTGTAACATTTGTTTTGCTGTCTGTGCACCTCTTCAGAAGATTTCACCTCACTTTCTGTCCCAATGACAAATGTTTTTTGAAAATTTGGGGTTTTTAGTGAAACATAGATTGGTGGTAAAGCATCAGTGGAGAGGAGACACGTACACACGGTCGGATTTTCAGACGGAAAATGTGTGATAGGACCTTGTTGTCGGAAATTCCGACCGTGTGTGGGCTCCATCACACATTTTCCATCGGATTTTCCGACACACAAAGTTTGAGAGCAGGCTATAAAATTTTCCGACAACAAAATCCGTTGTCGGAAATTCCGATCATGTGTACACAAATCCGACGCACAAAGTGCCACACATGCTCAGAATAAATAAAGAGATGAAAGCTATTGGCTACTGCCCCGTTTATAGTCCCGACGTACGTGTTTTACGTCACCGTGTTCAGAACGATCGGATTTTCCGACAACTTTGTGTGACTGTGTGTATGCAAGACAAGTTTGAGCCAATATCCCTTGGAAAAAATCCTAGGATTTTGTTGTCGGAATGTCCGATCATTGTCCGACCGTGTGTACGGGGCATTACAGGAGAGAATTTCCCTTCCTAGGGGTAGATTGCATCTCACTTCCTGTTGTCTCCATCCGTCTGCAAGTAGGAGTCGTTTGTAAGTTGGATGTTTGAAAGTAGGGGCCTGCCCTATATACTCTGCAGAAATTGGGGCCTTAGGTGTTGGTGTTGCCACAACATTGTACGCCCTCACAGTTACTCTTGGTGGGCGCAGGAACGGGCCCTGCTGTGAAATATTAGATCAAGAATTGTAATTACATGCCATTGTTGAACAGTGGTAGAAAAATTGGGCCTTTGGTGGTGGTGGTGCTGGTGCCACAACACTGTAAGTCCTCACAGTTACTCTTGGTGGGTGCTGGAATGGGCCCTGCTGTGAAATATTATATTGTAATTATACGCCCCTGTTAAACAGTGGCTGAAAATTTGGGCCTTGGGCACTGGTGCTGGTGTCACAACACTGCAACCCCTCACAGATACTCTAGTTGGAGCGCAGGAATGAGCCCTGCTGCAAAGTATTGCATCAAAAATTGTAATTACACGCCCCTGTTAAACAGGGGCAGAAAAATTGGGCCTTGGCCACTGGTGGCGGTGCCCAGAACCAAAAATGTTCTTATAAGCTATTAGCATGAAAATTGAGGAGGAAGAGGATTGTCACTCAGCATAACAGGATAGTCACTCAGCATCAGCATAGGCAGTCTTGAAGGGATCTCACATAAAAAAAAAAATCAATCGGTTACATCAGCATCAGGTGCTTGGTAGCTGGTGATCCAAGACTGGTTAATTTTTATGAAGGTCAGCCGATCGACTGATTCGGTGGACAGGCGCACCCTGTGATCGGTTACAAAGCCTCCAGCAGCACTGAATGTGCGTTCCGAAAGAACGCTGGATGCAGGACAGGCCAGTAGCTCAATTGCATACCGTGCAAGCTCTGGCCAGTGATCCATCCTCAAGACCCAGTAACCCAGAGGATTTTGGGTGGGAAAGGTGTCCAAGTCTGATCTTGCCCCTAGGTAATCCTGCACCATGTGAATCAGACGCTGGCGATGGTTGCTGGAACCGATCCGACCTTGGGGCTGCGGACTAAAAAATTTTCTGAACGCATCGGTCAGAGGGCCACCTTCTCCACCGCTCCTTCTGTGACTGACCGAAGCCTCAGCAACACGTACAGGAGGACCAGGACATTGTAATCTCCCAGGCTCTGGAAATACGTTGCACAAACCTTTCTGCAAGGGCTCCCAAAGATGTTTCATCCTCTGCTCCTTCTGGGACGACAAGATAAGATCTGCAACCTTACCCTTGTAACGTGGATCAAGGAAAGTTGCCAGCCAGTAATCATCTCTCCCTTTGATACCATGAATACGAGGATCCTTCCACAGGCTTTGCAGGATCAGGGAGGCCATGCAGCGTAGGTTTGCTGAGGCATTCAGTCCAGAGTCCTCTGGGTCACTAAGGTTGACATGAGCCACCTCCTCCCAGCCACGTACAAGTCCATGGGTTTCTTCGGACTGTAAATGATCCCTTGAAGACTGCTGCTGATGCTGAGTGCCAGGCTCCACCTTCATGCTAGCGCAATCCTCCTCCTCCTCATCCTCTTCCTGTGTGATCAGCGGGCACGCAGGAACACTGTCTGGATAAAGGGGGCCTTGAGAGGTAATGAAGTCCTCCTCTTCCTCCCTCTGTTCTGCCTCAAGTGCCCTGTTAAGGACGTGAGCCAAACAGGGCACATGGGTCAGTTGTCCCTGTCGGAGGGCAGAGAGGAGGTTGGTGCCATTGTCGCAAACCACCATACCTGGCTTAAGCTGGCATGGCGTCAACCACCTCTGAACCTGCCCCTGCAGAGCTGACAGAATCTCTGCCCCAGTGTGGCTCCTGTCCTCCAAGCACACCACTTCAAGCACCGCATGGCATCTTTTTGCCTGCGTGCTTGCGTAGCCCCTTGAACGCCTACGGAGCACCGCTGGTTCTGAGGACAAATTAGCACAGGAAGAGGCCATTGAGGAAGAAGAAGAGGAGGGGGTGGAGGAGAGAGGTGTAGCAGAATCACCACTAGTAGACTTTTGGAGGCGTGGTGGCGGAACAACCTTCAACACTACTGCACCCTGTCCTGCATCCTTCTCAGCTGCCAGAAGAGTCACCCAGTGCGCGGTGGAAGATAGGTAACGTCCCTGTTCATGCCTGCTGGAACATGAGTCAGCGGTAATATGCACCTTACTGCTGACTGCCCTGTCCAGCTAGGCCAAGACATTGCCTTCCACATGCCGGTAGAGAGCCGGAATCGCCTTCCGTGAGAAAAAGTGGCGTTTGGGAACCTGCCACTGAGGAACCGCACATTCCACGAACTCATGGAAGGGGGCAGAGTCTACCAACTGAAAAGGCAGCAGTTGAAGTGCTAGCAATTTAGCCAAGCTAGCATTCAACCGCTGGGCATGTGGATGGCTGTGAGCGAACTTCTTTCGGTGGTGCAGCAGCTGGGGCAGGGAAATTTGCCTGGTACAATCTGACGTCGGTGTACCGATAGCAGATTGCCCACAAGTACTTGGCTGTGACACACCTAATTCTACACCTTCATTCCTCTCAGTGCAGGTTTCAGAGAGGACTGAAGGTATAGTGGGGTTGGAGATCCCAGCTGATGAGGAGCAAGGATAGGTCCGCTTTGTTTCGTTGGTGTGGGTCTTTTAGGTACGCTTGCCAACGAACTGCATGGCAGGTCGACATATGTCTGGTCAAGCATGTGATGCCCAAGCGGGTGATGTTTTGGCCACGCGAGATATGCTTGAGACATATGTTGCAAGGAGAAGCAGTGGGATCTGATGCACTCATCTCAGAAAAAGGCCCACACCAAAGAACTTTTGAAATAACGCGCAGAGACAGCAGCGCCCTGCACATGCGGAGCTCTGCGGCGTGATGCAGTCGGTGTGCTGCCCTTAAGCTGGCCGCTGGAGGGCATCCTGCCTCGTTGGAGATATGTCTCCTCCTCCTTCTCCTATCAGGCACCCACGTGGAGTCAGTGACCTCGTCATCCCCTCCCTCCTCATCACTGGAGCAAAGCTGGCAGTATGCTGAAGCTGGGGGAACATGACTGCCAGATTGCTGTCCTTCTTGGGCACCCCCTCTCTCTGGGCTCACGTTACTGCCTTCCTCTAGCTGAGTACCATCATCGGAGCCTTCAAAACGCTGAGCATCCTCCTGGAGCATGTACCCAACACTGTGGTCAAACAGTTCAGGGGACTCCGGGTGGATGGATGCTTGGGTAAAAGGATCTTATCAGCTGTTCCTGTATGAGCCCATAAGACCCAGTGCTGTTTCTTGGCCTAGGCCGACAAGGCCCAGGCCTAGGGCGGCACTTTGCGGGGGGCGGCATCCCCGCACGAAAAAAGCCCCCCTCTGCCGAGTCCCGCTTCCCGCACACAAACCGTTCCAGCTACAGACCTCCAGGCAGGCGGCTTACTGCAGCCTGTAGTGGCGAAAGAGCGGCATGACTTGGCCGGAGAGGGAGGGCGGGGACTAGCAGCGTGACTTGGCCGGAGAGGGAGGGCGGGGACTAGCAGCGTGACTTGGCCGGAGAGGGAGGGTGGGGACTAGCGGCCAGTGATTGGCAACTGACGGAGGCTCCGCCTAACCTCCTCCGTGACATCTAGGCTCAGCTCAGGCTCAGGTGTACTCACCCCGCTGTCTACTGTCACTAGTAAACACAGAAGCCTCAGTTCTGTGCTTATTAGTGACAGCCCTGAGCGCATCTCTCCCGCTGGCGTCCACTTGCTCGGTGCTGTGTGATCATGGGCAGGAGTACGGGGCGGGGCATTACTTCAGACGTCTGGATGGCCTGATGATCCTGGCAAGTGAAAAGAGTTGCAGCCACACAGCACTGGATAAAGCCAGAAAGAAGGGGGGTATCTTATGCAAAGCTGAGGAGATACAGAGGGAGCTGAGTTAAAAAGATGCAAAGCTTAGCTGTTGGGGGTTGCAGAGATAAGCTGTAGGAAAAGGTGCAAAGGTGAGTTGTGGCCAGGGGTGCAGAGGTTAGCTGTAAAAAGAGGTAAGTGTGAAGAAGTGAGCTGTGGTCATTGAAGGGGGAGGCGTGCATAGGTGAATTGCAGAAGCATGGGGGGCGCAGAAGTGAATAACAGACATGAGGTGAAGAGGTGAGTCGCAGAAAGAGGGCGCAGGGGAGAGTCGCAGAAAGAGGGCGCAGGGGTGAGTCGCAGAAAGAGGGCGCAGGGGTGAGTCGCAGAAAGAGGGCGCAGGGGTGAGTCGCAGAAAGAGGGCGCAGGGGTGAGTCGCAGAAAGAGGGCGCAGGGGTGAATCGCAGAAAGAGGGCAGAGGGGTGGGTCGCAGAAGGAGGGCGCAGGGGTGAGTCGCAGAAAGAGGGCGCAGGGGTGAGTCGCAGAAAGAGGGCACAGGGGTGAGTCGCAGAAAGAGGGCGCAGGGGTGAGTCGCAGAGAGAGGGCGCAGGGGTGAGTCGCAGAGAGAGGGCGCAGGGGTGAGTCGCAGAAAGAGGGCGCAGGGGTGAGTCGCAGAAAGAGGGCGCAGGGGTGAGTCGCAGAAAGAGGGCGCAGGGGTGAGTCGCAGAAAGAGGGCGCAGGGGAGAGTCGCAGAAAGAGGGCGCAGGGGAGAGTCGCAGAAAGAGGGCGCAGGGGAGAGTCGCAGAAAGAGGGCGCAGGGGTGAGTCGCAGAAAGAGGGCACAGGGGTGAGTCGCAGAAAGAGGGCGCAGGGGTGAGTCGCAGAAAGAGGGCGCAGGGGAGAGTCGCAGAAAGAGGGCGCAGAGGTGAGTTGTTCACAGGCGGTGCAGATGTGAGTTGCCAAAGAGTATGGGTGTGTAGATGTGAGTTGGAAAAAGGTGGGGGGGGTGCAGAGGTGGGTTGTGGATGGGTGGGTGTGCAGATATGAGTTATGGACATGGGGTGCTGGTGAGTTGTGGATTGGGGTGCAGAGGTGAGTTTTGGACGGGGGGCAGAAGTGAGCTGCGAACAATTTTGGATGGGGGTGCCGAAGCAAGCAGTGGTTGGGGGTGCAGTCAGTGCTGTTTCTTGGCTAAAGCCCAGGCCAGAAATTTTCAGGGGGGGGGGGGCAACGTCCCAGCATGAAAAAAGCCCCCCCTCCCAAGTTCTGGCTCCTGCAGACAAATTGTCCCCAGCTACAGCCCCCAACTGGCAGTGGGCGGCTTACTGTAACCTGTAGCTGCAATGTTTTCTGGTGATGACTTGACCAGGGAGGGAGCACTTAAAGCAACTGATAGAGGCTCCACCTACCCTCCTCTGTGGCATCTATCGCAACTTCCTCCTGCCCGGGCTCTGTGTTTACGATTGGAGAGAGGAGGATGAGGGGAACCACCAGGACAGCCAGGTACGATTCTTATACCTCTTGTGCACTTTTTTTTCTGTTCGATAAGCTGCACTAATGGGACTGTATTGATGGGCACTGATAAGCTGCACTAATGGGACTGTATGGATGGGCACTGATAAGCTGCACTGATAAGGCTGCACTTATGGGACTGTAGTGATGGGCACTGATAAGGCGGCACTGGTGGGACTGCACTGATGGCACTGTACTGATGGGCACTGAAAATAATAGATACATTTGAAATGGTATACAAAACATACAAGTAGGCCCTTGGTACCCACAGAGAGGAAGAGGTGGAGCTCTGAGTGAAAAAGGTGGAGCCTAAAGAGGAAGGGGTGGGGTTTACAGATGACAGGGCGGGTCTTAAACAGGAAAGGTGTGGCCCTGACAGGAAGGGGTGGGTCATAATTTAATTAGGGGGTGCACGAGTTTAGTCAGGCCTAGGGCAGCACGAAACCTAAATACACCACTGATAAGACCCCCCGTGATAGGGGTCCCACGGATCTGGATGTTTAACACCCTTCACAAACGGAGACCCTGAAAAGGCTGCAGATATTCCTAAACAAGAGCTCTGATCATCTGTGAATCCTCCGGAGTGGTGCTGGCAGTGGCTTGTGGCTTGGATGTTTCTTTCCTTGGAGGCTCATTAATACTTAGCTCTGATGAGTTTAACCCCCTGAGGGGAGTGTGTTCTCACATGGTGGAATTGGATTGACCGGTGGAAGGTGCACACTGAGATTCTTTACTATGATCACCTATGAACACTTTCTGAACTACTTTTTGAACTACTCACCACTCTCAAAGGACTTTTATGTGAAGTTGGCCACATGCATATTTATTTCAGCTCAACATTATCGCTGTTTTTAGTGTGATATTATAGTCTTATCTGTTGATTATTTTATACCATTATTTATCATGATTTATCCATATTTTTAAATGGCTGCTTTTTTACTATTTGGGTTTCGTACCTTTTGTCAGCAAATTGGTGTTATCTGAATCTTATCTTTATTATATTTGTATTCCTGCTTCAGAACAGCATCTTTTCCTGGCGCTAAGTGGTGTACTTTTGGGCCCGTAAGAACACCTTTATTTATATATGTACTAATACTGCAGCTAGCAGAATCAACTGCCTGTAGTATTATTAGTATAAGAACACCAGCAATTGTCTTCAGGTAGCTTTAGGTGCACACTGTACAGAGGACGCAGTACACTAACTGTAAATACTGCAGCTGCCTGCCTGTGGTACTAATAGGATCAGAAGAACACCACCAATTTTCTTCAGGTAACTTTAGGTGCACACTGTGCAGAGGACACAGTACACTAACTGTAAATACTGTAGCTGCCTGCCTGTGGTACTAATAGGATCAGAAGAACACCACCAATTTTCTTCAGGTAACTTTAGGTGCACACTGTGCAGAGGACGCAGTACACTAACTGTAAATACAGCAGCTGCCTGCCTGTAGTACTAATAGGATCAGAAGAACACCACCAATTTTCTTCAGGTAGCTTTAGGTGCACACTGTGCAGAGGACACAGTACACTAACTGTAAATACTGTAGCTGCCTGCCTGTGGTATTAATAGGATCAGAACAACAGCATTGTCTTCAGGTAGCTTTAGGTGCACACTGTGCAGAGGACACAGTACACAAATGCTCCGTACACACGGTCGGATTTTCCGATGGAAAATGTCTGAGCGTGTTGTCAGAAATTCCGACCGTGTGTGGGCTCCATCGCACATTTTTTGTCGGATTTTCCATAACACAAAGTTTGAGAGCAGGCTATAAAATTTTCCGACAACGATCGGAATTTCCGATCGTGTGTACACAAATCCGAAGCACAAAGTGCCACGCATGCTCAGAATAAATAAAGAGATGAAAGCTATTGGCTACTGCCCCGTTTATAGTCCCGACGTACGTGTTTTACATCACCGCGTTCAGAATGATCGGATTTTCCGACAACTTTGTGTGACCGTGTGTATGCAAGACAAGTTCTAACATCTGTCGGAAAAAATCCTAGGATTTTGTTGCCGGAATGTCCGATCAATGTCCGACCGTGTGTACGGGGCATAACTGTAAATACTGTAGCTGCCTGCCTGTGGTAATAATAGGATCAGAAGAACACCAACAATTTTCTTCAGGTAGCTGTAAATACTGTAAAAATGCCTGCTTGTCAGTAGGAAGAGAATAACAGGAGTGGATCTAGCTAAACTGAATACAGTGTATATATTATTATTATTATTATACGAGATTTATATAGCGCCAACAGTTTACTCAGCGCTTTACAATGTATAAGGGGGACAACACAATTACAGTACAGTTCAATACAAAAGGTACAGGAGGGCCCTGCTCGTAGAGCTTACATTCTAAAGGGAGGGGGTGGTGGTACAAAAGGTAATAGCTGCAAAGAATGATTTGATGGGGGTGGCTCAGGGACAGTTATGTGGGTGTGGGATAGGCTTCCCTGAATAAATGAGTTTTCAAGGATCTCCTAAAGGTGGACAGGGTAGGGGCTGATCGGCGAGCATGGGAGGAGTTAACAAGGGAGCTAGAGAGCAGGAGGTCCTGGGAGGAGCAGGGGGTGCAATTTGGGCGATATCTGCAGATGAGGTTGGTGATGTAAATGGGGGCGATGTTGTGAATGGCCTTGTATGTTATGGTTAGCATTTTGAATTTTACACGGTGGGGTGGGGGAAGCCAGTGAAGGGATTGGCAGAGAGGAGCAGCAGTCACGGATCGATTAGTGAGGTGTATTAGTCTAGCAGCAGCATTCATAATAGACTGAAGGGGGGATAGCCTGCTTAAGGGTAGGCCATTAAGGAGAGAGTTGCAATAGTCGAGGCGGGAAATAATCAAGGAGTGAATAAGTTGTTTTGTAGTGTCATTAGTCAGGAAGGGTCGAATTCTGGAGATGTTGCGGAGGTTAAGGCGGCAGGATTTATCCAGTGATTGGATATGGGGGCTGAAGGAGAGGTCAGAGTCAAGGATTACACCCAGGACTCTGGCATGTGTGGAGGGACCAATGGTTGTGTTGTTGATATTAATGGTGAAGTCACAGGAGGGAGACCGTGAAGGAGGAAATATAACAAGCTCAGTTTTAGAAAGATTAAGTTTGAGGAAGTGGTGTGACATCCATACCGATATGTCATTCAGCAAGTTTGAGATCCGTGAGGAGATAGTGGGGGTGAGTTGGGGAGTGGAGAGATAGATCTGTGTGTCATCGGCATAGAGATGGTATTGGAAGCCATGGGAGGTGATCAACTGGCCCAGGGAAGAGGTATAGAGTGAGAAAAGGAGAGGCCCAAGGACGGAGCCTTGGGGTACCCCAACAGAAAGAGGAAGGGGAGCGGAGGAGATGGAGTTGTAAGTGATGCTGAAAGTGCGCTGAGATAGGTAGGAGGAGAACCAGGATAATGCAGAATCACGGAGGCCAAGGGAGTGTAATTTGCTGAGGAGCAGCAGGTGGTCAACTGTGTCAAAGGCAGCAGAGAGGTCTAAAAGTATGAGTATGGTGTAGTGGCCATTGGTTTTGGCAGTTATTAGGTCATTGGTGATTTTTAGTAGGGCAGTTTCAGTAGAATGTTGTAGGCGGAAGCCAGACTGTAGGGGGTCGAGAAGGTTGTTGTCCGTGAGGTAGCGACTCATTTGGTCATGAACAAGGCGTTCGATGAGCTTGGAGGCAAACGGGAGAAGGGAGATAGGTCTTAAGTTATTCAAACAGGTGGGGTCTAGTGAGGGTTTTTTGAGTATGGGGGTAACCAGTGCATGTTTGAGCGGGGAAGGAAAGGTGCCGGAGGAGAGAGAGAGGTTGAAGATGTGGGTTAGGGAGTTGAGGATAGAGTGGGAAGGTGGTCGCAGTAATTGAGAGGGGACAGGGTCCAGGGGACATGTAGTGAGGTGGGCCATGGAGAGGAGTTTATCAACTTCTTCTGTGGTAACTGGGCAAAAGGAGGAGAGTATTGAGTGTGGTGTTGGACCTGATATGTTGGGTAGGGGAGGAATTTTAATGCTGGATATCTCCTTGCGAATTGTGTTGATTTTGCTATTGAAGTGGTTGGCAATATGTTGAGCGTTAAGCAAGTTGGTGGGAGGGGGCAGTGGGGGGTGAAGTAAGGAATTAAGGGTAGAAAAGAGTTGACGAGGTTTGGATGAGAGGGTTTTGATGAGAGTGTTGTAATACACCTAGGATGCATATATATATACACAATACACTGTAAGTGCAGCTAACTGACTCGCCTGCCTACTCTATCTAACTTAATTAAAATAACACTGTCTCTTTGTCTATCTCTCCGCCACCGCAACACACTACACAAGGCCGCTATGCAGGTGGCCTTATATAGTGTAGGGCGTGTACTAAACCCCCTGAGCCATAATTGGCCAAAGCCACCCTGGCTTTTGCCAATTACGGCTCTCTGTACAGACGGCGCTGTGATTGGCCAAGCATGCAGGTCATAGTGCATGCTTGGCCAATCATCAGTCAGCAATGCACTGCGATGATGAATTATGGGCTGTGACGCGCCACTCGAATTTGGAGCGAACGGCCCATAACGTTCGCAATTCGACGAACGGACGAACAGGCGATGTTCAAGACGAACATGGGTTCGACTCGAACACGAAGCTCATCCCTAGTCCAAAGTACAAACACGCATGCTCGGAAGCAAGGGCGAGTCAGAAGCGGTCGGTCTTGTAAACTGGCGTTCGTAATGCAGAATTAACATTCGTGACGTGGCAAATTATGAAATCTCGAAATGCAGCGCACAAGTCTCTTCTTCTTTAATGGGATAATAATGAAGCTGCTTTGCTGGTCATACTGATGGAGTTCTGCCAAAGGTACTTTAAAAGGCTTTTATTTTTTAGTGATATCAACAATAATATTATTATGCTTGTTTTTTTTGTTTTTTTTTTGGTTACCACAACACCATTATCCCGTAGTTTTTAAGATCAAAGATACAACTATGTTGGTGTCCCTTGTTTATTTACATTGTATTTTTTTAAATGTAACTGCCTACTCCCAAACTGTCATTTGAAGTAAAACACATAGCCAAGTATTATTCTACACAATTTTTTTATTGTGCATTAAAAAAGAAAACAAATAAAATTAGACATGCTATCTGCCAATAAAACTTAACCAAAAAGTGCATTCTATGCACCCAAAATTATAGAATATATACCAAATCAAACCATTATTCAACCAAAAAATAAAATAAAAGCCTCATGCATGTGTCCTGCTTCTTAATATAGGGGGTCAGCAATGCCAAGAGTTGGTGAAAGCAGGGGTCAGTCATCTGGAGATAATTCCAAAAATCATCCGGAATATTCTCCTAGAGCTCCCGCAGCAAAGGCATATGACATAATTGATCACGATTAATAAAGCAACCAATTTTTTGTCCAAGAAATCCTCCTCTCCTGTTCCTGGACTGGACTTGGGTCAAAGCAATAACTCCAAGGCCAATAATAAATAACATGTTGTCTCCTCCGATTCCGCAACATGGCCGGTTGACGAACGGCCATTCAGAAACAAACTGAAAAGCATGAAATGCGCGAATCAACACTCACCAAACTTCTACTAACACAAAATTGGCAGAAGGAGCCCAAAGGGTGGTGCCTGACAATAGAATTTTCTCTTTTTCGGCTCGTAGTATGTCAAGTATGTCACTATGTTCGTGTTTGTTGGCCGACAATTGGGTACCGTTTGTATGCAAGACAAAATCCAGGCACACACCTCCGAGGTTTTGTCTGTGGAAAATCCGAACGCGTGTACGAGGCTTTAGGCTTAATGTACACAGGACGTTTTACAACCTCTCCTGAACAATTTAACTTGACAGATAGTAACCGACGTTTAAAAAAGTCAGTTTTGCCGCGTTTACATGCCGTGTTTAGCCGCGTTTAGCTGCGTTTGCGCTTAGAAGCGTTTTTTTCCTCAAATAGTCAAAAATTAAAAACGCCTGTAAACGAAACACGGCTAAACGCGAGTTACCGCGTTTACAAGCTGTTACAGGCATTTGGTGCTTCAAATGCCTCTGAACATCCGTCCTGAACGCATTTTTTTGCTTTCCAAAAAATGCTTCTAAACTCAACTGCCTAGAAATGACTATAAACAACCCTGTGTACATGTACTGAAAGATAACATAGAGGAGAGTACAGGGGCAGCTGAAAAAAAAAACGCTCCTAAATGTCCGTTTACCAGCAGCAGTGTACATGAGGCCTACAGTATATCTCTTCTTCATTGTTATGTTTAATTGCTGACTTTGTCCCCATTGGAGAGATTATCTCTAATTTTCTTTCACATCATCAATATTATCACTAGGATAGGAAGTAAGGGGAAATTTATCCAACAAGGTCACAGATGGCAATAAAAAGCTGAAGGGTTCTAACCCTTCTACACCTTATTCCAAATGTAAAAATAGTTTTGGCTTCAATTACACTTAAAGTGGAACTTCATCCGGCAATTAGACTTTAGGTCCATGACTCTAAGCCCTTCCACAATAATAGCATTTATAGCAATCCTTCTTTTTTTTTTCTTTAGAGGCCAATTTTTTTCCTAGCAGCTCTGCCCTCACCATTCTCGCCTAACTGAGAATTACAGCATCTCACAAAAGTGAGTACGCCCCTCACATTTTTAAAATTATTTTATTATATATATTGTGACAACATTGAAGAAATGACACTTTGCTACAATGTAAAGTAGTGACAGTGTGGCACCGGAGGGGGGGAGGAAGCAGAATAGCAGAAGTTCTATTTTTGGGTGGAACTCTGCTTTGAGGTAAAACATGTTTAGGCTTTACAAGCACTTTAATCAGTGTTAATAAACCACAATGCTCCAGACACAATTATACAAATATACAAAGTTACATATTGCTACTTTTGTATCTTTCTGTTCATTCATCTGCAGATCAAAGGGATGAACTTAGACTTGCAAATTATGTCAGTTAAAGCAACCTGATATGTAAAAAAAGTTTTTTGTTTTTTTTTTAACCCTCTGTTGTTATAGTTTACTATAATCAGTGCTAATTAACTCCCTAGTCTCCTCCTTGTTTCAATTATTATTTTCCTGCTGACTTTTTTGCTTGTTCCTATTTTATTAACTATTCATATTTAAACTTTTTTCGATTTTGTTTTGTTTGTTAATATATTTACACATTTAAGATATATTTACACATTTCCCATTTAAAAAAGTGAAAAATTGAAAAAAAAAATAAAAATTTATGAATAACTTTGCAATGCTTTGTACGAGAGGCATACTTTTATTGTCATTTTAAACAGGACAAGTTACAGAATAAAATGTGCACATTTTATGTGCAGTAACACTATTTTTATACTAATACTGCTAAAAAAATGTGTTTTGTTTAGTTTTGTTGTGTTTTTTATTGTCTAAGGATTGTGGGGAAAAAAAATCATTGTTGCATCATGATATCATGAAAAGAAAGCCTTGTTTGTCCTTAAAAAGAAAAAAATACTACGGGGTTATTTACATAAGGCAAGTCCACTTTGCACTGAAAGTGCACTTGGAAGTGCACTCACTCTAAATCTAAGGGGTAGATCTGAAATGAGTGGAAGCTCTGCTGATTTTATCATCCAATCATGTGCAAGCTAAAATGCTGTTTTTTATTTTCCTTGCATGTCCCCCTCGGATCTACAGCGACTGCACTTTCAAGTGTGCTTGCAGTGCAAAGTGGATTTTCCTTTAGTAAATAACCCCCTATATGTATTACCTTGTTACCTTTAGTAACGACGAAGTTATTGCTGAAAAAACAGGGGAAGTTGTTAAAGGGAGCATGCTGGAAATAATTGAAGGACATTGTGGAAATAAATATATATGATTTAAAATTTTGACCATAGATACACTTTAAAAATGACAGCAGAGAGTACATTGTTCTGTGTTTTGGTATTAGTAGTAGTTTTAGCGATATCATCCATAATGGTGCTAAATTATTGCTTTCATGGATAAGCAGTACAAATGCGGTTTAAGAAAAAGAAGCTTTACCTAGTAACAGTGAAAAGTTTTTGGTTTTTTTGTCTGTGATTGGCTGGTAAAGAGTCATTTTAGTTTCTACCTTTCCCTATTGTCAACAGAAAGAAAGAACTAGCAAGATACTAAGATACTTACTCAATACTTATTTGCGTCTCATTAATTGGATTGCTTTGGATGAGAAGCGTTTGCTCTGTGACCAGTGGACTGGTCACAGAGCAAACGCTCTGTGAACTGAAAAATTCTGAAAAAAAAACATCAATTGCAGCCTCACTGTGTCATCAAACGCAGCCAAGCCACTGTGCCCATCAATTACAGCCACTGTGCCCATCAATTGCAGCCACTGTGCCCATCAAACACAGCCACTGTGCCCATCAAATTCAGCCACTGTGCCCATCAAATGCTGCCACTGTGCCCATCGAATGCCGCCACTGTGACATCAAATGCTGCCACTGTTTATCGAATGCTGCCACTGTTTATCGAATGCCACCACTGTGCCCATCGAATGCCGCCACTGTGCCATTAAATGCTGCCACTGTGCTATTGAATGCTGCCACTGTGACCCCCCCCCCATGGCAGCAAGTGGTGTTCTCCATGCATCTCCTCCCCTCCTCTGCTCCCGTCCTCTCCTCCTGATAGGTGTCCAATCAGAGCGCCTGTCATTTCAGCCAATCAGGTGATGGGTAACAGACCCATGCACCTGATTGGTGGAGAGGCGGTTCAGATTTTAGGAACACACCTGGTTGGACTGCGAGCACCAAGCATGGCGCTCGCAGGTCACCTTTTTTGATGCCTATTAGAGCCCATTGGTCATAGAGGGGGGTGGCTGGAGGGGGGGTGGCGCCCATGCGCCCTTATGGACACACTGCCACTGTCTGTGACCATGATTGTCCTGTGTTTGTCCAGTTTGCTTTTGGTTGATAGGATTAAGCTGTCAATCAGTTGAAGGTAGTGTGCATTTGTATTCATAATAAATGTAGTAATGAAGTAGGAATGGGGGTCAGTTTATATGGCCATAGTTATGTGTGTAGTAAGACTGATTTAGAATTTCAGCTAAGAATCATATTTCTTGTATTTCATGTTGAAGCTATTTGTGACTTCCCCATTACAGGAATCTGCTACATTCCTCTTTCTGTGCAAAAAGCTTGCTTGCTGACATCATTTAGGACAGATGAAGGAACCGCAATAGCATATTGCAGAGAGACGAGTTTTGTATAACGCTAAAAATATATATGGTTTTGCGGAACTTATCTGGTTTTAGAATGCATAGGTTGATTTTTAAAAGGTTAGAATGTCTGTTAAAACAGAAGTGTACCTCCTATTTGCTTGTGACGCAATATGCTGAAAATATATATCTATACTGTATTCACTGTATCTGACACTCTTGACGTGTAGGCACTAGTCGGGTCAGGAGTGTCCATTCTTTTCTGGCCAGAAAGATGGAATAAAATCTCCCATACCAGAGTTCTTTGTCCAACTGTCATTTACCGATATTCTGCTACTTTAGTTGGTGCATTTGGCCGTGAGGGGGGAATATCGGTGTGACCTGTTGAGGCAGGTGGCACTGTTTTCCACCAGACCTACAAGGAGTGGTCCGAGAGGCCAGCCCTGCGGGCTATATCGTAGTCTCAAAAGGCGCCTTCTAGAACTGTTATCTAGGAGACTGCGCTGTGTCCCATTTGGTGGCCTGCTGTGGACGACCTTGGTAGCGTCAAAAGGACCTGGGAATCTGAGAAATAGATAGCTGGAGCTCCAACGGGAACAGGTGAGAGTCTTTTTACTTCTGTTTTTGGATAACAGTCAGACAGCCAGCCAGCCTCTCGACGGATCGAGAGAAGGGAAGCCTGATCACCTTCCAAGAGAGACGTCCGTTCAGATGATTGTGCATCTTTCGGATGAATCCTCAGTCAGTCAGTAAATTTTGGGTGGGAGTGTCTGGTATGATTGATGTGTGTATGAGACATCACTTTGTGGTGAGGTGACCATGGTCCTCTTCTAAGTGCGTTTCCTGGCTGGGAGACCGCGCCCAGGCCACTGACCGAGGGAAGCGTTGTCTATTGTCCCTACTTGTGTCGAGGATTCTGACCCCTTACTGAATTCTCATCATTTACCCTACCCTCTGTGTCTGTCTTGGTGTCTTTTAGGTTATAAGTATGGGTGGGAAATATAGTGTTGAATCTCCCCTACAATCCATGATCTCCAACTTTAGGAAGGGATTTGCTAAGAACTGCAATTTAAAACTTAGCCCTGAGAAATTGATAACATTGTTTGAGAAAGATTGGCCCCGCTATGGAGCGCGGTGGCCCCCACAGGGAACCCTTGACTTAGAGACCATTGACTGATTATTTGAGAATATCATGTCAGGCTCACAGAAACATGACCAAGACGCACCTTCCAGGAGGACTGTTCGTTCGGAAGATTGTGCATCCCTCGAATAAATCCTCAGCCAGTCAGGAGGACTGTTCGTTCGAATGATTGTGCATCCCTCAAATAAATCCTCAGCCAGTCAGGAGGAATATCCATCCAGATGATTGTGCATCTCTCGGATAAATCCTCAGCCAGTCAGTCAGGAGGAATGTTCGTCCAGATGATTGTGCATCTTTCGGACAAATCCTCAGTCAGTCAGTCAGCTAGGGGAAAACGTCCGTCTGGATGATTGTGCATCCTTTGGACAAATGGGAGATAAAGACCTGCAGTGGATAGAAGCCACAAAAAGAGGAACAGTGTAGAATTATGGTTATGACAAGAGTAGTACCACTGACAAAACAAACAAAACACATATATTCTCAACCCGAAGAGACAGATGAGCCTCACCCGTATGTAGATGAACGGACCTCAGATAGAGACAGGTCAGAGCCATGTCCAAATGCCCCATCCAGTAAACAAGGGGACTCAAGTTGTTGTCCACCTACATCAGATTCAGCAAGTTTGTCAATGCCAAATCTCAGTAAATATACTCCGAACCGTAACACTCTGGGTATAGGCAGGACAGAAATAGGGAACTCAGTAGTAGTCAATGGGCTCCCCAATCAAGTGTCCACTTCCACTCCGAGAAAGCCTGATGAAAACAGCCGGACCCTTGCCCCGTCTTTCAACATACCTCTGCAAAAGCCCCTAAGAAAACAGGCGGGGGAGGAACATCGGACTCTAGTTTACACCCCTTTTTACCACAACAGATTTACTGAACTGGAAGATTCATAACCCTGCCTACTCTGAGAAGCCCCAAGCCATCACAGATTTGCTCCGGTCAATAACTCAGACCCATAACCCCACTTGGTCGGACTGCCAGCAACTTTTATTGACCCTTTTTTAATACTGAGGAGAGACACAGAATTAACCAAACAGTGCAGAAGTATAAAGGCAAAATACCCTTCCTATTAGAAAGACTTTGTAGTTTTGGGGGGGCATCAAGTCCAACATCAGTTCCTGTAGATGCCGAATTCCCCTATTCCCTTGCTGGGCAGAGACTTGCTAAACTCAGAGCATACATATACTTCCAATCTGACGGACAGGCTATCCTAAAAATTGCCCCATCCCTTTGAAGCCCGCATACTGCAAGACATCCCGGGACTATGGGCAGAAGACAACCCACCAGGATTAGCCAGACACATTTCCCCAATCCTTATTGAATTAAAATCAGGAGCCACTCCAGTCAGCCTGAAACAGTACCCAGTCCCTTTAAAAGCCCTAGTAGGAATACAAAAGTACTTAAACAAATTCCTACACTATGGAATTCTAAAACCCTGTCAGTCTCCCTGGAATACACATCTACTCCCAGTACAGAAACCCGAAACAGCTCACTGTCGTCCTGTTCAAGACCTCAGAGCGGTCAATCAGGCTGTAATGACCATGCACCCAGCAGTCACTAATGAACTGTTACAATTACTGTGGGAGGCAGGTTATAAGGTGTCCCGGAGAAAGGCGCAATTGTGCCAAGAGACTGTAAAGTACCTGGGATTCAGAGTATCACAAGGACAGAGACAATTGGGAGAAGGCAGAAAAGAAGCTGTTTGTCAGATTCCCACCCCGACTACCAGACGGCAAGTATGTGAATTCCTGGGGGTGGCAGGATTCTGCTGAATCTGGATACCGGACTTTGCCACAAAAGCCAGACCCCTCTATGAATCCACAAAGGGGGGGAGAAAAGGAACCCTTTCAATGGGGACAACAACAAAACAGAGCATTAAGACATTAAGGTCTCCCTAATGCAGGCTCCTGCGCTAGGCTTGCCAGATAGCCAAAAAGTCCTCTATTTATATGTCAGTGAAAAACAAGGAATAGCAGTAGGAGTCCTGACACAATACTCTGGGTCTTGGCAGCGCCCTGTAGCATACCTTTCAAAACAACTGGACACTGTAGCTCAGGGATGACCATCCTGCCTGCAGGCCATCACAGCAACAGCCCTCCTTGTGGCCGAAGCTGACAAGTTGTCATTAGGTCAGGAGACTTATGTCCGAGTCCCACACCAAGTACAGGCATTAATGGATTACAAGGGAAATCACTGGTTTACTAGCAGTCAAATGGTTAAATATCAAGCTATGCTGTGTGAAAATCCTCGTATCCACTTAGAGACTGTAAACACTTTAAACCCAGCCACTCTGCTCCCCACCTCACAGGAACCCCTAACTCATGACAGTCTCCAGGTAATGGATATGCAAGCCGACCAGACTTGAAAGACAGCCCCTTGGAAACTCCAAACGTTGAGTACTTTACTGACGGAAGCAGTTTTGTAAAAGATGTTTATCCCCAGATATAGGCTCAGACAATGGCCCTGCTTTTGTCCACAAGTGCCTCCAGGAATTGGCAACAGCCTTTAAGACTACTTGGAAACTACACACTGCATATAGGCCCCAAAGCTCTGGAAAAGATGAACTGCACGCTCAAGTCACAACTGGCCAAGCTCTGTCAAGAAACCCAAATGAAATGGACCTTGATGTTGCCCATTGCTTTACTGAGAATTCAGAGTACCCCAACAAAGAGGACAAATCTGTCCCCTTTAAGGTACTGTATGGTAGGCCCCCACCCATCATTAGAGGGATAAGAGGAGACTTGCATCAGATAGGAGGGGTAGTTAACCGTGAACTGATACAGAGACTTGGGGAGAGTAAGCAAGACATAGGGAAATGGGTTCAAGAGAAACTTCCCATAAGCTTGTCGAACCCAGTACACCCCTTCAAACCAGGAGACACAGTGTGGGTAAAGGAGTGGAACTTAACCCCACTAGGGCCAAAATGGAGAGGTCCTTACACTGTTCTGCTATCTACCCCAACAGCCATAAAAGGTAGTTGAGGTGACACCCTGGATACACCACTCCAGGGTAAAACGAGCTGCTGACCTCACAGACTCCTGGCACAGTACAGTAGATCCCCAAGATCCTTTAAGACTGAGGTTGACCAGAGAAATCAGAAGGAAGAACTCCAGCCCTGTGTTCAGCACACTCCTGGAAGCTGCTGAATTTACGCACGGCAGAAGATAGACAGACTGCAGCCCTGCGGCCAACACACTCCTGGAAGCTGCTGGCTCAACGCACGGCGGAAGATAAAGGATATCTACTAAGCTCTGCTCCAACCACACCCCAGACGCTGGTTGGTCTACACACAAGCTGAAGCCTGAGGATATTCATCGGTGTAATGTTTACTAAAATCTTTATAACAAGACTGTTGATAGTCATAGCAGTGATACTGGCCGAGCTAAAAAGGGGGGAGGGTAATTCATGTGACCCTTGTATATGGACCACCAGAGTAGGATCCATAGCTACCAAGATGTTACTGTGGCACTCTCATTATCAATGCAAGGGCACAGAGACTGGTACTTGCATACATAATGGGACTACCTATTCAATGTGCTCCGTTGAAAATCAGATGCTTCCTATAAAACTTGGCTAACCATTCGGAGCTTTAGCTCCACCGGTAAGCTGGTAAACCATACCCTGATCACCAACTCAAGTATTGCAGAGACAAGTTTTAATTATTTTCTGATTCTCCATATAGTGTATGGAGTGCTAATATTTTTACTCTTTTTGCATTCTTATTGTTACCATGGGCCAAGGGTCACTATCCCAGTGTTTTATAAGTTAATGAGAGACCCGGCTGGAGCCGACAATGGGGAATAATCTCGGTAGAAGAATGTTTTGTGCCTGCTAGTGAGGTCACCATAGAAAAGAAAAAAAAAAACAAAACTGTATGTTATCTAGTAATGCTTAATCTCGCTCATATTAATCGCTATGATTATGATCAAAGGGGGGAATGAAGTAGGAATGGGGGTCAGTTTATATGGCCATAGTTATGTGTGTAGTAAGACTGATTTAGAATTTCAGCTAAGAATCATATTTCTTGTATTTCATGTGGAAGCTTTTTGTGACTTCCCCATTACAGGAATCTGCTACATTCCTCTTTCTGTGCAAAAAGCTTGCTTGCTGACATCATTTAGGACAGATGAAGGAACCGCAATAGCATATTGCAGAGAGACGAGTTTTGTATAAAGCTAAAAATATATATGGTTTTGCAGAACTTGTCTGGTTTTAGGATGCATAGGTTGATTTTTAAAAGGTTAGAATGTCTGTTAAAACAGAAGTGTACCGCCTGTTCGCTTGTGACGCAATATGCTGAAAATATATAGCTACAGTGTATTCACTGTATCTGACACTCTTGACGTGTAGACGCTAGTCGGGTCAGGAGTGTCCATTCTTTTCTGGCCAGAAAGATGGAATAAAATCTCCCATACCAGAGTTCTTTGTCCAACTGTCATTTACCGATATTCTGCTACTTTAGTAACATCATTTAGCCAGATCTGATACTTTAACCACTTAAGGACAGAGCTTCGTCTGAGATTTGGTGTTTACAAGTTAAAATCATTTTTATTGCTAGAAAACTACTTAGAACCCCCAAACATATTTTTTTTTCAGACACCCTAGAGAATAAAATGGCGGTCATTGCAATACTTTATGTCACACTGTATTTGCGCAACGGTCTTACAAGCGTAATTTTTTTGGGGAAAGAATACACTTTTTTAAATAAAAAATAAGACAACAGTAAAGTTAGCCCAATTTTTTTCTATATTGTGAAAGATAATGTTACACCAAGTAAATTGATACCCAACATGTCACGCTTCAAAATTGCACCCGGTCATGGAATGGCGACAAACTTTGGCACTTCACTTAAAAGTCTCCATTGGCAACGTTTAAAAATGTCTACAGTTTACCAGTTTTAAATTACAGAGGGGATCTAGTGGTAGAATTATTGCTGTCGCGCTACCGATCGTGGTAATACTGCACATGTGTGGTTTAAACACCGCTTTCATATGCGGGCGCGACTTACGTATGCGTTCGCTTCTGCGTGCAAGCTCTTCGGGATGGGGCACTTTAATTTTTTTTTTTATACTTATTTCGTTTTACTTTTTTTTTTCACACTGTCCTTAAAATAAAAAAAAATTGGGTCACTTTTATTCCTATTACAAGAAATGTAAACATCCCTTGTAATAGAAAGAAGCATGACAGGACCACTTAAATGTAAGATTTGGGGTCAAAAAGACCTCAAATCTCATATTTACACTAAAATGCAATAAAAAAAAATGTCATTTTTATTTTTGAAAAAAAAAAAAAAAATTTCCCTTTAAGACCATTGGGCGGAAGTGACGTTTGACATCGCTTCTGCCATCTAATGTTATGGAGTCGAGTGGGGGCCATCTTTCCCTCACTCGGCATCCAGACTCAGAGGGGAAAGGGTGCGATCGTCTCCGCTGCTACTGACGGCTCTGGTAAGCGGCAGAGTTGACCGGAGCGAGGCGGGAGGAGGGCTTCACTCGCCCCCAATAAAAGTGATCTCGCGGCGAATCCACCGTAGAGACTACTTTTATCATAAAGAGAACCGCACGCCGTTTCTGAAAATACAGTTAGTGTCAAAGTACCGACGTACAGATACAGCGACTTGCGTGAAGTGGTTAATTGAATAAGCTGAAGTTAGAAGCTGAATTGCCACCATGCACAGTTGCACCAAATTTTGCACTCTCTTTAGTTTTAGCAGATCAACCCCTGTGTTAATTAGATTGCGACAATCTGTGCTGGAAGCTCAGAGTCTCAAACTAACGGTTTGGGAATGTGAAAACCCACCAAAAGCTGTTTCTTGTCTGTGTTGGCGAAAAGTTACATTGTAAATTTTTCTCCTTATTAGAGGAGAAGGTTGTGAAAAAAATCTATTGAAATAATAAATAGATCAGGGCTTGATCTAGTTTAGTGAGTCAGTTAGTGTCAGTGGCAGTAACAGGGTAAGTGTGTTTTAGGTAGGAAAAAAAAGTTTTTCTCATTTAGTGTTTTAAGACTGAAAAAAAGCAAAATGCATACTATTGTTAGACCAAAAAACACATGCAGCATCTCACAAAAGTGAGTCCATCCCTCACATTTTTGTAAATATTTTATTCTTTCATTTCATGTGACAACACTGAAGAAATTACACTTTGCTACAATGTAAAGTAGTGAGTGTACAGCTTGTATAACAGTGTAAATTTGCTGTCCCCTCAAAATAACTCAACACACAGCCATTAATGTCTAAACCGCTTGCAACAGAAGTGAGTACACCCCTAAGTGAAAATGTCCAAATTGGGCCCAAAGTGTCAATATTTTGTGTGGCCACCATTATTTTCCAGCACTACCTTAACCCTCTTCCACCTTCCGTTTGAGGATGCCTCACAGGTTCTCAATAGGGTTTAGGTCTGGGGACATGCTTGGCCAGTCCATCACCTTTACCCTCACCTTCTTTAGCAAGGTAGTGGTCGTCCTGGAGGTGTGTTTGGGGTCATTATCATGTTGGAATACTGCCCTGCGGCCCAGTCTCTGAAGGGAGGGGATCATGCTCTGCTTCAGTATGTCACAGTACATGTTGGCATTCATGGTTCCCTCAATGGCCTGTAGCTCCCCAATGCCGGCAGCACTCATGCAGCCCCAGACCATGACACTCCCACCACCATGCTTGACTTTAGGCAAGACACACTTGTCTTTGTACTCCTCACCTGGTTGCCGCCACACACGCTTGACACCATCTGAACTAAATAAGTTTATATTGGTCTAATCAGACCACAGGACATGGTTCCAGCAATCCATGTCCTTAGTCTGCTTGTCTTCAGCACACTGTTTACGGGACTTCTTGTGCATCATCTTTCGAAAAGGCTTCCCTTTGGGACAACAGCCTTGCAGACCAATTTGATGCAGTGTGCAGCGTATGGTCTGAACACTGACGGGCTGACCCCCCACCCCTTCAACCTCTGCAGCAATTCTGTTATACATGTTTTCTATGGATAACCCCACTATTGGGAAAATTGTTAGGGCTTGGGGGTTCTCTTTTTTTGGGGGGGGGGGATGTTGGTTTATTTTTGGGAACCCTATAAAACTTTTAATAAAAACTGATCCAAACAAATATTGTAGGGTAGGAACACAGGAGTAGGAGGTGTTTGGTGTAGTTCTCCAAATTGGCCACTACATGTGACCATATATAAGGCTGTGAGTAGACAGTATACAGTAAGTTCCTAGGTAACCGCTAGGGATGAGCTTTGAGTTCGAGTTGAACTCATGTTCGACTCGAACATCGGCTGTTTGCCAGTTTGCCGAACAGCGAACATTTTGGGGTGTTCGCGGCAAATTCTAAAGCCGCGGAACACCCTTTAAAAGTCTATGGGAGAAATCAAAAGTGCTAATTTTAAAGGCTTATATGCATGGTATTGTCATAAAAAGTGTTTGGGGACCTGGGTCCTGCCCCAGGGGACATGGATCAATGCAAAAAAAAGTTTTAAAAACGGCAGTTTTTTCGGGAGCAGTGATTTTAATAATGCTTAAAGTAAAACAATAAAAGTGTAATATTCCTTTAAATTTCATACCTGGGGGGTGTCTATAGTATGCCTGTAAAGGGGCACATGTTTCCCGTGTTTAGAACAGTCTGACAGCAAAATGACATTTCAAAGGAAAAAATGTCATTTAAAACTACTCGCGGCTATTAATGCATTGCCGGTCCGACAATACACATAGAAGTTCATTGATAAAAACAGCATGGGAATTTCCCACAGGGGAACCCCGAACCAAAATTTAAAAAAAAATGACGTGGGGGTCCCCCTAAGTTCCATACCAGGCCCTTCAGGTCTGGTATGGATATTAAGGGGAACCCTGGCCAAAATTTAAAAAAAAATGGCGTGGGTGTCCCCCTCAAAATCTATACCAGACCCTTCAGGTCTGGTATGGATTTTAAGGGGAACCCCGTGCCAAAAAAAAAAAAAATGGCATGGGGTCCCCCCAAAAATCCATACCAGACCCTTATCTGAGCACACAACCTGGCAGGCCACAGGAAAAGAGGGGGGACGAGAGAGCGCCCCCCCTCCTGAACCGTACCAGGCCACATGCCCTCAACATTGGGAGGGTGCTTTGGGGTAGCCCCCCAAAGCACCTTGTCCCCATGTTGATAGGGACAAGGGCCTCATCCCCACAACCCTTGCCCGGTGGTTGTGGGGGTCTGCGGGTGGGGGGCTTATCGGAATCTGGAAGCCACCTTTAACAAGGGGACCCCCATATCCTGCCCCCCCTGTGTGAAATGGTAAGGGGGTACCCCTACCATTTCACAAAAAAACTGTCAAAAATGTAAAAAATGACAAGAGACAGTTTTTGACAATTCCTTTATTTAAAGTTTTCTTTTCCATCTTATTTCTTCTATCTTCTTTCTTCTATGTTCCTTTGGTTTCTTCCTCCATCTTCTTCTTCCTCTGGTTCTTCCTCCGATCCTCTGCTTCTTGCTCCGGTGTTCTCGTCCGGCATCTTTCTCCGCGGCGTCTTCTTCCCTTCTTCGTTCTCAGGCCACTCCGCATCCATGATGGGAGGCTCCCGCTGTGTGACGCTTCTCGTCTTCTGACGGTTCTTAAATAACGGATAAATTACATAACGGGTGACCCCCCTCTGACGTCACAGGGAATGCCACAGGGAAGTCCCCATCAAGTCTCCGTGCTTGAGAGGGGGGCGGGGTCACCGGGTGGCACCGCCCTCTGTAATTTAAGAAGTGTCAGAAGACGAGAAGCGCCACACAGTGGGAGCCTCCCATCATGGATGCGGAGCAGCCCCAGAACGAAGAAGGGAAGAAGACGCCTCGGAGGAAGATGCCGGACGAGAACACCGGAGCAAGAAGCAGAGGATCGGAGGAAGAACCAGAGGAAGAAGAAGATGGAGGAAGAAACCGAAGGAACATAGAAGAAAGAAGACAGAAGAAATAAGATGGAAAAGAAGAAGACTTTAAATAAAGGAATTGTCAAAAACTGTCTCTTGTCATTTTTGACAGTTTTTCTGTGGAGGAAGAAACCAAAGGAACATAGGAGAAAGAAGATAGAAGAAATAAGATAGAAAAGAAGAAGACTTTAAATAAAGGAATTGTCAAAAACTGTCTCTTGTCATTTTTAACATTTTTGACAGTTTTTTTGTGAAATGGGGCAAAGGGTTGTGGGTATGAGGCTCTTGTACCCATCAACATGGGGACAAGGTGCTTTGGGGGGCTACCCCAAAGCACCCTCCCAATGTTGAGGGCATGTGGCCTGGTATGGTTCAGGAGGGGGGCGCTCTCTCGTCCCCCCTCTTTTCCTGCAGCCTGCCAGGTTGCGTGCTCGGATAAGGGTCTGGTGTGGATTTTTGGGGGACCTGAAGGGTCTGGTATAGATTTTGAGGGGGACCCCCACGCCATTTTTTTAATAAATTTTGGCCAGGGTTCCCTTTAATATCCATACCAGACCTGAAGGGCCTGGTATGGAATTTAGGGGGACCCCCACGCTATTTTTTTTTTAAATTTTGGTTTGGGGTTCCCCTGTGGGGAATTCCCATGCCGTTTTTATCAATTAACTTTTATGTGTTTTGTCGGACCAGCAATTCATTAATAGCCACGAGTAGTTTTAAATGACTTTTTTCCTTTGAAATGTAATTTTGCTGTCAGACTGTTCTAAACACGGGAAACATGCGCCCCTTTACAGGCATAATATAGACACCACCCAGGTATGAAATTTAAAGGAATATTACACTTTTATTGTTTTACTTTAAGCATTATTAAAATCACTGCTCCCGAAAAAACTGCCGTTTTTAAAACTTTTTTTTGCATTGATCCATGTCCCCTGGGGCAGGACCCAGGTCACCAAACACTTTTTATGACAATAACTTGCATATAAGCCTTTAAAATTAGCACTTTTGATTATTCATGTTCGAGTCCCATAGACTTTAATGGTGTTCGCATGTTCTGGTGCAAACCGAACATGTGGGGTGTTCGGCTCATCCCTAGTAACTGCTAGAGGTCCCACTAGTAGTAAGTGGAATGTACCATAGATATATAGGAAGGGCCAGCCCTGCCCCTGCCAGTGTGGGGCAATTTAGATAAGAGGGCTCTATTTACTGTGTGTAGTCAGGTGTGAGTCTGCCCTGGGTAGAGTTGGTCATGGGAAGCAGTGCAAGGAAGGTTCGCATAGGATTAGTGCACAGATCCTAAATAAATACACAAAGCATGCTGAGTTGCAGGTACATTCTTCTTATATTTAGACAATATCAGTGAGTCTTGCAGGTTGGGTGTTTAGATCATGCATAGGTGTGTGACATGCCTAAGGAAGAAGGACAGAGGAGAGCAGCCAGGCAAGCCCGGCACCATCCTAATCGCAGGAGGAGTTTGGCAGAGTAGGCACAAAATCCAATGTGGTGGATCACTTAATTCCCAAGGAAAGGTCATTGGCGGTGTCTACTCCAACTCATAGGCATGATGATTTTTATCGGTTTGGTACTCCATAGGAGTATGCATATATATATATATATATATATATATATATATATATATATATATATATATATATATATATATATATATATATACTCATGGGAGTATAGTTTGCTGGTGAATGCCTTACTTTTCATGTCTCATGTATTTCTGTTGTTTCTCTTTCAGTGGATTACTTTGAATTTGCTGCCCTCATGGTCCAGACTCAGAAGCCAACAGGGGAATATGTATTTGATTACAGTGGCAATGAGCTGTACCATGTGGATCTGAATAGTAAGCAGGTAGTATGGACTCTCCCTGGCTAAGAGAAATGCATGACATATGATGTACAGAATGCTCTGCAAAATATGAAAGTAGGAAGCCACAACTTGGATATAATAATGGTGCGCTCAAACCACACGCCAGCAATCAGCGGCAAGGACTGCTTTTTTTGCAATTTTCAGCAAATATTTGGAATGTTCTCCTTTTTTTTATTACAAGTATTTATATAGTGCCGACAATTTATGTAGTGATTTACATATATATTGTACATTCACATCAGTCCCTGCCCTCAAGGAGCCTAAGGATACCTCACATTCATACATACACATCAGTGGCGGCTGGTGTCTTTTTTTTTTTTGGAGGGACGGCAAACAACCACCCCCCTCGGTCGGTCGGTGGCACCCCCCCATGCTCGGGTCACCCCCCGGGGGTCTTGTGGTCGGTCGGTCAGTCGGTCACCCAGCACTTACCCCATCTAGGTTCCGGGTGGGCAGCGCCTACGTTTGACAGGCGGGCGCCTCCTCCTCCTCTGCATCACGACGGCTTTCCCTCCTCCTCCTAGGTGTCCAATAGGATCACCTGTCCTTTCAGCCATTCCAGTGACGGGTCTCACGACACACTTCCTGATTGGCCCGGGAGGAGGATCAGTGTGAGAATAGTGAATATTTATTTGCTATGGTCACACAACTGGGTGGGCTCAGAGTGCTCCTTTGGGCTCAGAGTGCTCCTTTTTTGAAGCCTATTAGAGTCTCTGACTCTAATCACATGCTTCAAAACCCCCCCATTGGAGTCCATGTATCCGGTACCCTGAATGTAGATTAGGGGGCCAGAGGCATGGATAGGGGGCGGCGCCCGTGCACCCCTAATGGGCGGGGCGCCACTGATACACATACTAGGGCCAGTTTAGACAGAAGCCAGAGGAAATTGGAGTACCCGGAGGAAACCCACACAGGCACAGGGAGATCATACAAGCTCCAGGCAAGTAGTTTCCTGGTTGGGATTTGAACCGATGACCTCAGTGCTGCCAGGCGGAAGCGCCCCTCTGACTTGTGCATAATATTGTGTTTGGCATTGTTTGCTTTGTATGTATGGTTTACCTAGAAATTATCACCAAATAATAAAGAAAAAAGAATACTAATGGGGTTAGGATTTGAAATATACAGTATTTATGGGTATTTATGGGTATTAAACAAAATAACTGTACAGTCTACATAAATTATGTAATCACCTTCACAGTAAAATATCCCAGTCCTAAATTCAGTCCTAAGTGTGTTATTGTATATGAAATATGACTATTTTTGTCGCCAAACTAAATGATCAGTAAGATGCATCTCAGATGCATTTATGAAAAGTTTATACATTTATAAAAATAACTTTTTATGTAATTATTTTTTTTCTAGAACATCGTTATTTTACAAATACACTTTTCATACAGGATGTATTTGGGACACTTAATTTGCAAAGCATGATGGGCTTTCTGGTAAGGAAGCTCAGCACTGTCTGCATGCATGTTGCCAATCTGTGTATAACTGATTAATTCAGATCTCTTCTAGGAGAGAGGTTGGGGGGGGGGGGGTTCCCCCCCTCTGTATCTAACTGCAGTCTATGTAATATTATATCTTCTATAATTTATGCTTGTTTCACAGCAGGCTGTAATATGGACCTACAAAAAGTTGATCTTCTGAGCTCACAACAAGTGCCAAATAGGGAATATTGATAGACCTTCACCTGACTGAGAATAACATACACATATCTCCTTTAAACTGTCATTTTAGAGGGTAACCCAGGAAAGCTCCCCATAGATCCCTGGATAATGGAGAATTAAACATGATAATAATCTAAAACCTTTAACCAGCATACTGAGCTCGGAGCAATGCCAGTATGTACTGTATATACGGTAAGTCATATCATATAAGGATTGTATTTTAAAATAAACGAGTAACATTGCAGATTACTTTTTTTTTCATTAACCACATCCCTCCTGGCCATTGTATATAGTTGGCAGGAACTTTTTTGACCTATCAGGATGTACATACGTTCCACCATTGGGCGCAAGGGCATGACCTGCGATCACTGTGTCCCTTGGAAATTAGGGTACAGAGCCAACAAAAATTGGCTCTGTACCATGTGATCACTGTGACCAATCACAGTGATCACAGAGCTAAACGAAGGTTGTGTGTTGCGGCAATCAGCTCTCCTTCCTCTCAAACAGAGAGCATGTATGAGAGGAAGAGGAGCCGATCTGTGAGAGTACTGTGATTTTGCACTTAAAATACCAGTGTCACACACAAGTGCAGCCATCTACAGTGCCCTGATTGCTATCCGCACCAGTGTAACCTGCCACATGCCAGTGCAACCATCCACTGTGTCCCTGATTGCTAGCCACACCTGTACCAGTGTCACCAGTGCAACCATCAACATCTGTACCTTATCATCATCACATTAGTAACCTATCAACATCACACTGGTACAGTGTCTTCTGTGCAGCCATCAAAATCTGTACCTGAACATCATCACACCAGTTACTAATCACCTTCACACCTGTACAGTGTCACCAGTGCAACCAGCAACATCTGTACCAGATTACTGCCACACCAATACTTTATAACCACCACGCCAGTACATTTTTACTGGTGCAGCCAGCAACATCTGTTCCATGGTCGCCAGTGCATCCAGCAACATCTGTGCCTGATCACCTTCACACCAGTACAGTGTCACCAGTGCAACCAGCAACATCTGTACCAGATTACTGCCACACCAATACTTTATAACCACCACGCCAGTACATTTTTACTGGTGCAGCCAGCAACATCTGTTCCATGGTCGCCAGTGCATCCAGCAACATCTGTACCGGATTACTGCCACACCAGTACCTGATAACCACCACACCAGTACAGTGTCACTGGTGCAGCCAAAAACAGCTGTACCAGTGTCGTCAGCAACATCTTTACCTGATCACTGACACACCAGTACAGTGTCACCATGCAGCCAGCAACATCTGTACCAGTGTGACCAGTGCAGCCAGCAACATCTGTACCGGATTGCTGCCACACCAGTACCTGATAACCACCAGTACAGTGTCCCTGGTGCAGCCAGCAACCACCACACCAGTACAGTGTCACTGGTGCAGCCAGAAACATCTATATCATTGTCACCAGTGCAGCCAGCAACATCTTTACCTGTTCACTGTCACCCCAGTACAGTGTCATCATTGCAGCCAGCAACATCTGTACCAGTGCAGTAAGCAACATCTGTACCAGTATCAGACCAGTGTACAACAGCAACTGTGCTACTATTATGGATACCATCTCTATGTGGACAATTTGCTAGCCTGCCATTATTTTGACATATTTGTTTGCAGCAAACTGTAGCTTGTGGTACAATGCGAGCAAATCACAAGGCCTTCCCACAAAGTCTGGTCACCACAAAGCTGAAAAGGGGGAGTCAGAAAGCTTGTGCAACAAAGAAATTCCTAAATGGAAGGAAGTTCTCTGTCCTCTCCTCCATTCACAAAGACACCTCAGTGGAAATCTAGGGAAGGCACAGTCTGCTCTAAAAACCACTTTGTGTGCATGACTACAATAAATTCATGGGAGGTGTAGATTATAATGGCCAAATGAGGCAACCAGATGATCCACCCACTGGTATAAAAAAGTGTCCATCTACCCTTCCATGGGGCCACAGGAAGTGCTGGCTCCTTTCTAAATTACCAAGAAAAGTTTATAACAGCCCTTATTTACCAGCAACATTGAAACATTTGCTCCGATGCAGTCAGCAGGCTGTATGAGAGACACTTCCCTACTATGTTCTCTTTGTACCAAAAAAAAGGCTGAACTCCCTACAAATGTTGTGTATGCACCAAGGATGGAGTAAGACATGACACACTTTACTATTGTTCCCAATGTCCCTCTCAACCTGGCCTCTGCATAGTAGACAACTTCTGTTGCTACCATACCTCACTACGGTCTTAGTGAAGGTATAGTGAAGGTGTTTCTCCTATGTCTAACTGCCTGCATTTTGCCTGTATCCAATGTCATGTGTACTGACCATTTGCCTGTTTTATCAACCATGTTTCTGCCTGCTGCCTGGACAGACCATTTTTCCTGTATTCTGAACTTGTCTCTGCCTGCCACCTGAATTGAAACTGGCCTGTTAATCGACCAAGTTTCATTGGGACAGCACTTTCCTCTGAGGAGGTAGTCATTGCAAGTGATTTATGGAAAAATAGACTGCAGTCAGCTTTAATTAAAAAACATTTGAACTCAACTTTTCAAATTGCATTAACATTTGAAAGCTTTCATGAGATTTTAGTGATTGGGTTTAGATTTACCTTAAGCATATTCTTACTTAATTTACATTACTACAACTAATTTTTATTTGCACACTATTGACATTGAAGCTCAGTTAATTAAATGTCTATACCACGGGGTGTCCAATCTTTTGACCTTCCTGGACCACATTGAACGAAGAGGATTTGTCATGAGCTGCACATAAAATACACTTACAGGACTGTGTGTGGGCTCCATCACACATTTTCCATCGGATTTTCTGACACACAAAGTTTGAGAGCAGGCTATAAAATTTTCCGACAACAAAATCCGCTGTCGGAAATTCCGATCGTGTGTACACAAATCCGATGCACAAAGTGCCACGCATGCTCAGAATAAATAAAGAGATGAAAGCTATTGGCTACTGCCCCGTTTATAGTCCCGACTTACGTGTTTTACGTCACCACGTTCAGAATGATCGGATTTTCCGACAACTTTGTGTGACCGTGTGTATGCAAGAAAAGTTTGAGCTAACATCCGTCGGAAAAAATCCATGGATTTTGTTGTCGGAATGTCCGATCAATGTCCGACCGTGTGTACGGGGCATAAGGGTCCGTGATGAGCAGGAAAAGTCTGAAATCATAAGAAATGAAACTTTATTTTTTTTGTAACTTTTTTATTATAAAAGTAAAAAGAGGGCAACATAAATATTTGACACTGTTTTTGATAAACTAACACATCAATAGCTGGTTGGATGGATGTAGTAGAAATTCTCAATGAATTCTCAAGGTGCTTATCTGATATTTTGGTACTAATCTTGCACTTCCTGTGTTTCATCCTTGAAAATAATTGCTCACAAAGGTGAGATGCTGAAAACTGATAACATGAATAAGGTGTGATTGTAAAGAATGGGATGTTTTTCTTTGGGAAGATAAAACCATATAAACGTCCAGTAAAGACACACTGACAAATTTATCTTTGGAAGCATGTGTTCGCTAAGTGAAAACACATTTTTACAAAAAATCTCCCCCAAAAATCTGCCTTTTTAATTAAATTTACAATTTTGTGTGGGGCCGCATTTATAGCCATCTTGGGCCACATGTGGCCCGTGGGCCCCACAGGTTGGACACCCCAGATCTACACTATTGTTAACGAAGCCTATTGATATTTTTTTTTAAACTTCACACTCAGCAAAATATTATTTCCCAGACTTAACTGTCTCCTGCGTGGTACCACTATTACTGTACCCGCCTGTTGAAGACTTTTGCAGCACAGAGCTCCTTATGCTCTCTTATTCTCCTCTGCGAAATAGATATTCAGATATCAGACCTTGTTCACAGAAATTCATAGGTACGTACTTATCAGGCTGCCTACAGCTGAGCTGAGCTGCTTCTTCATGAAAGCTGGTAACCCTGGGGCAATTCCTGCATCCAGTGTATAATGGCCAGCTCAGTTCCCTGCGTGGCAGTGGCAGTTTTTTTTTAACTTATCATGCATGTCACTAACATGTTATTTAAAAGAAATACATACATACTAACCTAGATACATACTAACCTAAATACATACATACTAACCTAGGTGGATGCAGCATCAGTATGATGCTGCATCTGTCCCCTGTCACCTCTAAGACCTAGAACTGAGTGATAAAAGACCACTGATTGCTCATTTCTCGGTCTTCAGTGAGCCGAGAGTGGTGACTGTCCACCTGCCCTCTGCTCTGCCCCATCCAACACTCACTGGAGTGCTGAGCTGAAAAGGGGGCTACAGTGGCTGCCTCAGGCTCTTAGTGGTGCACTGAGAATCTAAGCCAGCTTCCAGTCAGGCATCTAGGTGGATCCCGACATTAAAGCAGGAATCCCCGCAGAGTCTGGACCGGCTGAATATGGATCACAAGAGTACAGAACTATGTGCACCCCTGTGACCTAAAGGACAAGTATGATCAAAATAGCTTTGGCTATACTTCTCCTTAAATAAACATAATATGTCTGTGTTTGCTACTGTTGACTACAGAGTGGCCAGACCACGTATGGCAATCTACCTGTAATGATGGAAAACATGCAGGTAGGCCAATGTGTAGCCAGCCGGCATCTGTGGTGTAGCCAGCCGGCATCTGTGATGTATGCCCTACATGACTTTGTCTAATTCTTCCCAGTTATACCCAGAGTGAGAATATACACAGAACATCCTGTAGTGCTCGGAGAGCCAAACATCTTGATCTGCTCAGTGGCAAACATCTTTCCTCCGGTAATGAACATGACTTGGCTGAAGAATGGAGAGAAGATAGACCGGGGGTTTACCGAAAACCTCTTCTTACCACATCAGGAGGATCACTCTTTCTTCAAGTTTCTCTATCTGGCTTTCATTCCAAGTAAGAATGACATTTACACATGTGAAGTGAAGCACTGAGGCCTGGATAAAGCACAAAGGATCTTCTGGGGCAAGTCTAGGGACAAAGATGTAAATATTGTGGATGTATTATGTGATTTCCATAAGAATGTGTGAAATGATATAATCAATTGACAAAATTATTCAAAAATGTTTTATATTTATGAATCTGTATTTTTTCCACTTTGCCTATAAATCCTTCAAATACTCTATGGAACGTCTTGATAGTGTAAAGGTAAGGAATAAAGATTTTGGAATTTCCTGAGCTGTGACATTTCACAAGCCTACCTACTGCACCTTCACAGAGAATGTGGAGAATTGCTAACAATAAAAAATGTGACCATATGAGTGGAAACATCTGTACATGTGACTAAAAAGGGAACAGTGCACATAAATAAGTGAACTGGTGACTGAAAGAAACCAGTACACACCAAAAATAATGTGGTGAAAATACATAACACATAAGTTGAGTGTGTAAAAATATGAATAAATATGACAGGAACTGTGTTGGTGAAACACAGTAAATAATATTAGTAGTATAAACAAAAAGGGGGTGCACCAGAAAAAATAAACTTACAAACTAACTGGATCATACATGCATAATTGAACCAAGAAATAAACCACAATCTGTGAAAAATATGATTTACTCTAAATAGCCATAATCAATGATTAAATAAAATTATTTAAAACATGAGATTGCTGAAACCTTTCTGGGGTCCAGAAAGACTTTTTTCTGTCTACTTCCTCTACTAGCAAACTTTTTCTCTAGCCCATTTACCTTCCACTTTTAACTTATCCACCTACACCTGGATATCCAGCCATGATGGTAATTTCCTTCTTTTAGGGAAGGAGCAGAAGCAGCCCATTCCAATGCTGGCTACTTAATGCACTACAAGACCCACATGGAGAACCCTGTGACACACTTGATGTGAGATTCTGGAAACCAGGATCTACCATGTCCACCCTCCGCAGGTGCCAGATAAATGCTATAGGTCTCCTTTTTATACTGTTCTACTCTACACATGGAGTGATCTCACCTTTCTGATCTTCACACTGGGAATGTTTTCTGGAATTTACATGATGTAGTCTTTTCTATGTCTGTACCAGTGGCGGCTGGTGCTCAAAATTTTTGGGGGGCGCAAACAAACTAATGAATTCTGAAAAAAAACATCAATTGCAGCCTCACTGTGCCCATCAATTGCAGCCACTGTGCCATCAAACACAGTCACTGTGCCCATCAATTGCAGTCACTTTGCCCATCAATTGCAGCCACTGTGCCCATCAATTGCAGCCACTGTGCCCATCAAACGCAGCCACTGTGCCCATCGAATGCCGCCACTGTGCCCATCAAATGCCGCCACTGTGCCCATCAAATACCGCCAGTGTGCCCATCAAATGCTGCCATTGTGACCCCCGCCCACTCGCCATCTGCACTTACCCTATCTCAGTGAGGCAGTGGGTGACGGTGTCTAGAGGTGTAATCAATGCGTCTCCTCCCGTCCTCTCCTCCTGATAGGCGTCCAATCACAGCACCTGTCATTTCAGCCAATCGGGTGACGGGTTACGGGTAACAGACCCGCGCACCTGATTCTGGAGAGGCGGTTCAGTGTTAGGAAAGCGAATATTCATTCGCTTTTCTAACACACCTGGGTGGACTGCAAGCACAATGCTTTGCGCTCGCAGTTCACCTTTTTTGAAGCCTATTAGAGCCTATGGCTCTAGTCGGGTGCTTCAAAAACACCCCCCACCGCTGTAAATCAGGCGCCCAGCGTCCGAAAAGGGACTGGGCGCCAGAATAGGGGGTGGTGATGGCCGAGGATAAATTCATGCTATGTCAGTGACGCACACACGTTGTGTGAATCGGACACGTATACTCCCTGCATCATTCAATCATGTATCTTTTTCTTCATGATGACTCCTATTATTTTCTCCTGTTACTTTTTCTTACACCATTCCCTTTCTCACTTTTTCTTTCCCTTGTGCATCCCTGCCCATATTGTTGCGGACTTCAGTACATTACATGGATACTTTCATATACTCCTAGCTAACTCTTAAGTAGTTATTAACGGACTTAGTTACATATACTAATACAATTTTTTGTTACAGTTGTTATGCTGCATATGGCCAATGGGGGACTTCAGGGGATATTCTCTTTTCACACATTTTTCTGCCATGTTCGCCCTCCGCCTGGTCTGTGTCTGGGTGTGTTGGATCCCGCTTCTTCAGCTCCCGGTTGGAATGCCTTTCGCTGCTGCCGTGTGAGGGGTAGCCCTCGGACCCAATCTTCTGATGTAAGTATGGGATGTCCTAGTGGGCCCCCTGCTTTTTTTCTGACCACAACCAATTTTGTATGTCCTATCTCGTTGATATTTACATTACAGACAAATTTGCATAAACAGACATCAACACCTGAAGAAGCGAGCTGAGCTCGCAAAACGCGCATTTTTTGTATTACTACCATTGCATATCATCATGTGTATGGCTGTTTACAACTTGCACTATGAGTTTACTATTCATGTCTATGTATATATTATTTCCACCAATAAATTCTGAGATTTTACTTAGTCAACTTACTCCATTTACTGGTTTTGACCATTATGATCACCTCATTTAAAGTCCCATGGGCAACATTTTGTTGTATTGCATGTTATTTGGGGATGGAGGTGTGTCATAACAAAGATAAAGCTTTCAGATTGCTTCTTTTCTAATAAGTAAATAAAGTTCATCTGTGTGTAATTTATTCTCCTTATAAATACAACTGTTCTGTGAAGCCCTCAGAGGTTTGCTAGAGAACCTTAGTGAAAAAAGATAAACATAAAGGCCAAGGAACACACCAGACAGGTCAGGGATGAAGTTGTGGAGAAGTTTAAAGCAGGGTTAGGTTATAAAAAGTATCCCAAGCTTTGAACATCTCACAGAGCTCTGTTCAATCCATCATCCAAAAATGGAAAGAGTATGGCACAACTGCAAACCTACGAAGACATGGCTGTCCACCTAAACTGGCAGGCCGGGCAAGGAGAACATTAATCAGAGAAGAGCCAAGAGGTCCATGGTAACTCTGGAGGAGCTGCAGAGATCCACAGCTCAGGTGGGAGAACCTGTCCACAGGACAACTATTAGTTGAGCACTCCACAAATCTGACCTTTATGGAAGAGTGGCAAGAATAAAGTAATTGTTGAAAGAAAGCCATAAGAAGTCCTGTTTGCAGTTTGCGAGAAGCCATCTGGGGGACACAACAAACTTGAACTTTTTGGCCTAAAAGCAAACCGCTATGTGTGGCGGAAAACTAACACTGCACATCACCCTGAACACACCAATGATTTAGATCAAAGCATATTCATGTGTTAGAATGGCCCAGTCAAAGTCCAGACATAAATCCAATAGAGAATCTGTGGCAAGACTTGAAAATTGCTGTTCACAGATGCTCTCCATCCAATCTGACAGAGCTTGAGCTATTTTGCAAAGAAGAATGGGCAAACATTTCACTCTAGATGTGCCAAGCTGGTAGAGACATCCCCAAAAAGACTTGCAGCTGTAATTGCAGTGAAAGGAGGTTCTACAAATTAATGACTCAGGGGGGCTAAATACAAATATATGTCACACTTTTCACATATTTACAAAATTTTGAAAACCATTTATCATTTTCCTTCCACTTCACAATTGTGTGCCACTTTGTGTTGGTCAATCACATAAAATCCCAATAAAATACATTTACATTTCTGGTTGTAACCTGACAAAATGTGGAAAATTTCAAGGGGTGTGAAAACTTTTTCAAGGCACTGTATATTAATGGCACAGTGCTATTTTTCACTACCAGGGGGGTGATTTATCCATGTTGTCACCCAAGATTCACAAAGATGTCCTAGAACTGCGGGAGCGAATGGGCCAACTTGCTGTGCTCGCAGCGGACCATCTCAAGGCTGCCCAAACCCGCCAAAAGACGTGGTATGACTGCAAAGCTCGAACCCACGAGTTTTCTGAGAGCCAACAGGTCCTCATGATACTCCCAAATCCCCAAAACAAATTACTGATGAGAAGTTTGAATACACCTGACCTTGGTGTCTGTTGTTATTGGACAGTGTACCCCACCCTGAAGCCACGGGAGGGGGGGGGTGGAGTGTCCCTGAGTTGTATATCTGTGGTTACATGTGTTTGAATAAAGAGTCTGATGTTTTTCACCCTACACTGAGTTACGTGGGTGGGCTAAAGGGTCTTGGATCATGTGGTACCGGATAGAGGAAGCATTTACAGCGAACATAGTTCTGTTGAGGACGGAGGACCATTACAGCGACTTTGGCCAATCATAACAATACAGGGTGTGAAACATATTATTGAACTTACAAAACCCTCGGAAGTCACAAACGAATGAAAGTAATAAATACAAACCAATTTGTTCCTTTCATTATAATTTATTTCAGATTCATTGAAATTCATTAGGTTTGTGATTCGGATACATCTAAATCTCCAAATAACGAAAATTTCATCCGAATTTCCATTCGCAACAAAAGAAATCATACTTGTCTAGTTAAATGTTCATTAAGCCCCTGTTCACATCAATGTGACTTTGAAATCACGCTATTACAGGGCCACACATCAGTGTGATTTTAACATCTGATTTCACTGCAGCTTGTGACATCATTTAACCCCTTAAGGGCTGCCCCATGCAGATATACTGTGGCAGGGCGGCCCTCCTGTGTGAAATCTTATACCTGTATGTGATTTTGTGCACTGGGTCTGGGGTGTGCACACACGCCGCCGGTGACCCGCTCCCTCTATGATTCTACACAGCAGGAGCTAATCAGCGGGTCTGGCCAATGTGATGTCCCCCGGGACCTGATCATTCTTAGGAGAGGCAGAACGGCAATGTAAACAAGGCAGACTGACGTTCTATGAGAGAGGAAGATGGAGATCTTGTTTCTGCTAAGCAGGAACAAGGATCTCTGCCTTCCCCCAGTCAAACCCCCCCCCCCCACAGTTAGCAAGCACCCCCTAGGAGCACATTTAACCCTTTGATCACCCCTGATAATAACCCCCTTCCCTGCCAGTGTCATTAGTACAGTGTCAGTGCATTTTTTTTAGCACTGGTCACTGTATTAGTGTCACTGTTCCCCAAAAAGTGTCAAAAGTGTCAGTTAGGTGTCCGATTTTGTCCGCCGCAATGTCACAGTCCTGCTAAAAATCACAGATCGCCACCATTACTAGGAAAAAAATAAACATAAATAAAAATTCCGTAAATACTGTATATCTCATAGTTTGTAGACACTATAACTTTTGCTCAAACCAATCAATATACAATTATTGGTATTTTTTTTTACCAAAAATATGTAGCATAATACATATTGGCGTAAATGGATGAAGAAATTTGATTTATTACATTTTTGTATTGGGTATGTTTTATAGCAGAAAGTAAAAAAAAATTTTTTTTTTTCAAAATTGTCAGCCATTTTCTGTTTATTGCACAAAAAATGAAAACCGCAGAGGTGATCAAATACCACCAAAAGAAAGCTCTATTTGTGGGAAAAATAGGACATAAATTTTATTTGGGTACAACGTCGCACGACCGCGCAATTGTCAGTTAAAGTAACACAGTGCTGTATCGCAAAAAATGGCCTGGTCATGAGGGGTGTAAAACCTTCCGGGGCTGAAGAGGTTAACATAAGTCCATGCAAGTCGCAGTGAATTTGAAAAAAAGTACTGAAGAAACCTTTTTCAAAGTTGCGGTTATTTGAACGGTTCCGTTGCCAGCAATGAGGTGCGACTTGCCATGCGATTTAGAACTGCAAAATTGCAGGACAAATCACACCGGTGTGAACAGGGGCATAGGAGTAGGGGGCCGGGAACAGCAGTTTTACTTACCTGAACCTCCAGTGTGGAGTGTAGGTACAGTCCACCGTACGAGCGTACCTTAGACCTGAACAAGCATTTGACCCTTGTAGTGCAGGGGCAGACCCACTGCAAGGGACGTTCTTTCCTTTTCCCAGAGATAAGACAACACTGCCTGCCTGAAGTTTGCATGTTCTCCCTGTGTGGGTTTCCTCCCACACTCCAAAGACATACTGGTAGGTTAGTTGTCTCCTGTCTAAATTGGCTCCAGTATGTGAATGTATGAATGTGAGATAGGGGTCCTTAGATTGTAAGATCCTTGAGGACAGGGACTGATCTGATACACAATATGTACAATATATATGTAAAGCCTTGCGTAAATCGACAGCGCTATATAAATACCTGTAATAAATAAATAGACTGTGTATCTATGGTCAAAATGTAAAATCATATATTAATTTCCACATTGTACCTTAGTTATTTCTAGCCTACACCTGGTATTCCAAATAATCTTAAAGTCTGTAAACTTACTTTGTGAAGATCCCCACACATTTACTTCCTGGAATTCTGTGACCCGTAGTTTTGCTGTGTCCATGGTACCAGGTACCATGGGATATGTAGTCCTTAGAAATAGAAAGTAAAAAGCAGAGGGGAAGGTGCCAAGCATGCAGGGAATCCAGGAAGTTGTAGAAAGGGATGGTCAACAGACAGGCATAACATGAAAGGAGATTTTTCAGGGGAGATTATATTGGATTGTCAAAAATAACTATTGTTCGTATTGTTATTATATTTGGATGTTATAAAATTAAAACGTATGTGTGACTATAGATTCCCTTAGAGAAATTTGTGATTACAAATATAGATGCAGTTTGTGGGTCAAGTGAGGCTTGTTTGCCAGTGCAACTAATGAGAATGTATCTACACTTCTCCTTTCTTCTGAATAGTGATTGGTTTCTATAGATTAATAAATTAACCTTAAAGGGGTTGTAATTCCTTGTGTTTTTTCACCTTAATGCATCCTATGCATTAAGGTGAAAAAACACCTTGCAGTGTCCGGCCCCCCAGCCCCCCTCCCCGTTTTACTTACCTGAACCCCGAATTTCTGTGGGCACAGCCCCGATGTCCCCCTCTCCACGGAGTCCCGGCTTTGATTGGATAGATTGATAGCAGTGCAGCCATTGGCTCTCATTGCTGTCAATCAAATGCAATGAAGCGAGCGCAGGGGGGGCGGGGCCGAGTCATACACGCTGATTGTATGACACGGGAGCGTGCCCGCAAGGTAATCCCCTCTTGAGAGAGCTTCCCAGAGGGGGTTATCTAATGCAGGGAGGAGCCGCGAGAGCCACCGTGGGACCCCAGAACAGGTGGATCGGGGGCCACTCTGTGCAAAATGAACTGCACAGTGGAGGTAAATATGACTTGTTTGATTTTTTTTTTTTTTAAACGCGAACCTTTAGTATCACTTTAAAGTGTTACTAAACCCACAACAGTAAAGTCAGTCTGTATATGCAGTAAAGCATGCTTGTTATACTCACTGTGGAACCTAAGGGGTTAATCCTCCGCATTGTGTAAAAAGGCTGTTTGATCCTGTTTGCACAGATCCCCCCATCTTGCATTTTCTCCAAAACATGACCGGATAAAACAGAGTTAACATGCTCAATTTAGTGTGTATTGCTAGAGAGTTTTTTTTTCTTGGGGGAGTGCATGTGATCAACACAGGGCCAATCAGCACTATCCAGATGGTCAGGGGTCCTACATCTTATATAAAAACCCCTGCAAGCTTTAACCAGACATTTATATAAGTCACAAGACTGCTATATACTGCTGATGAGAAAAGGTGTTTAGCAGTTTATATTTACTAAAATAATTGCTTTTCCATGTTTTGTGTACTGTGGGAGACCATATATACAATTGTGCTCATAAATTTACATACCCTGGCAAAATTTATGATTTCTTGGCCATTTTTCCGAGAATTTGAATAATAACACAAAAACATTTCTTTCACTCATGGTTAGTGTTTGACTGAAGCCATTTATTATCAATCAACTGTGTTTACTCTTTTTATATCATAATGGCAACAGAAACTACCCAAATGACCCCCATCAAAAGTTTACATACCCTGGTGATTTTGGCCTAATAACATGCACACAAGTTGACATCACATGTGATCTGTTTGCTTGTAATTAGTGAGTGTGTATAAAAGGTCAATGCGTTTCTGGACTCCTGACAGACCCTTGCATCTTCCATCCAGTGCTGCACTGACATTTCTGGATTCTGAGTCATGGGGAAAGCAAAAGAATTGTCAAAGGATCTGCGGGAAAAGGTAGTTGAACTGTATAAAACAGGAAAGGGATATAAAAAGATATCCAAGGAATTGAGAATGCCAATCAGCAGTGTTCAAACTCTAATCAAGAAGTGGAAAATGAGGGGTTCTGTTAAAAACAAACCACGGTCAGATAGATGCAAAGAAAAACCCACAAAAAACTTCAGGTTAAATACAGGACTCTCTGAAAACATGTGGTGTGGCTGTTTTAAGATGCACAATAACCCCCTCTGGGAAACGCTCTCCCAAGGGGGTTACCTTGTGTGCGTGCTCACGAGTCCTTTATTCGGCGTCCATAGCCGCCAACTACAGGACTCGGCCCCGCCCCCGTGCCCTCGCATCATTGGAGTTACATAGTTAGTCAGGTTGAAAAAAGACACAAGTCCATCCAGTCCAACCATACATGATATAATAACCTAGCAAAATTAACCAACTTAATTAACCTCCTGCCATCCGCGCTATGGCCGAATGACAGCCACAGCGCAGACCTTAATTCCCAGGAGGCCGTAATATGACAACCTCCCCTGTGCACGCCCTGCAGGGCGCGCGCCGGGCGCGCTGTGATCACCGAGTCACTGAGACTCGGCTGATCACCCATTTCGAGTAAGGGGCCGGTCCCAGCCCCTTACCATGTGATCAGCTGTCAGCCAATGACAGCTGATCACATGATGTAAACAAAAGATCGGTAATCGTTTTTTTTTTTACTCACGCTGACAGCGCGAGTAGAAAAAAAAGCCGATCACCGGCTCAGATGTCAGGGACATCGGTCCCCAAGTGGAAGAGGCACATCTGCCTCATCAGTGCCACCATAATAGTGCTACCTAACAGTGCCCACAGTGCTACCTAACAGTGCCCACAGTGCCACCTAACAGTGCCAACAAGTGCCACCTATCAATGCCCACAAGTGCCACCTATCAATGCCCACCTGCAGTGCCAATCAGTGCCACCTGGCAGTGCTGCCCATCACTGCCACCCATCAGTGCCCATCACTGCCACCCATCAGTGCCCATCACTGCCACCCATCAGTGCCCATCACTTCCGCCTATCAGTGCCCATCACTGCTGCCTCATCAGCGTACATCAATGAAGGAGAAAAATGACCCGTTTTAAATTTTTTATAACAAAATATAAAAAAATAAAATTATTTTTTTAAAATGTAGCAGAATACACATTGGCCTAAATGGATGAAGAAATTTGATTTTTATTATATTTTTTATTGGGTATGTTTTATAGCAGAAAGTAAAAAAAATATATTTTTTTTCAAAATAGTCAGCCATTTTCTGTTTATTGCACAAAAAGTAAAAAACTGCAGAGGTGATCAAATACCATCAAAGGAAAGCTCTATTTGTGGTGAAAAAATGATAAAAATTTCATTTGAGTACAGTGTTGTATGACCGCGCAATTGTCATTCAAAGTGCGTCAGCGCTGAAAGCTGAAAATTGGTCTGGATAGGAGGGGGGTTTAAGTGCCCTGTAAGCAAGTGGTTAAGTGACATCTGCTTAAAATAGAAATGGGGAGATCTTTCTATTGCAATTCGGAATTTTTTTTTATTATTACAGGAAGATATATAAGTGCATATAGATCATAAATATTTTAGGTATCCAATTCCCCAAGGTATTTTATATAATAATTCTGAACTTTTAAACTGCTCTGACTTGCCAACTATAGATCTTTTTTAGGAAGTGTTTTAGCTAAAGATAACAGATCACCTTTGTCCAGACTTATGCAAAGCCAAAAAAAGCTCCAAATTGTTTTATATGTTTCATAATTCATTTTTTTCTTTTTTCAGGTCCGGCGGTGTGGTAGGCATCGTAACTGATGATGGCTCTCTACCAGGGGACATTTTTAAAAAATTTTTAATAAAAGAATTGTCAAAAACTTCTGTTGTGTCTTTACTCACTTTTTTGGTGAATGGGTAGACGTTCTATGTACCCCATATGCATTCACATGGGGGGGGGGATCTGGGGGCCTCCTTGTTAAAGAGATTGCAATAAGCCCCCTGCTCGCAGACCCCACACAACCACTGCCCAGGGATGTGGGGAAGAGGCCCTTGCCCTCATCAACATGGGGACAAGGTGCTGTGGGGTGGGGGGGCAGATTCCCCCCTGCCCCAAAACCACCCCCCTATGTTAAGGGCATGTGGCCTGGTATGGTTCAAGGGGGGGGCGCTCGCTTGTCTCCCCTATCCTGGCCCGCAGGGCTGCATGCTCAGATAAGGGTCTGGTACGGATTTTGGATTTTGCTAGTAGTGTCACCACCCCTCAATATATAGGTAGGGACAGTTACAAAATAATTTCTATGGTGCACCACAGGCTCCTGGTGCTATATAGTACAGAGCAATGGCTGCTGGTGGGTGGGTGCCTCCAGCTAGATAGAGTTGCGCTTAACATGTTTCGCGTTACGGGAAATGCTTCTTCAGGAGCTTAAGGGGTTAGATTTGATTCTATATCGGAACAGACGTGGGTCAGGTGGAGCAGGGGGCAGAGCAGATGGTACATATGGCTCCCTATAGATAGACAGGTATGGGGATACACATAAAAGGTACAAATCTTTCAGTGAGAGCCTCAGAGGATAGGTAATATGATAGTATCCTGACTGGGCAGACATAGGTTCATTACTATCAAAGTTGAAGTATCCAGGATTTGTAAAGCTGATGTTAGAATATATCAATGTGGAAGGTATACAGCCATCATCAGATATAATAAGGTATTGATTCCACACTCGGGTTGCTGAACATCCAGGGCCCTCCCTCTGGGGATTCATTGTCACCTGTATCTCTGTAACACTCCTTGCTCCTCGCCGGCACTCCAATGCTGCACCAATAAGACTGATCAGCGGATCTCAACAGGTTACCAGTTTAGAGTTACAGAGGCGGTCTAGTGATAGAAATTTTGCTCTCACTATAATGTTCACAGCAATACCTCACATGTGTGGTGCGAACGCTGTTTACAAATGTGGGCACAACCTATGTATGCGTTCACTTCTGGGTGTGAGCACGAGGGGACGGGGTGCTTTCAATTTTTTTTTTATTATTACATGATGTCGCTTCCAGCTTCCCAGAGTCATAGATTTCTGGTTTCCAGAATTCCCTCCTGCTGCATGTAAAAGCCATCCAGCGGCTAAATAGCCACTAGGGTGGCTTTTACATTAGAGGGAATTACTGGCTGAAAACAAAGCTATCTGAATGATGCCTGTAGCTACAACCATCATCCAGATATCACCACTTCAATCTAAGGACGTCATATGACATCCTACGGGTGGGTAGTGGTTAACCATGTTTCTGCCTGCTGCCTGGAATGACTCTTTGCCTGCATACTGACCAAGACTCTGCCTGCTGCCCAGTGGCTTACCAAGTGGGGGTCCCCGGAGCTACACACTGGGGGGGGTGTCAGGCTGGCACCCCCCCTCTCCCCTCCGCGACTGAAGCGGTCACAGCGCCACGGGGCGGGTTTAGGCAGTGGCGTGGTGACAGGCTAGTTAGAGCATTAGAGCAGGGAGAGAGGAGAGTTGCAGTGGCATTGCAAGGGGGGGCGGGGGTGCAGGGTGACGCCACTGCACCAACCATCCCCTTCTCTCATGGCCATGGGCTGTCTGAGCAGTCCCGGATGTCACACAGCCGAGCAGAGTGAAGCCACCTCCCCCTCCTCTCTGTTTATGTGTAAACAGGGGGGAACCTGCATGTGCCACGCTGATCTGAGGTTTTGAAGGGAGGGAGTCTGCACTGAAGGGAGGGAGTCTGCACTGAAGGGAGGGGGTCTGCACTGAAGGGAGGGGTCTGCACTGAAGGGGGGTCTGCACTGAAGGTGGGGGTCTGTGTAACATACAGGAGGTCCAGAGCTGTGGGGGGCTGTATAATGTAAAGTGGTCCAGAGGTGCAGGGGACTGTGTAATGTAAAGGGGTCCAGAGATGCAGGGTGCTATGTAATATAAAGGGGTGCAGGGTGCTGTGTAATGTAAAGGGGTCCAGGGGTGCAGGGTGCTGTGTAATGTAAAGGGGTTCAGAGGTGCAGGGTGCTGTGTAATGTAAAGGGGTCTAGTGGTGCAGGGTGCTGTGTAATGTAAAGGGGTCCAGTGATGCAGGGTGCTGTGTAATGTAAAATGGTCTAGTGGTGCAGGGTGCTGTGTAATGTAAAGGGGTCCAGAGGTGCAGGGTGCTGTGTAATGTAAAGGGGTCTAGTGGTGCAGGGTGCTGTGTAATGTAAAGGGGTCCAGAGGTGCAGGGTTCTGTGTAATGTAAAGGGGTCCAGTGGTGCAGGGTGCTGTGTAATGTAAAGGGGTCTAGTGGTGCAGGGTGCTGTGTAATGTAAAGGGGTCCAGTGATGCAGGGTGCTGTGTAATGTAAAAGGGTCTAGTGGTGCAGGGTGCTGTGTAATGTAAAGGGGTCCAGAGGTGCAGGGTGCTGTGTAATGTAAAGGGGTCCAGAGGTGCAGGGTGCTGTATAATGTAAAGGAGTCCAGAGATGCAGGGTGCTGTGTAATGTAAAGGGGTGCAGGGTGCTGTGTAATGTAAAGGGGTCCAGAGATGCAGGGTGCTGTGTAATGTAAAAGGGTGCAGGGTGCTGTGTAATGTAAAGGGGTCCAGAGGTGCAGGGTGCTGTGTAATGTAAAGGGGTCTAGATGTGCAGTTGTGGAGAGGGGATACACAGTAGTGACAAAGAGATATTAAAGGACGCAGAGGTATGCAGGGGGCACAGTGGGGCGTTTTTACATTTTAACTTGGGGGGGGGGGGGGGTGCCAGATATAGCATCCGCCCTGGGTGCCAAATGCTCTAGGTACGCCCCTGCTGCTGCCTGGAATGACCCTAGCCTGTTAATTGACCCATGTTTCTGCCTACCACCTGGACTGATTTTTTGCCTGCATACTGACCACATCTCTGCCTGCTGCCTAAACTGACCCCAGCCTGTTTATCAACCATTCTTTTGACTGCCACCTGGACTGATCTGCCCAAATGTAGGAAAATACACTTTGCCCTAAACTTGTGAAGAAATATTATTTATTTGCATTTTTTATAAACAGAAACAAAGCAAAACCTTTTTTTTTTTTTTAAAGTTATTTCTTTTTTCATTAGGGTATATAGCAAAAGACCCCAGTGGTGATTAAATACCACCACAAGAAAGCTATGGCTGTCTCAAAAAACATATAAATTAATTTGGGTACAGCATTGCTTGACTGAGCAGTTGTCACTCAAAGTGTGACAGTGCTGAAATCTGAAAAACAGCCTGGGCAGGAAGGAGGTGAGTCAGGAATAGTTCGGTTTTCGGTCTTGCAGTCGTTTAAAACCTAAAAAATGGTATGGGGATTTCCCCACAATCCATACAACGTCCTTTGAATCTGATAAGAGTTTTAAGAGGGACCCAAAACCAAAAAAAAAACTAAATTAAATAGCATGAGGTCTCCACAAAATACCAGACCCTTATCTGAGCATGCTGCCTGGCAGGCCTGCAGTCCTGAACCACACCAGACCACATGCCCTCAACATGGGGGGGATACTTTGCCAAAGCACCTTGTCCCCATGTTGATGAAGACAAGAGCCTCTTCGCCACAACCCTGGTCTGGTGGTTATAGGGATCTGTAGGTAAAGAGCCCCCCCCCCCCGATACTGCCCTATTTGAATGAGTAAGGGGTACAAGGTTAAATGTTTGTCATATAGAAAAAAAAAAAATAGTGGTACAGTAAAACCTTGGTTTGAGAGTAACTTGGTTTGAGAGCGTTTTGCAAGACAAGCAAACATTTTTAATACATTTTGACTTGATATACAAGCGACGTCTTGATATACAAGTAGCTTTATGTCACAACTTTGTATAAAAGATAAGAAAGGCGCCTCTAAGTGTAGCAATATGGTTACATTTAATGAAGATACAACATTTAGTAACATATTGCTACACTTAGAGGCGCCTCTCTTCTTTTTATACTCTGTAGCTCCTGATGGATTTTGTAATCCCCTTGTGGAGGCTTCCATTTGTGGATGGACATTTTATGGTTACACAATTTATCACATTGCTATAATCTTTTTATATGGACTATAAACTGAAGGACCTTTGAATAAAAGGTTGTGGAACAAATTATTTGAGTTTCCATTATTTCTTATATGGAAATTTGCTTTGATATACAAGTGCTTTGGATTACAAGCATGTTTCTGGATGAATTATGCTCACAATCCAAGGTTTTACTTGTATTGAGAAATACTACATTATGGCCACTAGATGAAGCTGATGATCATAGTTCAACACTTATTTCCTTTGATCTTCAGCTATATCTAGTGGTAATAATGCTGTACTAGTGCCATCTGGTGGGCATATTACGGTACCACTTCCTAAACTACTCAGTCAGCAGGCTAGTTCCTCTTAGGATCTAAAGTTGTTTATTCACAAAAAAATTGATTTGTCCTCATTCACACTTAACAAATGCACTAGCAGTTTCTCTAAGCAAAGAGCTATGCAAATTTTTCTATAAAAATACCATTAGGAGTGTGCAGCCATGCCACTTGTTCTAATTTTTTAGTTTATTTTAGTAGTGGGACTACTTATGTGTACTGCATTTTGTTGGATTGAACACTTTGTTTTAGGCCTCTTGCACCCAGGGCAGACTCCACCAGAAGCCTACCTGCTCAGTGGGGAATCTGTCCACTGATCCCCCCTTCTCTTTTATGGACAATCAGATGTAAACGTACAACCTGTCCATTTACACCTGACTGCCATCTGATCCACTAGATCAGCCATCAATAAATGGCCGACCGCGGTCCGAACACAGACTAAGCGACGCTCCTGTTCGGACCATCAGGCCACCTGTTTAGTGTCACATCTCTGCCGCTTAGCAGTCATTGTCGTTGCGTGTGCGCTCCACCCCCTACTGTTGACTGCCTTGTGGCTCTCAACTGTTATGCCCCGTACACACGGTCGGAGTTTCCGCCGGAAAAAGTGCGATCGGATTGTGTTGTCAGAAATTCCGACCGTGTGTGGGCTTTATCGGACTTTTTCCATCGGAATTTCCGACACACAAAGTTTGAGAGCAGGCTATAAAATTTTCTGACAACAAAATCCAAACAGTTAAATTCCGAACGTGTGTACACAAATCTGACGCACATTGTGCCACGCATGCTCAGAATAAATTAAGAGACGAAAGCTATTGGCTACTGCCCCGTTTATAGTCCCGACGTACGTGTTTTACGTCACCGCGTTCAGAACGATTGGATTCTCCGACAACTTTGTGCGACCGTGTGTATGCAAGACAAGTTTGAGCCAACATCCGTCGGAAAAAATCCATGGATTTTGTTGTCGGAATGTCCGAACAAAGTTCAACCGTGTGTACAGGGCATTACTCTATGCTGGGCTGAGTTAAGGTGTGATATCATGTGCATGCCCCGCCCCCTGCTGCTCGCTATCTCACGGGTCCCGGCTCTCACTCCTAGCTGGCCACGAGGTATGGTATCTCACAGCTCCCGCACCCTGCAGCTTGCCATCTCTGCCAGCTTCTGTCTTTAAGGTATATGGGGTGTGATAGTTACAGGGGCACACTTTCTGTTAAGGGGCATATTTTCTGTTAAGGGGCACACTGATGGGCACATTTTATGTTAAGGGGCACTCTGATGGACACAACAAAATGTGCCCATCAGCATACCCCTTTACATAAAATGTGCCCATTAGCGTGCCCCTTAACTTAAAATGTGCCGATCGTTATTTTATGTTAAGGGGCACACTAATGGGCATATTTTATCTTAAGGGGCACGCTGATTGGCATGTTTAAGTCAAAGGGGCACGTTGATGGGCACATTTTATGTTAAGGAGTAGGCTGATGGGCACATTTTGTTGCGCCCATCAGCGTTCCCCTTAACATAAAATGTGGCCATCAAAGTGCCCCTTAACATAAAATGTGCTCATCAGTGTGCTCCGCTCCTTAACTTAAAATGTGCCCATCAGCATGCCCCTTATTTTATTTTAAGGGGCACACTGACGGGCATATTTTATCTTAAGGGGCACGCTGATTGGCATGTTTAAGTTAAAGGGGCACGTTGATGGGCACATTTTATGTTAATGAGTAGGCTGATGGGAACATTTTGTTGTGCCCATCAGCATTCCCTTAACATAAAATGTGCCCATCAGCATGCCCCTTATTTTATGTTAAGGGGCACGCTGGTGGGCAATTTTTTATGTTAAAGGGGCACACTGATGGGCACATTTTGTTGTGCCCATCAGAATGCCTCTTATTTTATGTTAAGGGGCACGCTGATGGGCACATTTTTATGTTAAGGGTCGCGCTGATGGGCACATTTTTATGTTAAAGGGGCACACTAATGGGCACATTTTGTTGTACCCATCAGAATGCTTCTTAACATAAAATGAAACAGTAACAAAAGTGCCAGAGAGCGTGTCTTGCGCCAAAAGTAGATGCATATAATCTTTCATGGCACAGATTCAGACCTCCCCCGGGCGAAAATTTTAGTGACCAGACCTCCTTGAATTTTAATTAAGTACCCCTGCACTAGATGGATAGGAAAAGATCTCCATTCATCTGTTTTTAGTGGATAAGATAGGATTGGATGTTGGTGGGTACAAACAGACCCATCTCCATGTACATTCGTCGCTCCACAGGGGATAATAGAAGGTCCGATCCCGTCTGCCTGAAAAATTGACAGACGGGCCCTATTGGTCCGCCCTTTTGAAAGGGGTCTTATTCAGGTATGTAACTTGTAGGTATTTTTCACTTTTGGACTACTTCAAAAAGCACTTTACTTTCTTCATTAGGGGAAGCAGTTGTATAAAAAAAACTTTAAAGAAAAAAAAGATGAATTGTTACCATTTAACTGTCTGCTGTCAGTTTTTTGTCTCTGTTTATCTTGATGCTAAAATGACCTGTGCAATGCAAGTTAATAACCAATACAAATTATTGGAGACAAAAAGAAAAAAATGGGATTTGTGTTTGTTTTTTTTGTGTGCGTGTATGGCAATCCATTATATATGCAAAGAAAATATTGTATATGTTGTTGCGCCTCTTGCCCTCCTGATGTGCACACAAGTGAAGTGTCAATTATGTGTCTGATTCACAGTATCTTCAATATAAATATACATAAACAATCAATAAAAACAATAAAGTGCAAATATTACTTCACAATAATGTCTGGTGATAAAAGTGCTCAGACACCCCTGAGGAAGTCACGTTGCAGATACCGGACGTAACGGGGGAGCCTCTGAGCCCTGCTTTTTTTTTTTTAACTACTGGCCCATCCAGTAACTGAACAAAATACATAGGGGTATTTCTCCTGACTGTATGTTACTTGTCAGCTTAGGTGCACTTTAGAATAATTGTTAGCCCTTAATTACTCCCACTGTGAGAATGCTGTGCAAGCAACGAAAGTCTTAGAAATGTAAATTCAGATACATAATATAATTACCGGTACATATAATTAAAAATACATTTCATGGCTTCTTTTCCTAAGTATATTTCTAACATTTCAGACCCCCAGTTTCAGACATGCCCCCCATATTTCAGGTGTCATGGGGTGCCCTAGGTTGATTTCCGTCTTAGCTGCACCCCTGGGCTGTTATATATCTACCTGCTCCCTGTTCAGAACTGTGATCAGTGTGTGGCAAAGAGAAGTCTTTAAGCACAAAATTTATTTGTGACTCTAGATGTCATGTGATCAAATGCCAAAACTGGTGAAGGTAGCAAATTCTAGAAGATGCAAAAGGTGTGTCCCAATAAACCATGGTTTAGGAACACCCACTGTTTGCCAGGGCCACCAGGACCACCAATTCCTGCAGCACCAGCTAGCATGGTATACTATCTTAGGACAACATAAATCTTTCCCTACCATGAAAGGGCCACTTGGTTGTCTATGTCCCACAAACAAAAGGTTCCTAGTCCTCCTGTGGGTGCAAGAAAAATATCAGAATGAATTTCTTAGACCAGTGGTCTCCATACTGTGGCCCAGGGGCTGGATCGGGCCCTTTGCTTGCCTTTATCTGGCCCTTAAGGCAATATTCCCATGACTGATACAAGGCAGTATTCCTCCCACTGACACCAATGATGGGGCACTATTCCCCCTACTGACACCAGTGATGGGTCACTATTCCCCCCATTGACACCAATGATGGGGCACTATTTCTCCCACTGATAAGGCACTATTCCTCCTACTGATACCAATAATGGGGCACTATTCCCCCCACTGACACCAATGATGAGGCACTATTCCTCCTATTGACACCAATGATGGGGCACTATTTCTCCCACTGATACCAATGATGGGGCATTATTCCCCCCACTGACGGTGCACTATTTCTCCCACTGATACCAACGATAGGGCACCATTCCCTCCACTGATGTCAATGACATTTACTCCCAGGCCATTTTCTACACACATTGACCACAGTCTGGCCCCCCTTCATTGTCAGAAGAACAGTAAACAGGCACTTTGTTTTGGAAAGTTTGCAGGCCCCTGCCTTAGTCAAATGAGTCAAAGGAGTATTATCATAAAGTACAAGGGGAAAAAGCATAAGTTTAAATTGAACCTCTATTTTACCCACCTGCCAATCGCTCACAATAAATATATAGCAAGTGGGTGGCAGGTGCAGGCATGGCAATGTACATAAACATTACCAGCCTTTTTTCCTGTGTTTGGGGCATGCATGTATGTGCCCTCCTGCCAACCTGTGCTGTGATTGGATACAGCATGAGTTTGGCAGCAGATTTCAGCTAATGATTTTGGCTGAAACTGATCAGCTGTGTCCAATCACACACAGAGTTCTGTGTTTACAAGCACATAGAAATCTGTGTGCACTGAACAGCAATCTGGCTGTTTCTTCTCCCTTAAAATCAGAAAAAACTGCCAAATTAGTAAGTAAAAGCAGCACAAATTACACACAGTACACTTGTTAGACACACAGTTAACCCCTTAATCGCCCAAGATGTTAAGCCCTTCCCAGCCAGTGTCATTAGTACAGTAACAGTGTAGAGTATTATCACTGATCACTGTATTAGTGTCACTAGAGACATCAGTGTCAGTGTCCCTCCCAGCCAGTATCTTTTAGCACCAGATTGGCCGCCACCCTATTACAATCCCACTACAAGTCACTGATCATGGCCATTACAGTATAGCTGCGTAAATTACAGTATATATACGGACCATGCGGTGAGCATTCCATCTGCCGCTAGGATGTCTGGAATTTGTAGGCCAGGCGCATACGCGGTAGGCGTCTTGTTCGTGCTCGCACTGTGACGTCGGACACAGAGCGAGCGGGGGATATTTAATGCCGACTCAAACCAGCAAACACTCGGCTGGCACACAGGAGCGGCCACGCTGTGTAGTTACTGGAGTTGGGTATATTTTTGCGTTACAAAAAAAACTTTTTATGTGAATTCTTCACATTTTCTCCTGTCCTTTCTCTGCTTTAGTCCTTCCTCTGTGTATGTGGCATGTAAGGGTCCCTTCTGTTCCCATTTGATATATCCTAGAGTATGGTGGAATAAGACCTTAATAAGACCTCCCCCCCCCCCAGCTTACATGTCCACACATGCGATTTTTTGGATATTTTCAGTTGCAATCCTTTTATTAACAAATAAATAGTGTAGCGCTAAAAAAATGTGACTAAGTGAAAAAATGGCAACAAAGCCACCTCAAAAAAGCTAAGATTAAACTAAAATGAATCAAAATAGCCTATAAACTAAAAAAGGAATATAAGTGACATAAAACAAAGTATATGGAGTAACTGTAATGAACTACAATAGTCCAATAACAAAAATGTCCACATGTGTAGTGTCCAATAAATGGAAAGCTTTCTCTTCAATCTTTAACTGAAGTAGAAAACATGTGGTCAAGATGGATGGATCAGAGATACAGATGGATCAAGTATACAATGGTAAACATCTGAAAAATACTCAAATGTGAGGATGGGTACTCTTACCACACCAGGTGGACGCACATACCATACGGCAGTGCATCTAATGCGCTTGTAATACTGGATCCTCAGTGATGAGATGATGTCAAGCTGGATGGTAATACGACTGTGACTCCAATCCACTTATGGATGGATAATAGTCCCAAGAGGATGATTCCAAGGAGACAGCAGAAGAACCGATCCACACAATGGGTGATAATCAGAGGGTAGCTCGATGTTCGAGCATCGATAGCTACCATCAATGCCAGAGCTGAGTTACAGACTGGTGGTCCCAGAATAAATCCCCTCAGGAAGCCACATTTGGCGAAACACGTTGGGACAAGACATTCTCCTGTGACCACCACTTCCAATATATTCTCCGTTAACCTATTTTAATTGAACCCTTTTGTATATATCTGTACTAATGAAATAAATATATATTTTTATGTATATTGTCTATATGTACTATTTGTATCTAGCACCGCTACAATCTCATTCTCTTTCCCTTGCTATTAATTAAAACTGGGATGAGGTGTGTACTTGGAATCACTCGGATCCTCTCTACTTGATATACAGTATCTCACAAAAGTGAGTACACCCCTCACATTTTTGTAAATATTTTATTATATCTTTTCATGTGACAACACTGAAGAAATGACACTTTGCTACAATGTAAAGTAGTGAATGTACAGCTTGTATAACAGTGTAAATTTGCTATAAATAACTTTCGCATAAACCAATTAATATACAATTATTGGGATATTTATTCACCAAAGACATGTAGCAGAATACATTTTGGCGTATGAAGTAATTAGATGTATTTTTTTATTTTTATTGGATATGTTTTATAACAGAAAATATCTTTTTTTTTAAATTTTTGTATTTTTTCGTGTATATAGTAAAAAAAAAACCCAGTGGTGATCAAATACCACCAAAAGAAAGCTCTATTTGTGTGAAAAAAAACAATATCAATTTGATTTGGGTACAGTGTTGCATGACTGCGCAATTGCCAATTAAAGTAGCGCAGTGCTAAATAGGAAAAAATGGCCTGGTTGTGAAGGGGGTAGAACCTTCCGGAGGTCATGTGGTTTAATGATGGTTGATAATTCCCCTTGCCGCTGTGTACCCGCCAGAACCAATGACAGATTTCTGTCCACACTCTCTACCAACCTTTCAACGCGGTTGAGAAAATCCGGAGCCACTTTACCCTGGGTATTTATGTGACTTTGTTGAATGTTATCGAGGATGCCACCAATCTCTCTGAGTAACAAAGCCCCGCTTACTGTCTGAAGCTATGGCTGCGAGTTTGTTCCTCAGGAGGCCGATGTCCACTCCATTAACAACACCCCTCCCAGCTCCTATTCCCCCAATATAGTGCTGAATACATCCCTCCTCTTCCGGGTTACTCCTCAGAAATAAGCGTCCTGCATGAACCTCATTCGATGTCTGCACATCTCTGGGAGTAAGCCACTGGTACAATGACCGCACTTGATTCAGTGTATACTCAGCACATATAGGGTAATAGGTTTTTATCAACCACTGTGAGATTTTGCAGCGCCATGTGGTAAAGAACAGCCACGAGCTGGTAACACCCCACACAATCTTCCTGCGCAACTCTTCTCCAGACTCACCCAAAACTCTGCAGGTACATCTAAAGGAAATTGGAAAACAAAAATTGCATAATGTGTATCCAGCCCAAGGAACCGCTGCTAACAAACACAAAGAAAAAAAAATCCCTTACAGCACGGAGGCGCCGGGATCACTGAACCACAGGGGGGGTTAAGCAGTCTTAAACAAATCTACACAAGTCAGCATAGCCACTGATTTTCTAGAATTGGATCAGAACATTCAACACTTAGGTAGTCAAAAACACAGCCGAATGGGCTGACAAATAGAAGCATCAACTAGATAGTGGTGCTGAAACCAGGAAAAATAAAAATTGTCTATGGAGGCTGTGATATTCTTTGTTCTGAAAGCCATGAAACCCAATTATCGAATCTGAGGGAAAAAACACCAATAAAATTTAGTAATAGACATTCCATTTTTTTCGCCTAGAAACAAAGAATCAAGGGTTATATACTTGTAACAAGACATTAGCATATGAAAGACATACATAAACAGTTCACTTTTTTTTAAGATACCAAAACATTGTTGAGCTCAACTTATCATTAATATGTATTACTTAATACACATTAATACCACGTGGATTTTTTGTTTTATGGTATACCAATAATTCTCCAAAAAAAAATGTATTCACCATGGTTGAAAAAAAAATTAGCAATCCGTAATAAACCTTTTAGCAGTACCATTTATCAACAGATCATAATACCTCACCACAAAGACCCTCTCCAGTACTGTTTTCCTGAAAAACAAACCCATTTTAGTATATGTATCTTTCAATTCACTAGTACAGATAATTATTTTGGCTCAGGTCATTTGCATGTCAATACAGTTCGCTGTACCTTTTTACAGACCTGGTGAGAAAGAAGGGGGGTCATGGTCAAGGTGGGCTGTCAGCAGCTGAGAACAAACGTCACACAACACGACATATATTGCATACTCCACGCACACACACTCACACAATTAGCTAGGTTAAAGATGACCTCTAGACATCACACATATCAGCATGTTTTCTATAATACCCTGTACTTCTTCTTAAACCCATAACATCTGTTTGGTAAGGTTGACATTCTTTCAGAGATCCATCCCATTTCGTTAGCCCCTTCTCAGCCTGTATGGACGCATTCTCAGGAGTTTGGAATGGGACCGCTGACCCAGGTGGTCCATACTTCCTACACCTAGGCCATGTGGCGAAGCGTGCAGAGTACACTTCAAAATCATGTATTGTGGTCCTATATGGATTATGCTTACTGACTTTTTGACTGGCACTGGATAGACAGAATCTCGCGATGTGGCCAAATAGGCCACATAAGTGAAATTTTATCTTAGTTAAAGTGGTACAACATCTCTTAACAAAAGGCTTTGTTTTAGACGACTGAGAATATGGGATGGCCTCTTCTGGATTAGTAGATTTTACCTGCAGCTTACAAAATATAGGGGCAATTTTTGAAGAGCTCTTACCTTCCTGGGATTTATTCTTGTTGATACATACCTTAGGTGTGAAGGACGTCCCCCTGAATTCAGACCTACCCAAATCAGTTACCTTGTTATCGTCTCTATCTGAAAACTGATCCAACGGCTCCTGGAAGCTGACAGATAATGGTTTCACCCCACCCTCTGTATCCTTCAGTCTCTTTCCCAACTGATGAACGTCCTCCTGTAATCTTTTGTTTTCTAGTACTAATTGCTGGTGGATAGCCTCAGAATTTGACATAGAAGCTTCTAAAGTACTGATGTTACTTTTGGTTATTTCTAGCGCTTCTTTTAGGGATGTGTTTTGCACTTTCAAATGTTCATACTGTTTTGTTAACCACCTGGCCGCAAAGATTAGCGGCGGTTTTCCCGCGCGCTTATTACAGCTTCTTTCAGTGAAATTTAATTCCACATCCTCTCCCGTCAGCGGGACAGAAAGTGTCCCTTCTGACCGGACACTTTCCTCCCTTAATGCCAGCATGGCCATTTCCTCTCCATGTCGTGGTGGCCTACTGTGTCTTGGAGCTGTACACTCCTTCTTGAAGTGTCCGGGTCTGTGGCAGTTGAAGCAAACTGGTTTCCCTTTTGTTTTTTTTCTGAGATCTGCACTGTTAACTGATCAGTGACAATGCAGATCCTTTGAGGTTTCTGTGGCTCCCAATCTGCTATATTCCTTTCAATAGCAGTTGCAAGTGACAACAAAGAGGAGAGGGGCTTATCTCTCCAGTCTGGATTTGCAGTCATCAATTTTTCTCTGATGTTTTCTCTCAACCCGGTCATGAAGCTATGTATCAATACGGGTGATAGGGCACTGTTAGTAATGTCCTCCCCAGCCGTTTCCACGGCTTGTTTAAAGTGATTGTAGTATGTCATACAATCTTCCTGTGGACCTTGGATCCCTCCTGACACCTTGGTCCAAGATTGGGGACGATAGACTGTTTTAATCAACTGCGCCAATTGCTTAGTGAGTATATCTCCTAGATGGCTGGAGTCAACATACAGGGTCCGTGGAATATAAGTTTTACTGGGGATTTCATCCAAGTCCCCATCTCCACAAACCCTTTTCATTATTTGAAGCATATCACCCCAGTTTGCATTGTAGCTTGCCTGGATGTCCAGCAGCTCTTTGGCAAATTTAATGGGATCTGTCCTTGGATGGGGGATAACACTCAGAAATCCTTTCATCTCAGAGGGAGTCCACGGCACGTGATGTGTCATCTTTCCCGTGGATCTCCCACTGTTGTCATAAACCACCTGTTCTCTTACAGGATAGACAGATACGTCATCTGAAAAAGATATCAGTTGTGGATTGGTCTTTTGGGATTCTGTCACAGAATCCCAATAAGACTGTGGAAGATTGTTGCTGCCAGGTGGGGGCACTTTATGCAATTGCAAAGTGCCCTGAAGGGTGGCATTAACAGTCCCATGGTACACCGGTGTGCCCACGTTGGGTGATATCCTTTCACCCTTAGAGTGACACCACACAGGTCCTTGCTGTGGGGTGCTAGTTACTTGAGGGTATAAAGATACATAGGCTGTGTACTCTGTAGCAGAACTGCCAGTATTGCTTACAGCAGCAGGATTGCCAGTTAACTGCCGTTTAGTGGAAAATGCTGGCTCGCAGCCCGTAAATGGGGGGTTACTATATTCGGGAGGTTCTTCCGTCAGAGGGGAAGAAAGTTTCCCTTTTGATGGTATCTGGTCTCTGGAACTGGGGAGTCTTTTCTCCCCTGATTCCAGCATTCCCTCCCCCTGGTTTGCTGTGCTATCTCTTTCCTGTGGTTTCAATGCTTCACAGGAAGAGTTTTTCTGTGATTCATTGGGGGTTTTAACTGGGGTGTTAAACTTGGCAGCAAGTTGTAGCTTCCCATTCTTTTCATCTGTTGATGGATGACAACTCCTATCACTTTCTGAGTATCTGGCCAACAAGGACCAGGCGATTGTATAAGGCCCCAATCCTGGCCATTCCTCATCATCCCCCTGTTCATCACTGTCACTACTTTGGGGATGTGGCTCTAGTGGCTGTCCCTGCTGGTCCCTACTCCGCAGCATCATGTGATGCGTTTTCTCCTTAACTCCCACAGTAAAAATATTCACATCATCAGTTCTATTCATGGATTCTACCATCCATGCGCTCCACGTATCTCTTTCATTTGTTCGTGTCATCTTCCCGCTGTGATTGTACCACAGGGCTTCCCAAGCTTTCGGCTTAAAAGTACCTCTTTTAGAATACTTTTTCCCAGTCCAGCGATCCCAATCTTGAATATATTTTACAACCCAAGGCCCATATTTATCTATCATCTCTTCCCTCAGGGTCCATCAGGGTCACCGTAAACAATACAATGTACAAGGGTAATCAGAAAAGATTGCGGAAGCAGTGAACACACAGACATGAAACTTTATCACTACACCAAGCCACTCTTGCAGATGTTCAGCGCTGAAAATGGCACATGCACGCTATACAGTTTTCATGCACTCTGCAAACAGTTGGCAACCCCTGTAGTCAAGTTGTAAATGGTGAAAGTGGAAGAAGATAAGGAAGAGAAGGTGCCACCATCTAAGTGTATCTATTTATCTAGGGTATAAAACCAAGCTTTGGTTTGACAAAGGAGCAGAATCGCTTTGAAACATGTTACCACCAGTGGCGGCTAGTGCTAATACATTTTGGGGGACGCAAACAAACCCCTCCAGGTCCTTACCTGCAAACAGAGACTCCAGCCTGGGCTGTCACAGCTCCTGATAACAGCCGGCTTCCTTGTTCCAAATCTTCAGCCTCCTGATTGGCCAGGACGAGAAGCCAGAAACCGCCAGTGACGCAATGGTGAATTTTGATTCGCTAAAATCAAAAGTAGGAGGATTCGAAGGACAATGTAAAACAAGCCAATTAGAGCCTCAGGTTCTAATCACATGCTTGTTAAAAATTGACAGACCTGTTGCCCCCATTGGGGTGTCCGGGGAGAGCGCGACCCTTGATCTACTATTTATTTAATCTCATAAGTTGCCTAAAGTTAGCTCTAATATTCACAAATGTAACTACCATTCCATACTTCATGTTCCTTTAACGCACAGGTACCTTGAATTGCTTGCTGTCTCTGTTAACTTTAAACAATTCATAGCATTGTGTTTCTGTAATTTCAACTGTTATCCATGATTATCATTGCTACAACTATGTATTATTTATGTAACTATAAAATTTCAATAAAAATCTAACAAAAAAAAAATTGACAGACCTAATAGACATCTATTAGTCCGGTGCCCGGCACAGTGCACTACACACACAAAGAACGATTTATTCTTATAATATGACTAACATTTACCTTTAAGAAGTTAAAAAATGTTAGTCATATTGTCATTTATTTCAAAATAAATTGTTCTATGAACTTGGGGGGGGGGGGGGGGGCAGTGCCCCTGCGCTTTTTATGGACCGACCGCCACTGGTTACCACCCTATTCATTGACGTCACTTCCGCCCCAAAGTCCTTCAATGCTGGCTTGCGTTCCACCTTGGTCATGGGCGGTACCTGCAGCTGTCCCAGCCTGTACACCATCCTACAGAGCTTCTGGCAAGTGCCTTTCTTCAAGCTCCCCCTCACCTCCAGTGTGACACACGGACATCGTTACCATCAGCGAGAGCCTTCTCTTCCTTATTTTCTTTAGTGCACAAAAGGAATCCAATACCCTCAATAGAAGAGCTGCAGCCATCCCTAAGTGGACAGATACTTATATGGCACATTTTCCTAACAGACTTCCGGGATAAGGGATCAATCAGATATTCTTTGGTTGCGCTAAGGGTTTTTATTATTTAAAGTGGAAGAAGATGACTTGAAGTGTTCCGTCAGCATTCAAAGTCTTCTGCACTGCTGCTGCACACCCTCAGAATCCCTGAAGACTGGTGCCATCACTTTGCCCACTGATAGAACACTTCAAGCCTTCTTCTTCCACTTTCTCTATTTTCAGCTTGACTACAGGGTATCCCAACTGTTTGCAGAGTGCATGAAAACGGTACAGTGCACATGTACCATTTTCAGCGCTGAACATCTCGAAGAGTGGCGTAGTGCAGGGCCGTCTTTAATATTGATTGGACCCTGGGCAAACATTTTCTCCCACCCCCCATTCAATTTCACTCTCCACCTGCTTGCACACCATGGACTGGGGTGGTGAAGGGGCCCATCAATAAACAAAAATCTCCTAGGGATCCTAGAAAGGGATCAGTGGCAGTGCTGAGGGGAAAGGAGGGTGTGATCAATGTCACTGCTGATTTTTTACCGACTACCAATATAAAGAGGAGTTTCAACACTGGCCACCAATGTAATAGGGGTTTACACTGACCACTAATGTAATAGAAGCATTCACAGTAACCACCAGTGTAAGGAGGGGGACCTTCACACTGGCCACAAGTGTGAATAAAAGGATTGTACAGCAAGCTCCAATGTAATGAGAAGATTTACAATGACCACCAATGTAAAGGGGATTTACACTGACCACTAATGTAATAGAAGCATTCACAGTAACCATTCATGTAAGGAGGGATTTACACTGACCACTAATGTAAGGGGGACCTTAACACTGGCCACTAGTGTGAATAAAAGGATTCTACACCAAGCACCAATGTAATGATAAGATTTACACTGACCACCAATGTAACTGAGACATTTAGCCTGCCTTGACATTTGTGTGTGTCGGGAACACATGCAAAATCGCTTTCTGACACCACAGAAACATGCTGCCCTTTAGCAGATACACAGCAGTGCCATTAATTGTCAATGACACCCTCATGCATCTGCTGACATGTGTTGTGCAACCGTGTGACTTTGAAAAAGCGTATGGGACTATCTTCTGCATTTCTAGCGCATAGAGCAGCCCACTGAAATAATTGGGCTGCCTTACACACGACCTACATTTTTATCTACCCTATCAGTACACCTTTGCATCCTAAAACCCCTGCTAACCACTGCATCCCAAACCTCCCCCATCCTCTCCATTCCAACCCTAAACCCCTTTTACTCTACCTGCCTCCTCTGCTCATCTTTGCACCCACGTTCCTTACCTCTATACATCCCCTCCTGGCTCACCTGTACACCCCAAACTGTAATTCCTTCTCTGCCTACATCTGCACACCCCACACTACCCTCCCCCCACCAATTTGCTTACCTCTGCAGAACAGGCTGATGTTAAGCTGAATGACCACAGTTGCAGGCAAGACTTTCTAACATGCCCCTTTATCTCCCCAGTGGGCAGCATTTCGTATAGGTGATGGTGGATATGACCTCAGGATGCATGATATATATAAATGCCGCCTCTATTTACATATGAATGCTGCCAGTCCACGGCTATTTACATATGAATGCAGCCACTATTTACATATCCATGCCGGTTATTTACATACAGGGTCTGCAGGTGAGACACCTGTACACAACAATAGGGCAGAGCTGGGCAGCATTGGTAGCAGCACTTCACACAGAGATATCGGGACACAGCACGGGACTAAAACTTCATGGGACAAGGGAATTTAAACTGGGATAGTTGGCAAGTATGAGGCAGCTGCTTTGGGCCCCACAACAATGACAGGGCCCAGGGCAGCTGCCCCTTTTGCCCTGCCTTAAAGATGGCCCTGGCGTGGTGCACTGATAAAAGTTCATGTCTGTGTGGTCACTCACTACATGTTGGGTCATGATCTTTTCAGACTACCCTCAAACAATCTGGCTTTACAATCTATAAGAATCTCTATAATCCATTCAATCAATTTGTTTCCAATCAGGCAGACCCTTGCCCTACAAAGTTGTTACAAGATCTAAAGGAGAATGTACAGATTTTAACATGTGGTGACGTTTAGATTCATCACCTGCATTCCCCTGTCCAGTGACACCATCTTTACTAGTGACAGCGGTAATCTCATTGAACAGGAAAATGACGGTTAGAAAGGCTTAGATATAAGCTGGGGAAAAACAAATACATTAAAGTGGAGTTCCACCCACTTTTACAACTCTTCAGCATCCCTCACTAAACTGTGCACTGTAAACAAATTGGATATTTTTTTATTTTTTTCTCAGCACCTACTGTATATCTGCTGTATTCATTTTTCACTTCCTCCTCCCTGGCCGCGGCCCATCGCATCATTTCCTGTTTGCAATGCCTTCTGGGAAGGGGCGGCAACTTCCTCTGAAACTGCCGTTGCTATGGAAACCTGACCTGAAACCTGTTACACTGCTTGTGCTGCACTGAGCATGTGCGAGATCTGCAAGGATGAGATCCAGGAAGAAATACAGTCTGGCTTCAGATGCCCACACTTAAGATGGCCATGGCCTGCTGTAAGTTTATAAAATAACAAACTACTGCTATAAACTAACAAAACAGACCTTAGTTTACAGACTAACTTTACTAGAATACATTAAGCTTGTGTATTATAGGGGTATTTTTATTTAAAAAGTTTAATTTCGGCCCGGAACACCACTTTAACTACAGACATATTTTTTGTGGGAATTGTTTCACATTTTTTCAATATCTCTGAAGAAAATTGAAACATTTGTAAGTACAGATTGGGAAATATCGATTTATCAAATTTGGAAGACTTGGACCGTACAAAAATCACTACCTACAGCTAAAATCCACAGTACTCACATGCTTCAGAGAAGCCTATCCTGCCTCCACCTAACAACTGTACTTTCACTGTCTGCCCTCGTGTCTGCCCAACACTGTTGGCGCTATATAAAAACTGCATATAAAAAAACTATAATAAAAAAATAGTACATGATGTACCTACAGATCAAACAATTGTTCATACATCCACTAGGGGGTGACATTCTATCACTTTACTACAATCAGAAGAAGATATCTTGAGAACAAATAGTGTTGTTTGAGGCAAGCAGTGTGCCTATAAATGAGCATAACCTCCTGTGAAATGAGCCAGAACCGGTACTGTTTGGATATTATTTGCGGAGTTGTTTGTAAATGATACATGAATAAAAAGTGATATGTTATATTATGGTCAAACTATTTAAGCTGTGTTGTGTAAAGCTTAAAACTTAGCTGAACTTCATGTATGGATTTTGCTATATAGTTACATTGTTTCAGCCTGGACCAATCTATGGTGCCCAAGAGCGGTAGCAGAGCTCAGGCTCCATAGTGGGGTGGGGTGGCACTTTGCAGTGTGTGGAAGTAATCAGATGGCTTCACAGCTGCCCACAGCACTTCCCCTAGAAAGCCAACAATTGACTAAAAACATGTAAACACACTAATGGATGCTATAGCAGTCAGGAGTCAGTTTACAGGGCTGTGCTGACACAGATGTAGTACTTACATCCACAACAGTGAAAGGGGTTAAATCCAGTGGGGGCCCATCCATTAGGGGTGAAGGGGGCGCCGCCTCCCCCTAATCCATGTGCTCGGCCCCTAATCTACATGCAGGGTGCCAGACACAGGATTTCAATGGTTTTTTTTTTTTTTTGAAGCACGATTAGAGCCTGAGGTTCTAATTGGCTTTAAAAAAAGGGTGAGCTTGGGGCGCAGAGCACTTTTTTGCCGCTGCCACCCCCCAAAAATATTGAGCACCAGCCGCCACTGGTTAAATCCTTCAACTTTGAGGTGGGGGGAGCACAATTTTTAAGATTCATGAATTGGCTCCGGAGTTCTGTTTCAACTTCTCAAGCGGTCATGTAGAACACCTTCTTTTAGCCATGGTAAGATCTTCTCTCCACCCACATCTGATGCCTTGGACAGCCCTTGGAATGAATAGGTCCTGTGCCAAATCTTGTGCATTAACATATTGCTAAATTCCAACATTAAAAACCGTATTTGCTGGACTCCTGGGATGGAAATGGGTGTAACACTGTAGTACATGGTGATGAAGCTCTTGTGGTCTTCTGCTTGCTTACCATATGTGTGCATCTCCCTGTGGCCATCTGCCCCTAAAGCAGCATGGTGCCACCAGTAAACACTTTTGATTGCTGCGAACAGAACTTGTATTATGCAGAATCAATCAACAAACCTGGTGGGCAGGCAACCAGTAGGGAACACTCACAGCAATATCAGCAATGTGTATCAGAGCGGGTCTGGATGTGCCGATAGCGTAAGGTGACCAGATTTTAAAATTAAATCCAGGGACATATTTTTCTTTTTATTGGCAAATGATAAACTATTTTATAAGCATATGTAGCGCTGGTAGATTTTTCAATCTACCACTTATAGGTAAATTTAGTGGGTCAAATGTTTGTACATAGTTCAGATTTAGTTTATTGTCAGATTTGGCCTCTGTTCCAGTTTGGCTGTGTTGCCTGTAGTTTCACACTGTGCCTGTGGGTGTCGGAAAGGCAACATGCTGAAGTGAATGAGTGCTCTTCTGTTCCGGAGATAACTCGGCGGAGGTGGTCCTCTGGGTTGCATTCTGGGAGAGGGTATTTATGGGGCAGACGCCATGTTTCGGAGAGCTTTTTGCCTCGTGGCCCTCCTGGCCTAGAGGTATGTGTCAGTGAGTGCTATCTCGTAGCCCTCCGGCCTGGAGGGTTACGGAGCTGCAGCCGTACAGGTGGACCCAGAAGTCTGTCTGGGGCCTGCTATCGTTGGGATGGTCTTGTGCTGTCTGTCCTGCGGGAAGAAGCCAGACAATCGGGAAGATCCAGGGGAGGACCCATCTTGGAAGAGACCATGCAAGGCTGGTCTTAAGAAGGGCCTGGTGACTCGATTGGAGGACGTATCCTAAACTACCCTACCGCACAAGTACTGCCGGGTCGGCTTAAAGGTTCTGGTACTGTGTTTGCTGTTCATCGAAAACCACTACATCCTGTGGCAGAGGATCGTACGGGTTTTATTTCACTCAAGTCTGTGGCAGAGACTTTTTATTCGTGCTGCGTACCGGCTGCTAGGTTGGTGAGAGAGACCTATCCGGGTGGGCAAGGATTTAACTTTGAAAGGAAAATATATTCATCCCTAAAATTCCAATTATTCAGTGCTACACCAAGAAAAGGTATTTGAACTTCCCTGCAACTCTTCTTCTACCTCTTTCCTGCTACTTCTTTCAGTTATATCCCATTAAAGCATTGGAAAAAATATTCAAGTGACTGGTGCCTACATTGTCTGATAGTAAACTCAACGGGACCCTAGACCCGGTGTTGGTGAATCACTGGTAAAAAAGGTAACGGAAACAGCCCGCAACAAATCAGCAGCTCCACCGTGAGTTAGTGCTACACATATTTTCCTCCAATGATGTATGCAGTGAAAGTAGTATGTGTTTATGGAATGATTGTATGATATATACGTTATTTCTCACATTTTTCCATGAGATAAAAAAAAGATACTTAGATTTTGTTTTGGATATGACTACCAAATGTTAAGAAGCAGTTTGGTTAAACAAATTGGGTCATATGCATAAAGAGCAGTTCTGGGGCAAAGTGTGAGAAGGGGTCCATGTCCCAAGGAGAGTAGGGGTCCCTGTGCCATTTATTAATGTGCACATTTAAGTTTGATGCAGTGTTTTCTTTGTGCCAGTTTTTTACATGAACATGTAAAGCACCTTATTCTTTACTTTATAATTTTTACACAGTTTAGTGATTTGTTCACTTTAACCACTTGCTTACTGGGCACTTAAACCCCCCTCCTGCCCAGACCAATTTGCAGCTTTCAGCGCTCTCACACTTTGAATGACAATTACTCAGTCATGTTATACTGTACCCAAATAATTTTTTTGTCCTTTTTTCCCCACAAATAGAGCTTTCTTTTGGTGGTATTTGATCACCTCTGGGTTTTTTATTTTTTGTGCTGTAAACGAAAAAAGACCAAAAATTTTGAAAAAAAACTAATTTTTCTTAGTTTCTGTGATAAAATTTCGCAAATTGTTAATTTTTCTTCATAAATTTTGGCCACAATTTATACTGCTACATATCTTTGGTAAAAATAACCTATGTGGTGCAAATCATAAAAATATGATCACTCCTGATGTACTGAGGCCTATCTCATTTCTTGCGACCCGAACAAGTCAGGAAAGTACAAATACCCCCCAAATGACCCCTTTTTTGAAAGTAGACATTCCAAGGTATTTAGTAAGATGCATGGTGAGCTTTTTGATGTTGTCATTTTTTTCCCACATTTCTTTGCAAAATGAAGATTTTTTTTCCACAAAATTGTCATTGTAATAGGTTATTTCTCTCACATGGCATGTGTATACCACAAATAATGCCCCAAAATACATTATGCTACTCCTCCCGAGTATGGCGATACCACATGTGGCCCAACATGCAGGGAGCACCATCAGGTGTTCTAGGAGCATAAATGACATATCTAACTTGTTGACTACCTATTACACTTTTGAAGGCCCTGGAGCACCAGGACAATGACACGTGACACTGACGTGGCACTGATGGCACGTGACACTGATGACAGATGGCACTAATATGTGGCACTGATGACACGTGACACTGATGACAGATGGCACTAATACGTGGCACTAATACGTGGCACTGATGACATATGACACTGATGTGGCACTGATGACAGATGGCACTGATACGTGGCTCTGATGACAGATGACACTGATAACAGATGGCACATGACACTGACAGGATGACGCTGACAGGTGGCACTGACAGGTGGCACTGGGGACAGATGGTACTGGGAACAGGTGGCACTTATAGGTGGCACTGGGGAAAGATGGCACTGACAGATGGCACTGGGGACAGGCGGCACTGATAGGTACTGTGGGCACTGTATTTATTGTGTTTTATGTAGTTTTCACTCACTCTTCAGCACAGGTCTAAAAGACCCCAGAATGCTTCATAAAGAGGACCTGTCATGACAGTTTCCATCACAAGAAATGTTGTTCATCCCTTGGGATAGCAATTAAGTTCAATAATATAAATTAAAAGTTACAGTGTAAAAAATAAAAATAAATAAATATTACAATACATTTTTTTTAAAGCACCCTGTCCCCCTGTGCTCAGGCATACATGCGAACGTGCACATAGGCCTCACACCTAAATGGTGATTGCACAACACATGTGAGGTATTGCTAAAAAAACATCAGAGCGAGAGCAATAATTCTAGAGCCAGACCTCCTGTATTACTCTAAACTGGTACCCCGTAAAAGGTCACCCATGGAGATTGTTTAGGTAGGTAGTTTGCTGCACGTCCACGAGTGCAACAAGCCTAATTTTAAAGCGTGACATGTTAGGTATCTATTTACTCGGTGTAACATCATCAAAATACTTTACCAGTATTATGTGCCAGTACCACTGATATGTGGCACTGATAGTGCCACTGATATGTGGCACTGATAGGCGGCGGCACTGATGGGCACTGATAGGTGGCACTGATAGGTGGCACTGATGGGCACTGATAAGTGGCACTGGTGGGCACTGATAGGCGGCACTGATGGGCACTGATAAGTGGCACTGGTGGGCACTGATAGGCGGCACTGATGGGCACTGATGGGCATTGATGGTGGCACTGATGGGCAGCAGTAATGGGCATTGATGGGCAGCAACTGATAGGTGACACTGATAGCCAGCACTGGCTGGCATCACTAATGGGCACTGATTGGTGGCACTTGTGGGCACTGATTGCTGGCACTGGTGGGCACTGATTGCTGTATTGTGTTGCTGGCACTGGCACTGTATTGTAATCAGGGCACTGATGATCATTAGATGTCCCCCTGCGAGGAGATGCCACTGATCGGCTCTCCTCGCCACACACTCTGTCAGTGCGAGGAGCGGCGATTACTGGCATCTCCATGTTTACATGTGACCGGCTGTGATTGGACACAGCAGATCTCACAGTTAAAGAGCCGCGGCTCTTTACAGAGATCAGGGTTGCGCCGTGTCCTAGCAACACGGCATGGCCGCGATCGACACACTACGCGCCCCTTGAGGGCGCACGAGGGCGGCCGCTCTGGGGCGCCGTCATATGACGTCATCCCAGAATGAGAGCCGCACCGCCCCACAGTCATTTGCGGGCGGCAAGTGTTTAAAGTGTTTTTTTCATGACAAATAGCTTTTGATAAACTGCTGCGCAAATACTGTGCAAAATAAAAAATCGCAACAACAACCATTTTATTCTCCAGGGTCTATGCTTTAAAAATATATAGTGTTTGGGGGTAATTTTCCAACAAAGAAAAAGCTGATTTTTACAGGCAGGAGAGAAATTTCAGAATTGGCCCAGACTGGAAGTTAAAGTTAAATCTTTTTTTTTTTGCATTTGTACATGTCTGCTTCCACCAGCATGTGAATGGAAAGTTAGCAAGGATGGTCATATGGCCCCTGTTTTTCCTCCAGTAAAAAAAAATCTCAGATAAATGCTAAAATAAGAGCAGAAAGCTGCAAAGCAGACGGAGGAGGAAGTATAAAAATATCCATTTTTGCATACCAGAGTTTTGAATGTGAAGTAGATTTTAAGTCACAGTGAATGGAAAATTAGTGTGCAATATTATTCTTCTTTGTATACAATAAAAAGCAGCAATGATGAATTATGTTAGAATTAGGAAACAAACATTTCTTTCTACCCCACCAACCTAACTGATCCTACCCTCCACAGAAGGGTTTGTGTACATCCAGTGCCACAAGCCCTCTCCATTCTGGCTGTGTCTGCACTGTACAGCCCTAAAAGTCTATAGGGATCATTTACCCCCCCTCCCGGGGCAGGGGCAAAAAGGATAATTTAGGTTTGTTTTATAGTGCACTTTTATTTTTTATTTAATGCATAAAACCCAATATCTACTGAAGTTTTAATGGGAATCTGTCACCAAGAGAAGAGTGCTTGGACATTAGAGGTGGATGTAAGGGGGCTATTGAGATCCTCCAAGAATGGGCTCAGCATCGGCACTTCCTCCATGCACAATGATGGCGGCCCCCATAACTGAACAAAAACAATTACAGTGCCTTGAAAAAGTATTCACACCCCTTGAAATTTTCCACATTTTGTCATGTAACAGCCAAAAACATAAATGTATTTTATTGGGATTTTATGACATTATGACATGGGATTTATAACATAAAGTAAAAGTGATTTTATCAGCTGTAGACATATTTGTAACCTATCAATATATTAATAGATAGAAAGTAGAAAAGCTTGTAAGTATGCAATGTGGCCCATAAGTTCAGCAGATCTTGGACCTTCATTATAAACAGATAAAACCCACTTAGGGTCATATTTAAAAAGGATTCAATGGGCAATTTGCCTGATATTTCCCCAAATAACATAAAAAAATCCATACTGTACTGAATTCAGCCATCAGCCATTGAATTATACATACAGTGAATATAGGCAGAAACTGATTGGCCAGTGCCGTGGAATTACACAACTGGATATAAGCGATTTGGTAGGTAATTTGCCATTTCATCTTTTTTAACCGCTTGCCAACCAGCTCACGCAGATATACTGTGGCAGGTTGGCACCGCTGTGCGAATCGCCGTACCTGCTGCACGTTGCGGGAGCGTGCCCACAGGTCGGACAGACTCGATCTCCGCCGGCAACCCGCAATCACCTAATACAAAGGAAGAACGGGGAACTGCCTATGTAAACAAGGCTATTGCCCATTCTGCCTAGTGACATGTCAGAGATCTTCTGTACCCATTGATCGGAGACAGTGATCTCTGTCATGTCCCTGGTAGCCCATCCCCACTACAGTTAGAACACACCCAGGGAACACACTTAACCCCTTGATAGCCCCCTAGTGTTAACCCCTTCCCTGCCAGTGTCATTTTTACATTGATCAGTGCATTTTTATAGCACTGATCAATGTAAAAATGTCACTGGTCCCCAAAAAGTGTCATTTGGGGTTAGATTTCTCCGCTGCAATGTCGCAGTCCTGCTAAAAATCACAGATCGCTGCCATTACTAGTAAAAACAATAAAAAAATAAAAACGTCACTAAATCTATCTCATAGTTTGTAGACGCGATAACTTTTGCGCAACCCAATCAATATTCGCCTATTGCAATTTTTTTACCAAAAATATGTAAAAGAATAAATATCGGCCTAAACTGATAAATACATTTGTTTTTTTATATATATATTTTTTGGATATGTATTATTTATGTATATTTAAAAAAAAATCAAAATTGTCGCTCTTTGTTTGTTTATAGTGCAAAAAATAAAAACCGTAGAGGTGATCAAATATCACCAACAGAGAAAGCTCTATTTGTGGGAAAACAAGGACATCAATTTTGTTTGGGTACATCATCACACGACTGCCATTTGGCAGTCAAAGCGACGCAGTGCTGTACTGCAAAAAATGGCCTGGTCATTAAGGGGGCAAATCCTTCCGGGGCTAAAGTGGTTAACCACTTCCTTCCCTCCCATTGTCATATGACATCCACAGGAGGGATCTCCCATCCTGGGCGGGCGCCATATGACGTCCTCGACTTCCCAGGTGTCTAGGGGTATGCACGCCCGCTGCGTCACTCGGGAGCCAATGCACATGCCCGGCGGCCACGATGTCTGCCGAACACCCGCGATTGCCTGTACCAGTTAAACACACAGTCCTGTCAGGGGAGAGGAGACCAATCGTGTTTTCCCAGTACAGAGGAACACCGATCGGTCTCCTCCCCTTGTGAGTCCCCTCCCCCTACAGTTAGAATCACTCCCTATGTAACATGTTTAACCCCTTGATCGCCCCCTAGTGTTAACCCCTTCCCTGCCAGTGACATTTATACAGTAATCAGTGCATTTTTATAGCACTGATCACTGTATAAATGTGAATGGTCCCAAAATAGTGTCAAAAGTGTCCAATGTGTCCGCCACAATGTCAAAGTCACGATAAAAATTGCAGATTGCCGCCATTACTAGTTAAAAAAAAAAAAAATAATAATAAAAATGTCATAAATATATCCCCTATTTTGCAGATGCTATAACTTTTGCGCATACCAATCAATACCAATCAATATACGCTTATTGCATTTTTTTTTTAACAAAAATATGTAGAAGAATACATATCGGCCTAAACTGAGGACATTTAAAAAAAAAAAATTTTAATTGAGATATTTATTATAGCAAAAAATATTGTGTTTTTTCAAACTTGTCACTCTTCTTTTGTTTATAGTGCAATAAATAAAAACCGCAGAGGTGATCAAATACCATTTGGGTACAGTGTTGCATGAATTGCAATTGTCATTCAAAGTACGACAGCGCTGAAAACTGAAAATTGGCCTGGGCAGGAAGGGGGTGAAAGTGCTCGGTATTGAGGTGGTTAAAGAGTTTTAGTGAACAAAAACACAATACAATACCCAATTTCTGGTAAAGTATTATGATGATGTTAAACAAACCACCCACATTTTTCACTCCTCACCATGCAGCACTAATGTGCACCCTTAAAATGAATTGGCAATTAATTTATTTTTTTCAGTTCTCTTACCTGATTTATGCCTATATTTAATTTCACTTCCTCCTTTAGGGGCCATGTCGCCGTATGTCATTTCCAGCTTTGCATTGGCTCCTGGGAGATCTTGGTCAGCTTGACATGGCACTGCTCCCGTAACATTTAACACTGGCGACTATGAAAAATTTTGGTCATCTTGACATGGCACTGCTCCAGTGCCATGTCAAGCTGACCAACTTTTCCCATAGAAGTCAAAGTTAAATGTTACTGGAGCCGTGCCATGTCAAGCTGACCAAGATTGCACCGCACTGCACATGCGTGAGATCGGCAGATGCATGCTGGGTAAGCAGCATGCACAGAATCCAGGAAGAAGGACACTGCGGCTTCAGATGCCCACACTGGAGATGGCCGTGCTGTGCAGAAACTTCACAAAATAAGAAAACAATGCTGCACAGAAAACTGGGCATAGTTTACTTACAGCATACCTTTGTTACATTGCACGAGGATTGAGTATTCTAGGGGTATTTTTATTTTAAAAGTCATATTTCGGCTGGAACTCCGCCTTAATAAATTGGCATTTGAAAATATGTCCACTAGGAGGAGATGTTCTACCACGATCAGCATAACGACTTTTAAGAACAAATGGCTAAGCAGAGTGTATAAAAAGTGCAATCTGTGTGAAATGAGCCATCATCTGCATTGTTTGGATGCTCTTTACAGAGGTGTTTGTAAATTATAACTAATAACTGAAAGAACATCTCATAGTCAAACAATTTTAGCTTTGTTGTGTTAAAGTTTATCAAGTATCTGTGGCAACATTAACAAGATGATAGTGCAGAAGAGTTATTAAACTATAATATCCTTTATACGGACAAATAAATCTCTCCAAAAAAAAAGAAAAAATACTTCTTGCTATATAGCAACATTTCTAAACTTTTTTAGTGATGGCACCCTTTCAAAGTATGCAAAATCTCAAGGCACCACAGTCTAAAAAATGTAAATATCTCTTACCATCCATGAGAAACCTGAGCCTGGACAATGCACATGTAGCAGGTGCAACCTGCCACCTCTGTCCCTGCACTCTTTGCCCCCCCTCCTGCTCCAAGGAGCGCAGCTGCAAGCTCTGTGAACTCAATGCTTGGCACCCTCTCTGTTTCCTCCCCAGTGCCAGGACAAGTTAATCTAAAACCCAGGGCAAACATGCCAAACTGTGACCCTCCTCAAGAAGCATGAGCATTATGTGTCAGCAACCCCCCCAAAAAAAAAATAAATGTGCACTAATCTGCATGTTTACCCATAAGCATAAATTTACACTGTAAAAATCTGCTCCCCTGCTGAAATCCCCCCTCCCAGCACATATCTTTGCCCCCATCCCCCAAAACAAATGCCCCTCCCCAGAGTCCTGCATTACTTCAGAGGTCTCCCCATCACATGAGAGGTCCACCCATCACATCAGATCAGTAGTCCACCTCAATACAGCTAGCACTAAAAATACTAAGCACCAAAATACTTTCTTTCACCATTGATTGCTAAACCAAAGGGGCCGGCAGTCCCTGCCAGCAAATGGCAATTTGTCAGGTTTGAATGGATCAGAGTTGGGCCTACCAAGTGCTAGCTGTGCCAGGAACCAAGTACTGTACAGGAGAGAGAGAAACAGTCTGCAAATAAGCTTTGTGCTGGAGGACACTGGAGCTCTAGGTGATGTAATAGATGTTCCATTTGATCATCATATTGATTTCTGCTATTCTTTCTGGGCATCCCATAATCCTTTTACCCCATCCAAGTGTAGCGGTACCCCCGTGAGGGCTGCTGATTGACTCTATACCCCACTGACTACCCCGATCCTCTCTTACCTCTGACACCTTGGGTTCCATTCTGTAAAATGATGTTAGCAATGAGAAACTCACACAATATCACTGAACCACTCAGAAAAGTTTACGAAAGTAAATAATGGAACACAATGAAAAGCATGAATAAACACAAATTGTAATTGACAATTAGTATCACTTAATGCAGATATACAGAACTTATAACCTTATATTCACTTTTCAGGAGTATATGTGAACAAGTGTACAGAGGGATAAGTACTCAATATCTTCAAAACAAATATTAAATACCTTCCCACTGAGGCCTAAACACACAGACCGAATTGCGGTATAATATTCTTTACATTCAAGAACACAGTGTAAAGTCTAGCATATACTCAATGGCTCCCCCTAGGCTATAATTCAGAGTTCAACTTATATGTAGAGCACCAATGCTTGGTAAAAGAGGAAAATGGTGAAAGTTCTTTTAACTCCGGATATCTTCAGCTAGCCTGATGTTTAAACTGCAGTATTTGTAATCCACAAAGGCAAAGGAAAAGAAATGACTGTAGAACAAAAGATATGAGGATGACTGCTTAACTGAAGAAATGTCACCACTTGTAGATTCCTCCTTACATGTGAGTGCAATACAGTACTGACTTTACAGCGCAGGGGAAAAGGCAAGTCCCCAAAGTTCAGCTGTATGATGCCTGTGAAGAAGTAGATTCACCTCCGTGGAACTACAAGTCTCAACAGCAGTCTATTGAAAGAACTCATTCAGCAATACTGTACTCTCTACTGAAATGGGCAGGTGCCCTCTCACCACAATAGACTCCAATGGCTGTGAGGCTCCGTCCGGAATCCCCTCCTGGTGTCTCCGTCTGGTGAAAATGGCGCCACCGCGCCACGCTGCAATTCCCGGTGGGCTGAAGTGAAGGGGCTTCCAGTTGCTCTGAAGCACAGGCCGGTCCGCTTGCTAGGATGGCAAGGCTGTACTCCGAGATCCCTCAGAGGCGGGCGATTCGGCTCTACGCTGTATAGGCCACAGTCTCTCACTCCTGGTCACACACAGACCTCCTGCTGGCAGGTGTTGGATGGCATCCAGAGAGGCTGAAATCAGGCCACACTGGTCCTTTTATCACTGCTCCAAGCAGGCAGTTCTGCTCGCTTTGCATTGTCTATCCTGTAGTTCAGAGCTGATCCAGCTAACAGAGTCACTTCCTCTTCCAAACTACATCTCCCACAACACTTTGCTGCATTCCTTTTAAGGAATAACAAAAGAATCCTGACAGAGCCCAGCAACCACTAGAGGCTCATTTAAAACAACAGCAACTGTTCAACTGTAATAACTATAGTAGCAAACCCTTGTCTACACAAGTTAATCCCTCAATAAACAACAAAAATAGCAAAGCTGATGGACTATTCATTGTCTGGAGAGTGACTGGAAGTAAATACAGGGCTGGGCAGGGTGACAGGTGGAACTATAACTTTCTGCAGCCCCTACGGGGTACCGCTAAATTTAGGGGCTTGAGCTGGGACCACCTGTTCACTGGTAACCTGGCAGTCGTTGCCCCTAGCAACAGAGCCGGGGAACTCTGTTTTGTTCCACCACCATTGAGGGTTGAACCCAGGGGAAGGACTTGTGTGCTCTGCCTTTTGTTTAGTGCTTTAACAAGTACCATTGTCCATAGCAACCAACAAGGACTGTCGCTAGTTACTGTTTCTGCACCCTAGTTGCTCCAACCGGTGCTGGGACGGACACTTGTACCAATCCTGCAACTCAGGAACTGTACACTATGTGCTGTCACCCGTGGCAACCATGCAAGGTAACCACACCTATGGATTACAAATACGTCCAGCGTTCTGCTATTACTGGACGTCTCACTGTGGATTACAAATATGTCCAGTGTTCTGCTAATGCTGGACATCTTGAACTGTTGCTCCAAACTCCTGCTACAGACAGTGAAGCATGCTGGAGAGTGTCTACTGTTACCTGGGGTGATCGGGGTAAGCCTGTGGGTGTCTGCGGGTGGGACTGTGCTAAAAATGATTCCCTTCAGTAGGACATTTGCGGTGAACTTTACTGTTGCTATCGGCAACCACCGGGAAAATCAGCTATCATCTGCTTTCAGTTGCTCTGGCACAGTCGAGTGACATGCCTGGACAAGTTCTGCTAGAGCCAGCATGCCTGCAAACTTCAGAGTGTTCTGCAAGGGGTTACAGCAGTGTGCCCAGGGAGGAGTCTGCCTATCAGTTCTACTGGGGCCAGCCCGTATGGAAGCAAGGGGGTGGTACCACATACCAAGGAAGACCCAGCGTTCCCTGCTGGCAGACACCACAAGGCAGAGAGAGATGGTGAAAGGTAGAAGGTTGCTAGCCACCCTACAGTGGTTGCCTGATGTGCAGGAAAAAACGCTGGTGGACACCGGTGTCTGTCTGGAGCTTCACAGGGGACTCGCCCCTTAGGGTGATTGATGGAGTAGAGCGACTCTGCCTGCTCTGTCCCGATTGCTGGATACTGCTTGGGCCCGGTGTGGCCATTGTGGGAGCCACTTACCCGGCTGCAGGGGCGTTGCTAGGTGGCAAAAAGACCAGGGGCTTCAGCCCGAAGTCCAAAACCCGGGGGGGGTGGCGCGGCTTTTTTTGGGCTACGTGGTGGGGTTGTGTGACTTACCATTGCCTATCAATGCTGACCAGTAAACACACCTGCCTGACACTGACCTACATACACTGACCCGGCCTGACCTACATACACTGACCTACATACACTGACCTGCCTGACCTACATACACTGACCTGCCTGACCTACATACACTGACCTGCCTGACCTATATACACTGACCTACATACACTGACCTACATACACTGACCTGCCTGACCTACATACACTGACCTGCATACACTGACCTGCCTGACCTATATACACTGATCTACATACACTGACCTACATACACTGACCTGCCTGACCTACATACACTGACCTGCCTGACCTACATACACTGACCTGCATACACTGACCTGCCTGACCTACATACACTGACCTGCATACACTGACCTGCCTGACCTACATACACTGACCTACATACACTGACCTGCCTGACCTACATACACTGACCTACATACACTGACCTGCATACACTGACCTGCCTGACCTGTATACACTGACCTATATACACTGACCTGCCTGACCTGTATACACTGACCTACATACACTGACCTGCATACACTGACCTACATACACTGACCTGCATACACTGACCTGCATACACTGACCTGCATACACTGACCTACATACACTGACCTGCATACACTGACCTACATACACTGACCTGTATACACTGACCTACATACACTGACCTGCATACACTGACCTGCATACACTGACCTATATACACTGACCTACATACACTGACCTGTATACACTGACCTACATACACTGACCTATATACACTGACCTACATACACTGACCTACATACACTGACCTGTATACACTGCCCTACATACACTGACCTGTATACACTGACCTATATACACTGACCTACATACACTGACCTGTATACACTAACCTGTATACACTGACCTATATACACTGACCTGTATACACTGACCTACATACACTGACCTGTATACACTGACCTATATACACTGACCTATATACACTGACCTATATACACTGACCTATATACACTGACCTACATACACTGACCTGTATACACTGACCTATATACACTGACCTGTATATACTGACCTGTATACACTGACCTATATACACTGACCTATATACACTGACCTGTATACACTGACCTGCATACACTGATCTGTATACACTGACCTGTATACACTGACCTGCATACACTGACCTGTATACACTGACCTGTATACACTGACCACCACTGACCTATATACACTGACCACCACTGACCTATATACACTGACCACTATACACACATTGCGTGTCTGACCTACCTCAGCCGCGGTGTGCGGTCACAGCAGGCAGTCAGTCAGTCACTTGTTGTCACCGTCAGAGAGGAGGAGAGGAAAGGAGAGGAAAGCCGCCCGCCCAAGCGGGGATGTAGCGTTCCCGCCTTCTGGAGCCTGCAGGCTAAGATGGACGTCACACGTCCCACTCCAGAAGGCGGAGCTGCGGCACTCGGGGACTTACTCGGCTACTTTCGGCCGCTATGGCACTCGAGGACTCAGCTACTTTCGGCTGCACTCACAATCAGATCGGTCCCGGCGCCGGCGCTCGGGGGTGACAATGGAATGCAGCATTCCATAGACTCGGGGCTTTTTGGGGTCACGTTCGGGGCTTCAGCCCCCCCTAGCCACCCCCTCCCTACGCCCCTGCCCGGCTGGGACCCATCTAGCAAGAGCCGCAGTACTACACCACAGACCTGTTAACAGGACGCTGTAGCCTGCAGCCGCGGAAGGACCGGAAGGCTGGAGAGGGCCTAGAATCACCCCTGAAAGGTGGAGTAGAGTTGTGGCTTGGCGTCTTCTCTGTGAATATAGAGGACATATGAGAGGGAGAGACTGCCGTGACCTGTGGCCTTACCAGAGGCCTGGCAACTGTATGTACTGCTATGCAGGAGTCAGGTGACATCCCTAAAGAGCCAGCCAGCTCTAAGCCCCTTGCTACACCCTTCTGGAAGGAGCCATTGCCAGAGGGAGGTGTGCTTCCAGGTGAGCTGGATGAGGTAAGCAAGGGTCGGGTCATCAATTAGGGTTCCCCCAGAGTGCAAGCTGAGTTTTGGTCCCTGGAAAAGGTTTGCGGAGTGATCATCCCCTTGTGAGAGTTTCGAAGAGGAGTGGGAGACCTCGTCCTTGAGGCAGGAGATGGACCAGAGCCAGCAGTGGGATCTGAGCAAGCTGCAGGAACCCTGATAGGAAGCCGGCAGCTCTTTCTGAACAGGCCTTCCACTACCCAGACCAGAACACCCACCTACTGTCAGTGGGTTGTGAGGGCCCCAGATGCCTGCATTCTCCAGGGGGCTGGACTTTCCATATGTCCCTCCCCAGATTTCAGACTTTGTGGTGAACTCCCGGGAAGAGTGGGAGGACGACCTAGTCTGGGACTACCTACATGTCCCCAAACCATTGCGGGTGCCAGACAGTGAGGCTGGGACCCGTTTTAAAGACATTCAGGAGGAATGCAAGCTTGGGAGATCGATCTACCGAGACCAGGTACTTGTGTTTAGGGCGGGTCAGCCCAAGCAAGGCTACTCTGTCTCCAGGGAGGAAGAAGGAGGGAGCCGGAAAAGGTTGCCTGACCCTCGGTATTATGCACAGGAAGACTGTGAGGAGCCACTGAATGCATAGAACGAGCCACATTGGAAATAAGAAAGCTGCAATGTGTGTCTTTTCTTTCTCCCTGACTTTGCAGGAATCAACTAGCCTGTGACCCTATGTGTCAGACAGGATTGTCTGTTGCAAGGACACTGGGTGAAGTTGTTCACGTACTACCTCTTGGGAGCCTGTTTGTTCGGGGAGGGGCCCCTCCCATCAGGAATTCCGAAGAGGACTGTTCATTTTTGTACATATGTTCTTTTATTGTTCTGTTGTTCGGTTATAACCCCCTCCTGACAGAGCAAAAGGAGAAAAATGTGTGTGCTTTGTTGCTCATTATTTTCTGCTGGAAGGATGCTAACTAACCCCCTTCCACTGGAAGTCATGTATAGTGTAAAGTTAGGTGTAAGTGTAGGATGTGATGCTCTTTTGTCTTCTTTTAGGATCCTCAGAGATGGGATGGCTCGTCATCTCCATCTTCCTGGAAGGATAAGTATTCTTGCGAGCAGAGTATCTTATCTCAGGGAGAGATGCTCTGGCTTAAAATGTGTATATACTGTTAGCTGCAAGGACCTGTACTTAGGAGTGCCTTATCCATTCCGTACAGATTTAAATACCTGTCAAAAATGTATACAGCCATTTTTGTACGTAATGTATTTGTACAGTTCCCCATCCAAGTTGTTTTCCCTTTCCCCTTCCGAATTATCCTATGGGATGCCCTTGCCATTTTTTTTTTCAAATTTTCTCAGCTGAGGGACCAGTTGATTTCTTGTGGGGGTGAGTGTAGCACCCTCTACCTTAGCTAGGTGCTAGGGTTAGATTTTTGGCCAGTGCAGGTAAATTTAGGTAGGCCTAGCTTAAAGCTAGGCCTTTTTGTTTTGATCTGTGGGACTGGGAGTGGTCTAGAGTAGGCTGGTGACACACAGGCAGTGTCACTTCTTGGTTGATGTCCTCTGGTTTCCAAAAGATTCTGGAAGCAGAGGAGGGGAAGAGAGGTGGAGCTGTCTGGGGTGTCTTAAGGAGCCCTGACCAATCCCCAACCCAGATTGTCAGGGGGCAGGCCTCCTTAAATATCTGGGGTCAGCACAGCTGGGGAGGAGTTGTTCAGGTGGAAGAACTGAGAGATGGAGTATTAGGCTGTCGGGGCCTTGGAGGGAGCCCCCCCCCAGCCTGGGGGGTGGGTGACCTTGGGCCAGGGACTTGGAGCTGTGAAGGAATCCACACAACCCAAGGGTGTCGTGAACAGGAGCAGGAAAGGACAGCAGGGAACACTGATGGGCAAGTCTACAGGAGGAATCCACCAGGTGTCGATGAGTGACAGGCACAGTCGGGAGAACTGGGAGAGACATGCCAGGAGTGGATGTAGAGCCAGATGACTATATCCCCTGCTGGGTACTGTGGTTCCAAATTTCAACCCCTATGTCACTACAAGACACGGCAGTGACTAGGGGGACAGAGTTTAGGGTCACAGCACACAGCGGGGGACAGAGACATCCAACACATCTGGAAGTGCTGAATGCTGAAGAGTCTTACAGAAGCTGCAGCATCTGAATGAAAGGGAGCTAGGAGACATCGGCCCCCTAGACAGCCAAACTACTAACTAATTCTTCCATGGCAGGAAGCTGCCATTTGATAAGTGTTTAGGGAACTGACAGGTTCTCTTTAATTCAGGATATTATTTTGCACTCTGGATCGTTTGTGTTTATAGACTCTACAGTAATTGCAGAAGCAGAAATGGCTACAGTACTTTCAGTTCAGTTAAATTGAGGTTTGGTTGTTTTTATACAACTGGAAATCCCCGATCACACTTCCTGGTGAGCTATGATGAAACATTAATTCTAACACGCCAAATGTTTCTTGGAAGCATAAAAGGAGAAGGGTGTAGCCATTAACTGCTTACGCTAATAAAATCACCTGTGGAAAGGAAGCTTATACATTATCTTAAGGTGTACACAAAGCCCAAAACTTTCTCTTTTTAGTTTTGGTTAAGTAGGGACAGTTTTTTTCCCCCTTGATTTCCTGCCATATAGACACAACAGAACAACAGCTGTCACCCCAACAAGTGTCCTCATTAAAAAATGTCCCCACTATTCCTGTTCTATTGATAACTCAAACTTTTGGAATTCCCCTGAATTTCTGTCTTAGTGACAGCTGACAGCAGGACAAACAGAGAGGGGGAATCTCCCCAACTAGAACAAAGAAACATCCACACCTGACCAGAGCTCAAACCCCTCCCACTTGTTCCAAAACTAAAAAAAGAAAAAAACTTTTGGTTGTAGCCATCAAGGGAACAAATGCCTACCCATTTAGTCAAATAACTGGCCACTGTAAATCCCCTAGTACAGGCCTGTGCAGTGAAAGGATTTGAGGACCCCTGTTCTCTAGGAAGATCAGGGCATGGTTGGCCCTTAAGGTAGTATTAAACCATCATCACAAAAACATTATTTTTTTTTTTTACTCCTGTGAGTTGTGACCATCCCTGCATCTGTCTTACAATGTGTCCCCAAACTTATACTCAGGGAGCACCTAGAAATAACACCTGACTCTTAAAGTACATGTCCCATGATTTTTTACTTGCCCATTGTACTGAGCAGGGAGGAGGTTGTAGGAGCTGAGAACAGCTGTCAATCTATAGCTTGCAGGTTTAGTTGCTGTCCTGTTTCTGGACAGACTCTCTGTGCCACCTGTGTGTGTCTGCACATAGAGTGGCAATAACAGTCAGGAGCAAACACATTGGGGTGGCTCCAAGAAGACCCTGTAAGGCAGTGGAGCCACCCAGTAGAAGGAGGTGTATTGTACAGGTTCTTCAAATTCATCTTCTGCAGGAAAGACAGCCCAAAAATGGAAAATAATGATATATATATATAGCACCCCCTCCCATCGTGTGAAAGAATGTGAAGACCAATGTGGGATGCCAGCTGAAATGGATCAGACCAATTGTCTGGTGGGTATCTGTCCCCGTTTCTAATTAGGGCTAATCAGGTGTATGCACGAGGTGAAATACCACACTGAGCCTGTTTTCAGATACGTGATAATTCTTTTTATTCTTCCTGCTTACACAGGGTTTTATATGTGAGTGAGTTATGCTGTGGCGTTAATTAGATTCTAGTAGCTTGTGATTGGTCATGTCCATATAAGGTGAGCTTCCTCCCTCCTGTTTTGGGTGTAGTCTCAGAGAAGGCGCCATCTTGGTCTTCACATTCTTTCACACGATGGGAGGAGGTGCAGCTGGTGGCCATTTTTAGCAAGGAATTAATAAAACATTTTGTTGCCGACAGAAAAGGAAGCTGTCTGGTATGCAGGCTAAGCCAGGGATGCAAAGAGTTAACAATAAATGTCTGCTGCTGTACTGAAACATGATACCTCACACGAGCAGTGAGAGAAGCTGCTAGCAGCCAGGAATAAGAAGGCACTTTTTACACATACACATCCAGATAGAAAAATAGGCATTTTACCTAATCCACCACACAAGAAGCACACTGATAGGAGTAGAAAGCAAAGTGACCAAAAAATAAGCTCATCACTGTACTGCTTCACCTTTCACTGTCCAGTCACAGGCTGGGGGCAGGTCCATGACAACCTCAGAGGAAAAGTGGTTCTCAATCCTGTCCTCAAGTACCCCCAACAGGCCACGTTTGCAGGTTTTCCTTTATCTTGCACAGGTGCTTTAAATCAGAGTCAATAGCTTGGTATTTTGAACAGCTATTTTATCTAAGAGAAATTCCCAAAACATGGCCTGTTGGGGGTACATGAGGACTGAGGTTGAGAACCACTGAGTTAAATAATGCTGGCCATTATTGATGAGCCTGCCTTTCAAGTTGAACGTAAGTTTGACGCGAACATCGGGTGTTCGTTTGTTCTATAGCTAACCGAACATATGGGGTGTTCGCAGGAAATTTGAGCGCTGTAGAACGCCCCATAATGCACTGTGAGGTCGCAGTGCATTGCTGTATGATGATTGGCCAAAGCATGCACCTGATCTGCATGCTTTGGCCAATCACAGTGCACTCTGCTGAGAGAGCCATAATAGGCCAAAGGCAGGGTGCATTTGGCCAATCTTGGCTCAGGGGGCTAAGTCCATACCCCACACTATATAAGGCTGCTGCTTACACGGCGGCCGTATAGTGTAATGAATGAAGAGAGATTAGGCAGCTTGTGTATTTGAGATATATATATATATATACAGTCTAATATATATATATATATATATATATATATATATAGAATCTATATTCAGTCAGTACAGGAAGTGTATTTGATATATTTATATATATTATATACAGTGGGGACGGAAAGTATTCAGACCCCCTTAAATTTTTCACTCTTTGTTATATTGCAGCCATTTGCTAAAATCATTTCAGTTCATTTTTTTCCTCATTAATGTACATACAGCACCCCATATTGACAGAAAAACTTAGAATTGTTGTTGATATTTTGCAGATTTATTAAAAAAGAAAAACTGAAATATCACATGGTCCTAAGTATTCAGACCCTTTGCTGTGACACTCATATATTTAACTCAGGTGCTGTCCATTTCTTCTGATCATCCTTGAGATGGTTCTACACCTTCATTTGAGTCCAGCTGTGTTTGATTATACTGATTGGACTTGAGTAGGAAAGCCACACACCTGTCTATATAAGACCTTACAGCTCACAGTGCATGTCAGAGCAAATGAGAATCATGAGGTCAAAGGAACTGCCTGAAGAGCTCAGAGACAGAATTGTGGCAAGGCACAGATCTGGCCAAGGTTACGAAAAAAATTCTGCTGCACTTAAGGTTCCTAAGAGCACAGTGGCCTCCATAATCCTTAAATGGAAGATGGAATGAGCTATGAGTAAGCACTTGGATAAGTGCGAAACGCGTTAGCCTATGATCTGTACATTTTGCCTATGATGTCCTGTATCTGATGTGTTCCTGATTTTAAAATAAAGAAACTTGGATTATTATTTCCTGGAGTGCGGCTGTCTGGATTTTCTCGTTTGCATATAGCCTCTACCAGCACTAGCCAGCACCTGGAACCTCTCATCTCTGGAGAGTAAGATCAGCTCTACACCTGGTGAGATTTAAATCAGTGCGGGGATAACCTTTGTCTTAAATGGAAGACATTTGGGATGACTAGAACCCTTCCTAGAGCTGTCCGTCCGACCAAACTGAGCTATTGGGGGAGAAGAGCCTTGGTGAGAGAGGTAAAGAAGAACCCAAAGATCACTGTGGCTGAGCTCCAGAGATGCAGTTGGGAGATGGGAGAAAGTTGTAGAAAGTCAACCATAACTGCAGCCCTCCACCAGTCGGGGCTTTATGGCAGAGTGACCCGACAGAAGCCTCTCCTCAGTGCAAGACACATGAAAGCCCGCATGGAGTTTGCTAAAAAACACCTGAAGTACTCCAAGATGGTGATAAATAAAATTCTCTGGTCTCATGAGACCAAGATAGAACTTTTTGGCCTTAATTCTAAGCGGTATGTGTGGAGAAAACCAGGCACTGCTCATCACCTGTCCAATACAGTTCCAACAGTGAAGCATGGTGGTGGCAGCATCATGCTAAGGGGGTGTTTTCAGCTGCAGGGACAGGACGACTGGTTGCAATCGAGGGAAAGATGAATACGGCCAAGTACAGGGATATCCTGGATGAAAACCTTCTCCAGAGTGCTCAGGACCTCAGAATGGGCCGAAGGTTTACCTTCCAACAAAACAATGACCCTAAGCACACAGCTAAAATAACGGAGGAGTGGCTTCACAACATTCCGTGACTGTTCTTGAATGGCCCAGCCAGAGCCCTGACTTAAACCCAATTGAGCATCTCTGGAGAGACCTAAAAATGGCTGTCTACTAGGGATGAGCCGAACACCCCCCTGTTCGGTTCGCACCAGAACATGCGAACAGGAAAAAAGTTCGCTCGAATACGCGAACACCGTTAAAGTCTATGGGATACGAACATTAATATTTAAAAGTGCTAATTTTAAAGGCTTATATGCAAGGTATTGTCATAAAAAGTGTTTGGGGACCTGGGTCCTGCCCCAGGGGACATGGATCAATGCAAAAAAAAGTTTTAAAAACGGCCGTTTTTTCAGGAGCAGTGATTTTAATAATGCTTAAATTCAAACAATAAAAGTGTAATATCCCTTTAAATTTCGTAGCTGGGGGGTGTCTATAGTATGCCTGTAAAGGGGCGCATGTTTCCTGTGTTTAGAACAGTCTGACAGCAAAATGACATTTCGAAAAAAAGCCATTTAAAATTACCCGCGGCTATTGCATTGCCGACAATACACATAGAAGTTCACTGATAAAAACGGCATGGGAATTCCCCACAGGGCAACCCCGAACCAAAATAAAAAAAAAAAAATGACGTGGGAGACCCCCTAAATTCCATACCAGGCCCTTCAGGTCTGGTATGGATATTAAGGGGAACCCCGGCCAAAATTTAAAAAAAAATGACGTGGGGTTCCCCCTAAATTCCATACCAGACCCTTCAGGTCTGGTATGGATTTTAAGGGGAACCCCGCGCCAAAAAAAAAAAAAAAACGGCGTGGGATCCCCCCAAACATCCATACCAGACCCTTATCCGAGCACGCAACCTGGCAGGCTGCAGGAAAAGAGGGGGGGACGAAAGTGCGCCCCCCCCTCCTGAACCATACCAGGCCACATGCCCTCAACATTGGGAGGGTGCTTTGGGGTAGCCCCCCAAAACACCTTGTCCCCATGTTGATGAGGACAAGGGCCTCATCCCCACAACCCTGGCCGGTGGTTGTGGGGGTCTGCGGGCGGGGGGCTTATCGGGCTTTAACAAGGGGGCTCCCACTTCCCACCCCCCAGGTGAATGGGTATCGGGTACATTGTACCGCTACCCATTCACCAAAAAAGTGTCAAAAAAGTAAAAATGACAAGAGACGGTTTTGGACATGTCCTTAAATGATACCCATTCACATAGGGGGGGCGGGATCTGGGGGTCCCTTTGTTAAAGGGGGCTTCAAGATTCTGATAAGCCCCCATCCGCACACCCCCACAACCACCGTGCAAGGGTTGTGGGGATGGGGCCCTTATCCCCACCAACGTGGGGACAAGGTATTTTGGGGGGACCCCTTATGTTGAGGGCATGTGGCCTGGTATGGTTCAGGGGGGTGCTCTCTCATCCCTCCCTTTTCCTGCGGCCTGCCAGGTTGCGTGCTCGGATAAGGGTCTGGTATGGATTTTGTGGGGGACCCCCACGCCATTTTATTTTTATTTTGGAACGGGGTTCCCCTTAACATTCATACCAGACCCAAAAGGCCTGGTAATGGACTGGGGTGGGGACTCAATCCATTTTTTCAATGTTTTTTATGTATATTGCTGGGATCCGACAATACATTACAGCCGCGAGCAGTTTTGAATTACATTTTTTACTTTAGAAATGTCATTTTGCTGTGGCATAGTAAAACACATCACAAAGATGCGATACTTTACAGACAGACTAAGGAGACCCCCCCAGGCATGATATTTAAAGGAATTTTACATTTTTATTGTTTCAAGTATTATTAAAATCACTGCTCCTGAAAAACAGTCTGTTTTTAAAACTTTTTTTGCATTGATACATGTCCCCTGGGGCAGGACCCGGGTCTCCATACACTTTTTATGGCAATAACTTGCATATAAGCCTTTAAAATTAGCACTTTTGATTTTTCACGTTCCCATAGACTCTAACGGTGTTTGCACAATTTTTTTTCCTGTTCTGCTGTGAACCGAACCGGGGGGTGTTCGGCTCAATCCTTACTGCCCATCAGACTAAGTATCTGGTGGCAGAAAAAAAGTATTGTGCTAAGTGCTAATCATTGTATTCTTGTAACTTTTTGCTGGAATTTTGCTTTAAGTATAAAAGGACAATCTGCGTCTGAAGACCTACCAACTGCATAGTGGGGCCCAGCCTGAGTTATCAGGAAGTAACAGCTAGCTTCTGAATCTGGCAGAGCAGAAAGAAAAAAGTCGAGACCACTTCAGTGTGAGGATGACAACATTGGAATTTATAAGTATACAGTTTGTGTTTCAAGTCAGCAGCTACAGTACTTGCAGTGGCTAACTTTTTAGGTAGTCGAATAAAAGTCCTCATTAACGTGCAGTTGCCCCCTCCCTTTGTGGCATTTACACCTCTGGCTTTCCAAAAGGTTTGAGAGTTGGGGTGCTCATTCACCCAAAAGAGCTTCGGGTACTAATGTTGGATAAAAAGACCTGAATCATAATGTTCCAATTCCCCCCAAAGGAGTTCAGTGAAGTGTCTTCATGTTACTGGTTTTGTGAACATTGGTGATGCCCACAGTAAGCAATCCCACAAGTTTAATCTAAATTGTTTTGTTTTCAAAAATTATTAGAAAAACACAAATGAATCTTAGCTCCTGCAGATGGCAGCTCAGAGCTACTGTACCATCCACTGATGCCGCATACACACGAGCGGAATGTCCGACAGAAAAAGTCCGATGGAAGCTTTTCATCGTATATTCTGATAGTGTGTGTGCCCCATCGAACTTTTTACGTTGAAAATTCTGACAGACCTAGAAATGGAGCATGTTCTAAATATTTCCGACGGAACCAATTCCTATCGGGAAAACCGCTCGCCTGTATGCTGTTCCGACGGACCAAAAACAACGCATGCTCTGAAGCAAGTACAAGATGGAAGCGCTCGGTGTGGTAAAACTAGCGTTCCTAATGGAGCTAGTACATTCCTCGCGCAGCAAATTCTGTGATCTTTTAATGCTGCGCATTCCTTTCTTCTTTATAATGCTAGAAGAATGAAGTTGTTTTGCTGCTCATATTCACACAGTTCTCACAAACTTATTTCTTCATTATTTCTCCTGATCTCATGAATAATATTGTATTTTTTAAAATCACGATCTCCATAATAATGTTTACAATTATTTTTTATAGTCATCTTTTATATTTTTTTATTTCATCAAGATCTCCTTTTTTTGGATTATTGAAACATTATTTTCTAGTGATCTCCATATATAATTGAATTTTTTGTGTGTCAATCTACCACAATAACATTCTTGTATTTTTTATCAACCTCAAGGAGGTTGGTGTCCCTTGTTAAGGCAGAGGGGAGGCACCTGTGATTGGGTGAGGATCCTACTGGGGCCAGCAACCTCCTGGCTGACACTGGGCCCGCCCTCCTCCTGGCTGCCACTTTCCAGACCCTCCTCCTGGCTGAGCTCATCCTGTGTATAAAAAAGGGACATAGTTTTAGTTTTTGGTTCATAAATCACACACAATTCAGCTCATGACTTGCAAATTGAACTCCAGCTGGGCACATCCACTTCTTCCAGGATAAAAGGCCCAGGTTGTTCCTCGTCAGCTTCTGCTGGGGTTGAGGGAAGGGTAGAGGGAAGGCTGCAAGGAAGGGTAGAAAGAGATTCCCTGGCTTCACTCTGGTCGTCCAGAAACCGCAGTTTGTTGAAGTACCTCAGGCTGGGGACATACACTTGCACTGCTGATGCTCCTGATCGGAGTGATTTCTGGATCTTATTATGCTCCTTATACATGTTCCTCAAGATCCCATTTTACTTTTCCAAGAACACGATGGTTGCATCGGGGACCTGAGTCTTCACAAATTCCAGAAGTTTCTCCAGCGTTGACCTCCTAGCTTGTTTATTATAATATATGCTGTGTTTCACCTCCCACAAATTCCTCATCTCCCTGTACTTGTCAATTAAACTGGCCATAAATTCAGGGTCCTTAAAGTGATTCATATTTTCTATAAGACAATACACAAGACAAAAACACTAATGTCAGCCTAAACTCTCATAATCTTATCCCAATATAGGCCTCAATCTTGAAGCAGTATAGGCCACTGATGTACCAAAGTTAAGATTTTACTTTCGTTAGAACGTTCGTCCTTCTTCCTCAGCACACCGAAAGTACGTACGACACACGCGTGTTGCCTTATATACACTGCGCATGCGTTGCCCGTGTCGCCCGCCCCTGACGTTCTTTCTAGTGAATTCCCCGCCCCTTCTCTTTGGCGCTCAGTAGGAGCAACAGGGCGGAGACAGAGAAGGTGTCTGTTATTACTAATTCCAGTAACGAGGAGGAAAGCCTGGAGGCAGTAACGTCCCGATCCCGGAGGCGAAGATTTAAGGCCTCAAATATGTCCTTTGGTGAGATGGTGGAGATGATGGACATCTTGAGGAGGAACGACTAGGATGGGAAGAATGGACCGTACCTAAACCCGAATGAGAGAAAGGCCAAAATCATGACGAAAGTTGTGAAGAGTCTGCACACAAATTTTGGGGTACGACGATCCAAGGAGCAAATAAGGAAACACTGGTCAGACCTGAAACTGAGGGAGCTGAATCAGTACAGAAGGATCAAGAAAATGCTTAGAAAAAGTAAGTAGTTGTCGTGTGTTCCGATTATTATTATTACTTGCATGCTGCGCCATGTGATTTTCTTTACTGTAGGACATTTTAAAATGGCAAGTTTCAGGTTGGTGGACGCAGTAATCGGTCATAGTAAACATTGTTCGCTCATTAACCACTTCCCGCCTGGCCCATAGCAGATGACGGCCGGGCGGTGGTTCAGTTATCCTGACTGGGCGTCATATGACGTCCAGCAGAATAACATGCCACCGCGCGCCCGCGGGGGCACGCATCGCGGCGATTGGTGGATCGGTGTGTCAGTTTGACACACCGCTACACCGATCTTGGTAAAGAGACTCCGGCGGAGGCTCTTTACCACGTGATCAGCCGTGTCCAATCACGGCTGATTACGATGTCAATAGGAAGAGCCGTTGATCGGCTCTTCCTCACTCGCGTCTGACAGACGCGAGTAGAGGAGAGACTATTGGCGGCTCTCCTGGCAGGGGGGTCTGCGCTGATTGTTTATCAGCGCAGCCCTCCCTCAGATCACCACACTGGACCACCAGGGATCGCCGCTAGGACCACCAGGGAAGGGGCAACATGTGGATGGCCAGGTATGTACCCCATGGCCATCCACATGTGCCCAGTCAGTGCCCAATCTGTGCCAATCAGTGCCCACAAATGGGCACTGATTGGCACCATTATGTTGCAGTGATGCCCAGCAATGCCACCCTTAGGGGCATCACTGCAAACAGTGTCATCAGTGCCACCCATCAGTGTCCATCGGTGCCACCTGTCAGTGCCCATCTGTGCCCATCAGTGCCCACCTATCAGTGCCCATCCCTGCCCATCTGTGCCAACTATCAGTGCCACCCATAACTACCCATCAATGCCACCTACGAGTGCCCATCAATGCCACCTACGAGTGCCCATCAGTGCCACCTATGAGTGCCCATCGGTGCCACCTATGAGTGCCCATCAGTGCCGCATACCAGTGCCACCTATCAGTGCCCATCAGTGCCACCTATCAGTGCCCATCAGTGCCGCCTATTAGTGCCCATCATCAGTGCCCGTCAGTGCCACCTTATCAGTGCCACCTCATTGGTGCCACCTCATCTGTGGGTATCAGTGCCCGTCAGTGCAGCCATATCAGTGCCCATTGATTGAAGAAGAAAACGTACTTATTTACAAAAAATTTTAACAGAAACATAGAAAACGTGTTTTTTTTCAAAATTTTCGGTCTTTTTTTATTTGTTGCGCAAAAAATAAAAAACGCAGAGGTGATCAAATTCCACCAAAAGAAAGCTCTATTTGTGGGAACAAAATGATAAAAAATTTGTTTGGATACAGTGTTACATGACCGCGCAATTGTCATTCAAATTGCAACAGCGCTGAAAGCTGAAAATTGGCCTGGGCGGGAAGATGTCTAAGTGCCTGGTATTGAAGTGGTTAAATACAATGTATCACTCAACAGAGGACACCAGGAACCCCCCACCTGACAAAGAACGGGAACTCCCAAAAACATCACACCCCGAGGATCTGGAGGAAGGAGAGGTGGAGGAAGTGGGTGAACTTGTCACCACAACAGGTGAGTGTCTGACACCCCAGCTTCAGGTAATATATGTATGCCTGCATATTTATAATACATGTTTTTCCCAAAATTTTTAGGTGATTTGTTGGTTGTGGAAGAGCAAGCTCAAAAATTCACAAGTGCACAACTCCTAATCCAGGACATCATTACAGGGGTCCCCTAGTTACAAACATCCGACTTACAAACGACTCCTACTTACAAACGGAGGGAGACAACAGGAAGTGAGAGCAAATCTACCCCTAGGAAGGGAAATTCACTCCTGTAAGAGCTAGTATGGGGAAAAGGTACCTCCACTGATGCTTTATCACCAATCCTTGTTTCCACAACAAGCCAAAATTTTCAAAATCCAATTGTCATTGGGACAGAAAGGGAGGTGAAATCTTCTGAACAGGGGCACAGACAGCAAAACAAATGTTACAGGGGTGTTAACCCTTCCCTATGCTATCCAAAAAGCTTGTACATGGAATCGTGAAATTGACATCATAAGAAAGAAACAAAATTTTCTTGAACAACAAATGAAGAACATGATTGATGTGTTGGGGAGAATTTAAAAGATCTTCAAAATGCAACCATTTTAATCATTGTTATAAAAACACAATTTTTTTGTAATTAGTAAAAGCCAAATTTTGAAGATGCACACAGTGTGTCAACATGTGCTATCTGCCATCAGGGGATTTCAATGTACGCGTTTTGTGGATGCAACCCCTTCCTCCCAAATGAAGTAGGTGAGAGGAAGGGGTTGACATTAGGCATGGGATCAGGAGTTAAATACCCATTTTGACTCCCAAATTGTGTGCATCTTCAAAATTTGGCTTTTACAGGGGTGACATCAGCTCATCTGATGAAGGCAATATCCAGACATTTAGGACATACTATAATGTCTGATATTGCCTTCTGGTTTTCTACGTTGAACTTTGTAGGTTCCAGAGTTTTGTATGTTATACGTTATTAAACATGCCTATTTTGAACAAAAAACAAAAAAAATGTAAAAAAATTAACAAGAAGTCCAGCCTCATGCCCAACTGAGGCAATATAATTTTTGGCATTTTTCCTTAACCACTTGCTTACTGGGCACTTAAACCCCCCTCCTGTCCAGACCAATTTTCAGCTTTCAGCGCTGTCGCACTTTGAATGACAATTGCGCGGTCATACAACACGGTACCCAAATGAAATTTTTATCATTTTTTTCCCACAAATAGAGCTTTCTTTTGACGGTATTTGATCACCTCTACGGTTTTTATTTTTTTTTTTTTAAATTTAAAAAGACAGAATTTAAAAAAAAAAATTATATTTTTTTTTATATTTTGTTATCAATTTTTGCAAACAGTTAATTTTTCTCCTTTGTTTATGTACGCTGATGAGGCGGCACTGATGGGCACCGATAGGTGGCAGTGATGGGCACTGATGGGTGGCGGTTATGGGCACTGATGGGTGGCAGTGTTGGGCACTGATTGGGCACTGACTGATGGCAGCACTGCTAGGTGGCACTAATAGGTGGCACTTGAGGGCATTGATAGGTGGCACTTCTGGGCATTGATAGGTGGCACTTGTGGGCACTGTGGGCACTGGCAGATGGCACTTGGAGGCACAGATGAGGCATCTGTGCCTCCTTCCTCTTCGGGACCGATGTCCCTTTGACATGAGCCAGTGATCGGCTTTTTTTTCCTCCTCACGCTGTCAGCGTGAGGAGAAAACGAAACCGATCACCGAGCTTCTGTTTACATCATGTGACCAGCTGTCATTGGCTGACAGCTGATCACATGGTAAGGGGCCGGGACCGGCCCCTTACTCGGATCTGTGATCATCCGAGTCTCCGTGACTCGGTGATCACAGCGCGCACACCGCGCGCCCTGCAGGGTGCGCGCGGGGCGCGTGAATAGGGGAGGACGTCATATGACGTCCTCCCGGAGATTGAGGTCCGCGCTGTAGCCGTCATTCGGCTATGGCCCGGACCTCAAGTGGTTAAAAAATTGTGCAATATGCAGCAGGATAGGACGATATGGTTAATTTTGTAGTCTGCCATATGGATAGCTGTCAGAAACAGGCGGAACTGGCTGGCCATTATCCCGAAGGTATTCTCAACAACTCCTCTCGCTCTGGCCAACCGGTAGTTAAAAACCCTCCTCTCCGGGGTGAGGGCCCTTTTGGGGAATGGCCTCATCAGGTGTTTGCCTAGACCGAACGCTTTATCAGCAAGAAAGACGAAGAGGAGTCCTTCCACGTTGGTCGCATCAGGTGGCATTGCCAGGCCACCAGTCTGGAGACATTGGTAAAACTCCATCTGGGCGAAGACTCTTCCATCCGACATCTGGCCATTTTTCACCACGTCCACATAGAGGAACTCATATTGTGCTGACACCACCACCATTAACACTATACTATTAAACCCCTTATAGTATAATAGTAAGACCCAGAATGTGGACGTGCTTCCCATCTATAGCCCCTCCACAGTTAGGAAAGTCCCAACGGTCGGCAAAATGGGAGGCCACAGTCTGCCATTCCTGTGGCGTTGCAGGGAACTGTGGAGTCAAAACAGAAAAAAATAAGTACTTTTGCACATAACATTGCAAGCAAATTAAACAAAAACATTTTTGACCGACATCAGTATAGCATTTTTTAAAATGAGTATTTCAATACAAAAATCTAAGGTCCACTTATCATATCCCCCCCCCTCTGATGGCCCATTGTAAAAATTTTAGGGGGGGGGGTTTGGGGTGACTTTGGGAGCCAAAAAAAAAGCCTCCAGCACTCTGCCTGAATTTAAGGACACACATAACATTTGTACACATTTTAGGGGGTGTTTTGGGTAAAGCACTACAATGGAGCTGACAAAATACATTGTTAAGTGACTAGGCTATAGGTGTATTGGCCCAGGATAGCATGCTGGGGAGGTTAGTGAAGGCAAAAATGCATGAAGAACAAAAAAGAAGCATTAAAAGCTTACAGCATGCATGAGGACAAAGGGGACATTCACAGCATATTACAATCATGGTACCGTATATACTCGAGTATAAGCCGAGATTTTCAGCCCTTTTTTTAGGCTGAAAGTGCCCCCCTTGGCTTATACTCGAGTCACCACCGTCTACCTACCTGATCAGCGTGTCATGCAGGCAGACGGCGGCCAGCGTGTCATAAAAACATACAGCGGCCATTCCAGTGTTTAAAAGCCACGCCTCCTCCTCGTCTGTGATAGGCAGAACACTCAATTTCCCAGCAGTCAGTGTTCAGCCTACCACGGACATCCTCTCATCCTCGTCAATGGTATAAGGTTGAACACTGGAATGGCCACGTATGTTTTTATGACACACTGATCGGTGGATGCAGAGCGGCACACGGAGGATGCAGGTCGGCACACGGAGGCATGCACAGGACACAGAGAGGATGCAGATTGGCACAGGTAGGCTGCAATGGACACAGGGAGGTATACACAGGACACAGTGAGGTAGGCAGATCTGCACAGGTAGGCATGCACAGGACACAGGGAGGTATGCAATAGACACAGGGGAGGGGGGGAAGGGAAATGGACGGCGAGGGAGAGGGAGGGAAGAAGACAGGGAGGGGGGGGAGAGAGGGGGGAGGAAAAAGGACAATAAGGTAGCAGAAGAGGAGGGAGGGGAGAAGAGAGAGAGAGGAGGGGAAGAAAGAAGGAACAGAGAAAGGGAGAAGAGGGGATGGGGGGAAGGGGAAAACGTCAAAACGTCACTTCTGCCCATACTTCTTAACGCCACATTTTTTTTATGTCATTTTTTTCAAAATGACAAAAATGTATTTATTTAATTTCTTTTTTTTTGCATTTAAGTCCAAATATGAGATGTGAGGACTTTTTGACCCCAGATCTCATATTTAAGAGGACCTGTCATGTTTTTTTCTATTACAAGGGATGTTTACATTCCTTGTAATAGGAATAAAAGTGACACCATTTTTTTTTTTAAACAGTGTAAAAATAAAAGGTAAAATAAATAAGAAAAAAAAAATGTTGAACGCGCCCCGTTCCGCCAAGGACGCGTGCAGAAGCGAACGCATACGCGAGTAGCGCCCGCATAGGAAAACGGTATTCAAACCACACATGTGAGGTATTGCAGCGATCGGTAGAGAGAGAGCAATAATTCTAGCCCTAGACCTCCTCTGTAATGCAAAACATGCAACCGGTTGAATTTTTTAAATGTCGCCTATGGAGATTTTTAATGATAAAAGTTTGTCGCCATTTCACGAGCGGGCGCAATTTTGAAGCGTGACATGTTGGATATTATTTTACTCGGCGTAACATTATCTTTCACAATATAATAAAAAAATTGGGATAACTTTACTGTTGTCTTATTTTTTAATTCAAAAAAGTGTATTTAAAAAAAAAAAAGTGTGCTTGTAAGACCGCTGCGCAAATACGGTGTGACAGAAAGTATTGTAACGACCGCCATTTTATTCTCTAGTGTGTTAGAAAAAAATGTAATGTTTGGGGGTTCTAAGTAATTTTATAGCAAAAAAAACTGTTTTTAGCTTGTAAACAGTCTGTAAAAGAGGCCCGCGGTCCTTAAGTGGTTAAGAAGTCTATTTAATCAGGGGTATGTGCAGCCAGGACATTTATAGTCTAAATATGTCTCCCACTTTTCCTTTTCTTGTATAAAATATGAAAAATATAGCACAAAACAGCACATGGCTGTAATGGAAAATACATATAGGGAGTACAACTAACCACCCTAAGCACAAATGATTATTGAATTGCACTGCAAACATTATAATGCACTTAGCAAATACACAGCTTTCAATTTAATTGCATTATAGCCATCCCTTTTGTTAAAGGTTGCATATACTTGCAGCACTGTTACGTTCTGGGTTTCAGATAGTATGTTGTATAAAAACATTGTAAAAAAAAACTGGTTTTAAATACTCATGAAAAGAGACCAAAAAAATGTTATCAAGTGTTATGCCGCGTACACACGGTCGGACTTTTCAGCTACAAAAGTCCAACGGACGCTGACGGACTAAAGTTGGCTGGTAATCCGATCGTGTGTGGGCTTCTCCGGACTTTCAACGTACTTTTTTAGCCTCAAATCCGACGTACTTTAGATTTGAAACATGCTTCAAATCTTTACGTCGTAACTACGACGGACCCCGAAGTCCGCTCGTCTGTATGCTAGTCCTACGGACAAAAACCCACGCTAGGGCAGCTATTGGCTACTGGCTATCAACTTCCTTATTTTAGTCTGGTGTACGTCATCACGTACGAATCCGTCTGACTTTTGTGTGGTCGTGTGTAGGCAAGTCTGTTCGTTAGAAAGTCTGCCGCAAGTCCGCCGCAAGTCCGCCGAAAGTCCGCCGAAAGTCTGTCGGACAGGCTGTCGGACTTTTGTAGATGAAAAGTCCGACCGTGTGTACGCGGCTTTAGGGCCGGTTCCCACTGCTACGATGTCCGAGATCGGATGTGATTCGCACCGCACTGCAGTGCAAATCACATGCGATCTCTGTGCGATCCGATTTCAGCCATACAGATAGTATGGCTGAATTCGCATCGCATTCGGGCCAAACTCGCACAGGACCCTTTTTTTGGTCCACAGCAGAATCGGATCGCATGGGTGTTCACACCATGCGATCCGATTCCTGTCCGACTTTGCAGATCGCACTGCGATATGCGAACTGATTTGGGGGTGTCATTAACTTTTAACTGACACTCACAGCAGTTCGCATAGGGCAGTATGAACTGCCACCAGGAGACATGCGATGCGGGAACCCGCAGTAGATTTTGCAGGGTTCCCGCATCGCAGCAGTGTCCTTAGAGAAAATCTGTACCTGATGATATACAGAGCTTTTCATTGCTGACAAGTACTAGCTGCCACTTGCCAGGCTGTCTCTGGCCGTAGAACTGACCTAGAGCAAGCAGGGGTGTAATCTGGTGTACTTAACAATTGGGGCAGATCATGATTATTTTAATTATTACTACTGAAAATAATTTTGACTAACAGGGGAAGGTGGTGCCTCTTATATAGTCAAAACTATTTCAGCAGTAATAATTAAATAAAATGCTAAGAGGCTATATTTTTCTCTGAACATCAAAAGGGCGAACTTCAGATGCAAAAGGCTGGACTGATATTTTCAACCCACAAATCTATATAGGATGTACAGAGCCCTGTGTATAGTGTAGAGCCTGGTATATGATGTGCAGAGTCCGGTGTATAATGTAGAGCCTGGTATATGATGTGCAGAGTCCGGTGTATAATGTAGAGCCTGGTATATGATGTACAGAGCCCTGTGTATAATGTAGAGCCTGGTATATGATGTGCAGAGTCCGGTGTATAATGTAGAGCCTGGTATATGATGTACAGAGCCTTGTGTATAATGTAGAGCCTGGTATATGATGTGCAGAGTCCTGTGTATAATGTAGAGCCTGGTATAAGATGTGCAGAGTCCTGTGTATAATGTAGAGCCTGGTATATGATGTGCAGAATACCTCTTTCACATCAGAAGCTCCCCATGACATAAGAGTCCCTCCTTTCACACCAGACACCCCCTATCCCATTAGGATCCCCCTTTCACATTAGAAGCCCCCTCATCACATCCAAGAGCCACCCCTCCCCCCTGTATGTCAAAAGCCCCCATCACATCAGAGTTGCTGCAGACCGGGTAAAATCTTGTAGTGGGTCGGATGTCGTTCTCATGCCATAGTTTGGAGACCCCTAGTCTATACTGCCTTTCAAGTGTGCAATCTAAAGAGAAATACCGCAAAATAACAACTGATAGCTATTGTTTTTCCAAGATAAACTTAAAATTTTTGGCTGTGTTTTTCACATGGCAATATTGAATAAACATGCATCCAGAACAGCTGGAAAAATTTGGTTATCAGATTGAACCTACATAATGTACCCTGTACACTTGTCCTCTGAAGTCTAGTGCCACAGTATAAAAGCCAGCCAGGAACTCAGCACATGGATGGGGGGAACCCCTTATAATGGGCACAGCAGCCAGCAGCTGTACAGACCCGGGAACTCAGCACAGGGATGGTGGGAACCCCTCATTATGGGCACAGTAAGGCTGCAATTGATGGGCACAGTGAGGCTGCATTTGATGAAATAGACACTTGCATTTGGCAGCGCCATACCTATCTCTGTTTTAAACTTACCCATATTTTCATTTGACTCATTGGTATTGATCATTGTAGAATTTGTTTTGAAAATGAGTGAAAATTCGGTTCCATCTTTGAAACTATTTCCCTTCACAAGGCGTTCAGATGAGGAAAAAAAGAGGATAAAGGCGCTTGGACCACATCAACCCAAAATGCAAATTCAGCAGAGGTCAAGTGATCGTGGTCGAGTTTACACTCGAAGCTTTTCCACCGCTTCTTATAATAAATGGAGTTGGCTAGCTGGATGTGATGTGACTCATGCCTATTATTGTTTTCCCTGTTTGCTATTCCAAAGTCATGGCACCGACACGCTGTGGATATCAACAGGGGTTAACGACCTAAAGCATCTCACTGAAAAGTGCAAGTGGCATGAAACTACCCAAAGCCATCTTGACAATGTTATGAGGCTCAAGTTTTTTGGGAAGCGTAGCATTGGTGAACAGCTAGATGCAGGCTACAGAATTGCCATTAGAAAACACAATGAAGAGGTCACAAAAAATAGACACATCCTGTCTCGAATATTAGACTGTGTGAAATTTTGTGGTGCATTCGAGCTGGCTTTGCGTGGCCATGACGAGAGTGAGAGCTCCGATAATCCTGGGATATTTCGTGGCTTGGTCAATTTTGTTGCTTCTCTTGATGGAGTTTTGAAAGAGCACCTTGAGAATGCCACTGTTTTTAAGGGAACTTCAAAAACTGTGCAGAACGAGCTGTTGGACTGTATGTTGTCTGTAGTGAAGGAGCACATTATTCAAGAAGCACAGAGCAGCAATTTCCCCTAGTGGTTAACCCTTTCACTGCCAGTGTCATTTACACAGTTTTTAATCGCACTGATCACTGTATAAATGACAATGGTCCCAAAAATATGTCAAAAACGTCCGACATGTCTGCCATAACGTCGCAGTCACAATAAAAATCGCTGATCGCCACCATTACTAGTAAAAAAAAAAATATTAATAAAAATGCCATAAAACTATCCCCTATTTTGTAAACGCTAAAACTTTTGCGCAAACCAATCAATAAACGCTTATTGCGATTTTTTTTTACCAAAAATATTCAGAAGAATACGATCGGCCTAAACTGAGAAAAAAAAATGTTTTTTTATATATTTTTGGGGGATATTTATTATAGCAAAATGTAAAAAATAATGCGTTTTTTTCAAAATTGTCGCTCTTATTTCTTATTTTGTTTATATAAAATAAAAATCGCAGAGGTGATCAAATACCACCAAAAGAAAGCTCTATTTGTGGGAAAAAAAGATGTCAATTTTGTTTGAGAGCCACGTCGCACGACCGCGCAATTGTCAGTTAAAGCGACGCAGTGCCGAATCGCAAAAAGTGCTCTGGTCAGGAAGGGGGTAAAATCTTCCGGGGCTGAAGCGGTTAAACATTAACATTTTCAATATTTTATCTAGATATATAATCTGTCCTGTGATGCTGGGACTGTATACTCTGTCCTGTGATCTGAGCTGTATACTCCTGACACTATGGGTGGAAGCAAGTAGAATACAGGGGACGGAGTGGGTGGATTATATAAGGGGTGTGGTTTGAGAAGTGGGAGGGGTCAAAAATTATGGGCGGGGTCTGCCCCCCCCCCCCCCATCCAAAAACTTCACCAGCCGCCACTGGACTGGACTTGGGTCAAAGTATAAACCCCAACACCAAGACCCCACACAGCACAAACTACAATGAGCATGTACCCACAACATGGTTTCAAAACGGTCGGCTGGTCAGAACAAACTTAACAGAACGCACTGAAGAACAGCAAGGCCTGTGAAGAGTGAGCTGAAAATCAGCAACGAGCGGACAAGAACGCACTGAAAAAACAGATATGAACTGACTGCACGCACTGAAAACCAGATACAAACCCACAAGCACAAACTGAACAGCAGTAAAACGATCTGAAAAAGCTGGCTTTTCAAAAAAGTGGCTAAAAAGCTCACGAAAACCTATTTTTTAAAATCAATGAATGCTTTCACAACTGAAAAAAGTTCTGCAAGCAGCAACTGCGGAGCATGTTTGGAGCACTAAAAAAAGCACCTCAAATATGCCCCTCTCCATTGAAATGAATGGAAAATGTCTGAAAAGCATCCTAAAACTTCTTCAAGAGCTCCGGAAAAGCGCCTGAAAATCGCAGCAAAAGCGCTCAGTGTTTTACAGCCAGAAATGAAGACAAACACAGTTTTTGTTTTACATAGCTGTATTTACTAGTGCAACTTATAGGATCCAAGTGAAAGATAAAACACCAACATATCAGAAAAAAAAAATCAAAAATCAAAAATAGAATCACTGAGTTGGAAAAATGTCCCTTATGTCAATATTTTGTTGAACCACTTTTTGCTTTAATTCTAGCTTTTAGTCTGTTGGGATATGTCTCTACTAACTTTGCACATCTAGACTTTGCCATTTTAGCCCACTCTTCTTTGCAGAACGGCTCAAGTTCAGTTAAATGTGATGGTAACCGTTTGTGGACTGCAATCTTCAAGTCATTCCACAGATTTTCAATGGGGTTTAAGTCTGGGCTCTGACTAGGCCATGCAAGGATACTCACCCTTTTCTCCTTCAACCACTGTGTGATCATTTTTGCTGTGTGCTTTGGGTCATTGTCATGTTGGAAGGTAAACCTTCTTCCCATTGACAACTTTCTGGTGGAGGGCAGCACATTTTCCTCAATAATTTGATGGCATTTTGCCCTATTCATTTTTCCTTCTATCCTGACAAGTGCTCCAGTCCCTGCTGTAGAGAAACACCCCATAACAGAATATTACCCCCTCCATGCTTTACTGTAGGAATGGTGTTATTTGGATGGTGAGCTGTATTGGATTTCTGCCAGACGTAGCGTTTGGTGTTGAGGCCAAATAATTTAATTTTAATCTCATCTGATCACCTTAAAACGCACCTTGATGATTCAGAGGCCGCATGGAAAAAGGTGTTATGGTCAGATGAGACTAAAACTGAATTATTTGGCCTCAACGCCAAATGATATGTCTGGCAGAAATGCAATACAGCTCCAAATAACACCATTTCTACAGTAAAGCATGGATGTGGTAATACACTATTTTACCAAAAGTATTGTGACGCCTGCCTTTACACGCACATGAACTTTAATAGCATCCCAGTCTTAGTCCGTAGGGTTCAATATTGAGTTGGCCCACCCTTTGCAGCTATAACAGCTTCAACTCTTCTGGAAAGACTGTCCACAAGGTTTAGGAGTGTGTCTATGGGAATGTTTGACCATTCTTCCAGAAGCGCATTGGTGAGGTCAGGCATTGATATGGATGAGAAGACCTGGCTCGCAGTCTCCCCTCTAATTCATCCCAAAGGTGTTCTGTCATGTTGAGGTCAGGACTCTGTGCAGGCCAGTCAAGTTCCCCCACCCCAAACTTGCTCATCCATGTCTTTATGGACCTTCCTTTGTGCACTGGTGCGCAGTCATGTTGGAACAGGAAGGGGCCACCCCCAAACTGTTCCCACAAATTTGGGAGCATGAAATTTTACAAAATGTCTGGGTATGCTGACACCTTAAGTGTTCCCTTCACTGGAACTAAGGGGCCAAGCCCAACCCCTGAAAAACAACCCCACACCATAATCCCCCCTCTACCAAATAATTTGGACCTGGAAGCCCCATGCCCGCAAACCCCCACAACCACAGCCTAGGGTTGTGGGGAAGAGACCCTTGCAGCCATCAACATGGGCAGAAGGTGCTTTGGGGCGGGGGGCAGAGCTTCCTGGCCCGCTGTTTAAAGGAGAAGTCCAGCCAAAGCTCCTTTGGCTGGACTTCTCCTATGGATCACAGGAGTGCAGTTAGTTTTGAACTCCTGTGATCCATTTTCAGCAGAGAGCTGACATCACAGAAGTCAGTCCAGGCACCACATCATTAGGACAATAAAGTCTGGATCCGCCAGGTGCCTGGACTAAAACCCGGCTCGGCCTCTCAGTGAGCCGCTGTGAGCCTGAGCCTGCTGCCCCTGCCTCCTCCACAGCCCAGAACTCCAGTAAGCACGGGGGGGGGGGGGGGGGGGGGCAGAGCAGAGAGCTGTGACTGACAGTCTACGGTGTTCGATTGCTCGGTTCTTAGTGCAGAGGCGCCAGGGACAGTATGACAGTATAAATCTTAAAAAAAAACCTTTACTTCTCTTTTAACAACCAACAATTCTTCACACAGAATTTGAATCGGTCGGCCATTTTTCGACCAATCCGAATTCTAATTGTTCTGTAAATTTGCAATTCGTTAGAAAATTAATAAACGAAACAAATCTTTACGGATTTCAACAAAATTAATTACTATTCATTACCATTTCATTCGGAGATCCAGGTACATCCAAATCTCAGGATAACCAAAAAATGTATCCGAATTTGTATTCGGACCCAAACGAATTGCACATGTCTAGATGCTGATAATTTTTAGTATTAAAATAAAATGTCTGTGTGGAAACTAAAAACATTTGTGCTTACCATTTTGTTGTTATTCTTTTTTGTGGCTACATTGTATAATACGTGCTATATCTCTGAGCTTAGACATGGGGAAGGGATTCTAAACAGTCTAGTGAGTTAAAGCGTTTGTTAACCCACATGTCTTACTTTATATAATTCACTCGGTCTCCTAATGATATGTCTCCCTGTGTGTGTGTGTTGTATAAACAAAAGCTGTATATACCTTATTTGTGAGCGCTGATCAGCGCTCAGGTGTCACGCTGCAACTCTCCTCTCCCCATCTGACAGATGCAGAGGGAGGGGCTGAGATTCCCCACTGACGTCAGTCTGGAGGGGAGGAGGAGAGGAGGAGAGGGACGGAGAGAGCTGACGCACCACATGATCACTGATTAGCGCTCACAGGTAAGGTATATATGGCTTTTTTTTAATATAACACACACACACACAGGGGGACAAATCATTAGGATACAGAGTAGATTATATAAAGTAAGACCTGTTATTAATGCAGCAGCAGGGGGGCCGAGGCGGACCCTGACACAGGAGCCAACAGGCAGGGAGGGGAGGGGGGAGGAGGACACAAGAGCAGAGAGGAGAGGCAGCAGGGCTGCGGATGACAGAGGCATGTAAACTGACCACGGTGTTAGGGCTCAGCAGCCATGATTACTGTGGTCAGTTTACATAGGGGAGGAGAGAAACTGGCAGGATCAGCCAGGTTTTTTAGGTCTTACAGGGGTCCAAATGACACAGCACAAGCACTGTGTCATATAACATGCTTTAAAGGAGCAGGATTCATTTTTTTTTCTTGGGTTAACATACGCTTTAAAGTGTAAGTAAACCCTGCTATCATTTTCAGCCAAGGAAGCTGCCATCTTTGCCTCTGTTTAATCTACAACTGCCATGATGCTCCACATGTGATCAGTTATGACACCAGCCATTGGATGTTTTGACAGTTTTGTTGAGAGCACAACCAATGGGAGTGTTACATTTCCGGCACATGCTTGGTTCTTAGTGCAGAGGCGCCAGGGACAGTATGACAGTATAAATCTTAAAAAAAACCCCTTTACTTCTCTTTTAACAACCAACTATTCTTCACACAGAATTTGAATCGGTCGGCCATTTTTCGACCAATCCGAATTCTAATTGTTCTGTAAATTTGCAATTCGTTAGAAAATTAATAAACTAAACAAATCTTTACGGATTTCAACAAAATTAATTACTATTCATTACCATTTCATTCGGAGATCCAGGTACATCCAAATCTCAGAATAACCAAAAAATGTATCCGAATTTGTATTCGGACCGAAACGAATTGCACGTGTCTAGATGCTAATAATTTTTAGTATTAAAAAAAAATGTCTGTGTGGAAACTAAAAACATTTGTGCTTACCATTTTGTTGTTATTCTTTTTTGTGGCTACATTGTATAATACGTGCTGTATTTCTGAGCTTAGACATGGAGAAGGGATTCTAAACAAACAGTCTAGTGAGTTAAAGCGTTTGTTAACCCACATGTCTTACTTTATATAATTCACTCGGTCTCCTAATGATATGTCTCCCTGTGTGTGTGTGTGTTGTATAAACAAAAGCTGTATATACCTTATTTGTGAGCGCTGATCAGCGCTCAGGTGTCACGCTGCATCTCTCCTCTCCCCATCTGACAGATGCAGAGGGAGGGGCTGAGATTCTCCACTGACGTCAGTCTGGAGGGGAGGAGGAGAGGAGGAGAGGGACGGAGAGAGCTGACGCACCACATGATCACTGATTAGCGCTCACAGGTAAGGTATATATGGCTTTTTTTTAATACAACACCCACACACAGGGGGACAAATCATTAGGATACAGAGTAGATTATATAAAGTAAGACCTGTTATTAATGCAGCAGCAGGGGGGCCGAGGCGGACCCTGACACAGGAGCCAACAGGCAGGGAGGGGAGGGGGGAGGAGGACACAAGAGCAGAGAGGAGAGACAGCAGGGCTGCGCATGACAGAGGCATGTAAACTGACCACGGTGTTAGGGCTCAGCAGCCATGATTACTGTGGTCAGTTTACCTCTCTCAGAGTTCACAGTTCTCCTGACAATGCCTTCATCTGCTCTTCTCTCCAGAAGGACGGCGCCATCTGTCCTCATTCAAGCTCAGCATGTATTTCCTAGAGTGAGATGCCAGCTCAAAGATTACACAATTGTGTAGATCCTGGTGTGTGTGCCTATTTGGGATGTGTTTACATGTCTGACAGACCAGATTCAGTCTCTAACTATGCGACTGGCTACAAAGTTACAAAATGCAGTCTGATCACTGGTGGAGGGGAGACCAGTGGTGGCCACTCCATTAGGGGCGCAGGGGTGCCGCCCCTCCTATCCATGCATCTGGCCCCCTAATCTACATGCGGGGTGCCGGATGCATTGATTCCAATGGGTTTTCTTTTTTTCAAGCACGTGATTAGAGCCTGAAGCTCTAATAGGCTTCAAAAAAGGGTGGGCTCGGAAGCCACGAGCCCACCCAGTTGTGTGACAGTAGCGAATGTATATTCGCTATTGTCACACTGATTTTCCTCCCAGCCGAACAGGAAGTGGGACTTACATAGTTACATAGTAGGTGAGGTTGAAAAAAGACATCAAATCCAACCTATGTGTGTGATTATATGTCAGTATTACATTGTATATCCCTGTATGTTGTGGTGGTTCAGGTGCTTATCTAATCGTTTTTTTAAACTATCGATGCTCCCCGCTGAGACCACCACCTGTGGAAGGGAATTCCACATCATTGCCGCTCTTACAATAAAGAACCCTCTATGTAGTTTAAGGATAAACCTCTTTTCTTCTAATTTTAATGAGTGGCCACGTGTCTTGTTAAACTCCCTTCCACGAAAAAGTTTTCTCCCTACCAGTCACCAGTACGGTATTTATGAATTGAAATCATATCCCCTCTCAAGCGTCTCTTCTCCAGAGAGAATAAGTTCAGTGCTCGCAACCTTTCCTCATAACTAATATCCTCCAAACCCTTTATTAGCTTTGTTGCCGTTCTTTGTACTCGCTCCATTTCCAGTACATCCTTCCTGAGGACTGGTGCCCAGAACTGGACAGCATACTCTAGGTGCGGCCGGACCAGAGTCTTGTAGAGTGGGGGAATTATCGTTTTATCTCTGGAGTTGACCCCCTTTTTAATGCATGCCAATATTCTGTTTGCTTTGTTAGCAGCAGCTTGGCATTGCATGCCATTGCTGAGCCTATCATCTACTAGGACCCCCAGGTCCTTTTCCATCCTAGATTCCCCAGAGGTTCTCCCCCCAGTGTATAGATTGCATTCATATTTTTGCCACCCAAATGCATTATTTTACATTTTTCTACATTAAACCTCATTTGCCATGTAGTCGCCCACCCCATTAATTTGTTCAGATCTTTTTGCAAGTTTTCCACATCCCGCGGAGACGTTATTGCCCTGCTTAGCTTAGTATCGTCTGCAAATACAGAGATTGAACTGTTTACCCCATCCTCCAGGTCATTTATGAACAAAATGAATAGGATTGGTCCCAGCACAGAACCCTGGGGAACCCCACTACCCACCCCTGACCATTCTGAGTACTCCCCATTTATCACCACCCTCTGACCTCGCCCTTGTAGCCAGTTTTCAATCCATGTACTCACCCTATGGTCCATGCCAACGGACCTTATTTTGTACAGTAAACGTTTATGGGGAACTGTGTCAAATACTTTTGCAAAATCCAGATACACCACGTCTACGGGCCTTCCTTTATCTTTTCTTTCCCTTTTTTTTTTTAAATCTTCATTATTTATTAAAGCTTTAAAACATTACAACAGATCACAAAAACAAATTACATTATCTGCAGAATATACACGTTATTTCTTTACAATACCACTCTCTAGTTACAGATAATCTCCAGAATACCAATTTAACATCTCTAACAGAACAAACAATCAACCAAACAAACAAACTAACCAACCATTAAACAAATGACACACAAGAAAAAAAAAAATAACACCCTGCATCTCACCCCCCACCTCTCCTTCACCCCTCCCTAACATCACTATCGGTCCTCCCATAAACTGTAAGGCGTCCTGTCCAGCCCGTATTTGCCCACCTGTTATAACCTAGATCATTGCTATGATATTCTAGGGGAAGCTAAAGAGAAAAAGGCCAGTCCCGGTGCTGTTACCCAGGGTCCCCATAACTTGACTAATATATTTATTCTGCCCCTGTTCTTATACACCTGTTGTTCCATTAATATTGTTGCATTTACCTGAGAACGCCATTCCTTGAATACTGGTCTATTAGGAGACATCCATTTTCTAGCAATTATCTTACGAGCTATAAATAGTAATCTGCCAATTGGTATTAACTTGTCCCATGGATATAGCTCTTCATTAACATAGCCCAGTAGACAAGTCATTGGTTCCACTTCTATATGGGTATTGTAAGCTCCATTAATTGTGGACACCGCCTCTCGCCAATATCCGATCAGCTTGGGACAGTTCCACGACATATGGATCAGGTCAGCCGGGGCCTGCTTACACCTCGGACAGTCCAGGGTTTCCCTCCTCCTCCACTTATGTAACTTTTCCGGCGTCCTATATGTCCTATATATAATAAACAATTGAAATAGGCATTGTGTATGTGATATGGATACCAATGGGGCCCTCTTCAGAATTGTTGCCATTCATTGTCTGTTATACCCCCCAGGTCTATCTCCCAACCCTTTCTACCTGAAGTATCTTTAAAATCTTGATACTTCATCATAAGTTGACTGTAAGCTAATGTAATTAGACCTTTCTTTTTCTCCTTAGCCCCCGCCAACAAAGACATCAATGGCATAGAATAGATCTTATATTCATCCCGACACCTTTAAACTGTGAGTTAGCTGCATGTCTTTACATAGTAGGTGAGGTTGAAAAAAGACAAAAGTCCATCAAGTCATCATGTTGCAGTTGTAAATATTTATAAAAGTTATTATGATGTAGTTGATAGGACTCCTGTAAATCTTGAAATGAAAGCATTACATTTTGAGCATAAAGCTGCAAAATATATTGAATTTCTTTAGAACGCCAATGCTCAAACCCTTCCAGTTTACATAACTCTACATAGTGCCTATTCCCCCAAATTGATGAAAATTCTGACACCCTCTTCATATTTCATTATATGTCTCATTTCTTGCCATATTTTATTCATAAGAACCAGTGTTGGTCTTGACTGAATACACGCAAATGATCCCAATTCTAACTGGGCTATGAGATTATAATACGAGCAGTGACTCAGAAGCACAGCCTGTATGGGGTCTCTCCAATCTATCGTCCCCATCCAGCAAAGTGCTGCAGTTGAGAAGCTATAAAATACATTCTCGGCTGCGGTACCGCTAGGCCCCCCTTCCTTAGTACGCTGAAGGATAGACAGTTTGATCCTCAAGCTTTTTCTTTTCCATCATAACTTTCAGAACCAGAAGTCTATTTTCTTAGGCCTTCCTTTAGATGGCAACTCACTTCCTCTTAGAAGTTTAATAGATTGGTTTGGCAAGAACAATTATTCATGAATCCATGCTGATTACTGCTAATGATACCGTTCTCATTACTAAAATCTTGTATGTAGTTCCTTATCATCCCCTCCAAGAGCTTGCATACTATTGATGTTAGGCTAACTGGTCTGTAATTCCCAGGGATGTATTTTGGGCCCTTTTTAAATATTGGTGCAACATTGGCTTTTCTCCAATCAGCTGGTACCATTCCAGTCAGTAGACTGTCAATCAAAATTAGGAACAATGGTCTGGCAATTACTTGACTGAGTTCCCTAAGTACCCCCGGATGCAAGCCATCTTGTCCCGGTGATTTATTAATGTTAGGTTTCCGAAGTCTAATTTTAATTAGGTCCTCTGTTAACCATGGAGGTGCTTCCTGTGATGTGTCATAAAGATAAACATTGCAGTTTTGGTTACTGAAGCCCCCCGATTCCATTGTGGAGACTGAGGAGAAGAATAAATTCAATGCCATCTCCCCATCATTTGTAACTAGATGTCCTTCCTCATTCTTTATGGGACCAATATGGTCTGTCCTCCCTTTTTTACTGTTAAAAAAATACTTAAAGAATTTCTTGGTATTTTTTTTGCTCTCCTCCGCTATGTGTCTTTCGTCTATCTTAGCCGCCCTAATTGCACCCTTACATTTCTTGTTGCATTCTTACATAGTTACATAGTTAGTAAGGTTGAATAAAGATACCAATCCATCCTGAGTGAGTGTGGGTGCGTGTCTACAATTATCCCTATTTATTTAAGGTACCCGTCAATTTACGCAGAGCTCCACACATACATCGCACACTCACATTGGTCCCTACCCACAAGGAGCTCACAATCCAAGGTCCCAACTCACATTCATATATTAGGGCCAGGCCAATTTTTTGGACAGAAGCCAATTAACCTACCAGCATGTCTTTGGAGTGTGGGAGGAAACCGGAGTACCCGGAGGAAACCCACGCAGGCACAGGGAGAACATGCAAACTCTAGGCAAGTAGTGTCATGGTTGGGATTCAAACCAGCAACCCTTTTTACTGCTAGGCGAGCGTGCTACCCACTACACCACTGACTTTATAAAGTCTGAATGCTGATGATGATCCCTCAATCCTGTATTTTTTGAAAGGCCTTCTCCTTTGCTTTTATATGCATTTTAACATTGGAGTTAAGCCATCCAGGACTTTTGTTCGCTCTTTTAAATTTATTACACAATGGGATGCATTGGCTAATGCCCTTATTTAATATGCACTTAAAGCAAACCCATCTCTCCTCCATGTTCTTTGTTCCTAAGATTTTATCCCAATTCATGCCTTCTAGCAAGGTTCGTAGTTTAGGGAAGTTGGCTCTTTTGAAATTCAGTGTCTATGTATTTCCCTTATGTTTCCTATTTGCCCCGTATTTCCACATCCATGTTCAGATCTGCATTGTTGGTAATCAGTAGATACAGTAACGCTTTATTTCAAGTTGGTGCGTCTACCATCTGAACCATGAAATTGTCCTGCAAGTAATTTAGGAACTGGCGAGCCTTAGACTAATGCGGGGTTCCCTCCGCCCAGTGTATGTCTGCATAATTAAAATCCCCCATTATGATAACACTTCCCATCCTTGCTGCTAATCCAACTCGTGATAGGAGATCCGTCTCCCCCTCCTCCCTCAGGTTAGGGGGCTTATAGCATACTCCCAGTATTATTTCCCCCCTAGCTTCATCCCTTTGGAGCTCTAACCACAAGGATTCCACCTCCATCCTAGCTCCCTTAGTGATGTCATCTCTCACATTCACTTGTACAATATTCTTGATATATAGGCATACCCTTCCCCCTTTTTTACCCTCTCTATCCCTGCAATAAAGGGTGTGACAGACTCACTCGGGACAGAGGCTATTGGAGGGGACTGAACGCAAGCCTCTTGCCCACCGATTACGGGCCCTAGCATTTGGGGGAATGGTGCTCTCTGTGAGCTGTATGCCTGGGGACCCTGGGGTTGGTGTTACTTTGGATTCAGCTCCATGTCCCCCCAAAACACACAGACTCTGGAACCCTTTATATGCCATATTAGAATGATAAGACTGAATTATACTGTTGGGACACATCCTGTGAGGAGATGCTGGTGTCATCAACTCCAACTACCTGTGTTTATGTTAATTGAATGAGCTGATCACTTTGTCCTCTATACAATGTAGGAGACGGGACAACTCCTATTGGAGCTCATGTTAATTAGGTTAATTAGGTTTTGTTTGTATTGTTAACTGTAATTAGCTCCTGCTATTGTGTTTATACTACTGTGTGAAGCTCGGTGCCCACAAGTCTGTCCTACAGGTCATGTCTCTGAGTCATCTGGTCTGGGTAAATTTAATAGTAAATTAGCTCATGTTAATTAGGTTAGCTTTGAGTCATCCTGGTGTATAAATTTGTGTGAGATCTCAAATAAAGAGTTAGATGTACTCCAAGACTGGTGTTGTCTAGTTCTTGGGGGGTTCCTATAGCCAGATCCATTGGACTCGTGTTCCAGAACTTAGGAAGCGGTATATGACGGAAGCACTCAAGCAAAGTGAGGGACGTTCCGTGACAAAGGGTATAACCTTGAATGGTTGCCAGCCAATCATTAGAGCTGTTGAACCAAGTCTCTGAAATTCCCACAAAATCTAAATCCTCCTCGTACAACGGTATCTCTAGTTCCCCCATCTTGTCTGCCAGGCTCCTGGCATTGGTGAACATGCCACGTAGTTTAGACTGGTCGTATACTATCCTCTTATTGAGTGTTCCGAGATTGCAACTAGGACTTGTTGCTATACTTACCTTGGGTTTATGTGCTTTAGTCAACCTACCACTAATGCCCCCAATACTACCCTCTGGAATATGTTTTGCGCTGACAATCTCTACCTCTGGGCCTTCCCCCTGTCGCCTAGTTTAAAAACCCCTCTAACTTTTTGGCCATCTTTACTCCCAGCTGATCTGAACCCTCCTCATTTAGGTGCAGTCCGTCCCTTCTATAGTACTGGTGATCGACTGAGCAGTTGGCCCAGTCCTTCAGGAACCCAAACCCCTCCTTACTACACCAGCTCCTCAGCCACTTGTTTCCTTCTTTAATCTCCCTCTGCCTTTCTGAGAATACTATCTTGGAGGTCCTTTTTTTTTCAATTTAGCTCCCAAGTCCCTAAAATCGTTCTTTAGGACACCCCATCTGTCTCTGACTTGGTGCACGTTGACACCAATGACAATGACAGCTAGGTCTATCCCAAACCCCTCCCAGTAATCTGTCCACCAGATCGGTGACATGCCAAACCCGAGCGCCCGGTAGACAACATACAGTTTGACGCATCAGGTCTTTGTTACAGATTGCCCACTCTGTCCTTCTAAGAATTGAGTCCCCTACCACCAGAATCTGTCTTCCTTTCCCTTTGCTTCCCCCGCACTCTCACTGGAGGAGTTCTTCCCTGGGCAGCTAGGAGAGTCCCTCAGCTCCAGCAGTGCTGGTCCCTGACTGGTTTCACCAATGTCACTCAATGGAGCACACTTATTGGGATCCTCCAGCCCTGGATCGGCCTCCCTGGCACTTCCCCCTCTACCGTTCCTGACTGTCACCCATCTACTCTTTCCTAGTGCCTGCACCTCTTTGTCTCCACCCGGCTCTGTGCTGGCCCCTGCCGGTTACGCTCCTGGCTCTCCTTTAGTATGGAGGGTCTTCTCAGTGCTGACAGTTGCTTCCCCAGATTCAGAACCTGGGCTTCCAGGGACACAATGTGCTTACATTTTGCACAGCAGTATTCGCCCTCAATCAGATGATCAAGGAACACATACATGCATTGCAAGATGTACACTGAGTCGCATCTCCACATCCACCGGGCATCATACCTACTAATTAAATGAGGATTGGGGATTATACCCTATCCAAATTACCTAACAAATAGCTTCCTGACACTAATACTCAACAAGACAATACACGGGTACTCAACAAGACAATACACAGGCACTCAACAAGACAATACACAGGTACTCGCTAACCAACGTGCACTTGCAGACCAACGTGCACTGATAGATCAATGGGTCTTGAGACCTGTTTCCTGATTGGCCGAATGGAGAAGTGATCTTATTGGCCTAGCAGGGGGAGGAAGGAGGTACAGGGCCGCCGTGAGGAGACGCCGTAGAAGTCACTGCCAATCGCCCAGAGGGAAGCACTGCCCGCGCCATAGATGGGGTAAGTGCGGGGCTGACCGACCGACCGACCAACCAGGGGGGAGACTGAGGAAATGCTTCCTCCTGACTGATGTAATCTTTCTGCCTAGGCAAAGTCATTGGACTGAAGGGGAATTCTTATGTTTTATTGTAACATTTCAGGAATTTATTGCAGACTTAAAGTTTCTGAAAGCTCCACATTAATAAAACAAATGTTTAGTAACCTACTGTATATCAGCCAACTTGGATATTTATTCTATGCTCCTCTATCTAATTTTGAAGTAGTAGTAAAGCTTAACACTATTATTAAAAACATTCCCCCTCCACCTGCTTATCCTGCATAAGCTGTATAAAAAAGATCCGTGTACTTAACACTTTTTATTCCACTCCAGTTCTTGGGGGTCCCAGGGCTGCTGTACTTGCCTCCCTGTTTACGGGTGTCTGCAAAGCTAGCCACATGCTAAGAAGACACCTGTGTGCACATGTTTCCTGCACTAAGCTGTGTGCATCCATAGACACACACACCACAGGCAAGCCTGGATAATTTCTCAGTTCAGGCTAATCTCTGCCTTCCTTTCAGTACAAATTCAATCTTTTCTGATCAAATAGGTCAAGCAAGAGAGAAAAAGGTGATTCTAATTGCACGGAAGTGGCCCAGAAGAATCTGGAACACAGATATACTCAGACTTCTATGAAACAACCCCTGGCCTCTTCCCAACAGGCTATATCTGCTATCACAGGGCCCCATGTTCCATCCAGCCTCCCAATCTCTGGCCTTAATGGCATGGCTGTTGATTTCCAGGTCTTTAAAGATAGTGGGGTGTCCAAGTCTGTTATTCCTACCTTGCTAAAAGTAAGAATAGCCACTTTCAGGAAGATCTATTATTATACCTGGAAATCCATTTTTGCCTGGTGTTACATTACAATCTCAGAGACTATTCCGTGCCTGGCATTCTGGCTTGCCTGCAATCAGGTCTTGACCAGAACTTTCGCTTTAAAGCGGAGTTCCACCCAAAAATGGAACTTCCGCTTATCGGAATCCCCCCCCCTCCGGTGTCACATTTGGCACCTTTCAGGGGGGAGCAGATACCTGTCTGATACAGGTATTTTGCTCTCACTTCCGGGCATAGATACCCGAGCCACCCGCGGGTATCTATGCCACTTCCCGTCCCCGCCGCTGTCTTCTTGGAGACACATGGTTCCCAGGAGACAGCAGGGACCAGTGGGAACGCGCAGCATGAGTCACGCATGCGCAGTAGGAAACTAGGAAGTGAAGCCGCAAGGCTTCACTTCCTGATTCCCTTACTGAAGATGGCGGCAGCAGCACCCAAAAGCCGTGGAATAGATCGGCTTCGGGTGCCAACATCGCGGGCGCCCTGGACAGGTAAGTGTCAGCAGCTGCAGTATTTGTAGCTGCTGACTTTAAAAAAAAAAAAAAAAATTGGCGGAACTAAGCTTTAAGTACTTTGAACGGACAGGTCTTGGCCCTGTTCATTCTCTTTCAAAAACTTTTGGCTTTGCTCTCCCTTTTAGTAACTATTCTTCAAGGTTTCTCGCATTAAGCTCCCATTGCATCACCCCGTGTTTCCTTGGGATTTCAACTTGGTTCTCTATGCCCTGCAGAAACCACCCTTTGAACCCATCAGGGATATTTCCTCTAGATGTCCCCTCCTTAAAATTAGCCTTTTTGGCTGCTATAGTGTCGGTTAGATGTGTCTCTAAGTTGATGGCTGTCTCTTGTAAGGATCCATTCCTCATACTTCACAAAGACAAGGTTGGCTTAGCCCAAGACCATCTTTTCTTCCCAAGGAGGTATCAATCTTCCACCTCCAATGAAGACATAGTCCTATCATCCCTATGCCCTACTGCAAAGCAACCCAAGGAAATCTCTTTTCTTTGCCTGAATGTAGTCATTGCCATCAGAGTATATCTTAAAGCTACGGCCTTGATCAGACAGATGGAATCCCCTATTTGCCCTGTCCTCAGGACCTTGCAAGAGAGACTCTGCTTCTAAATCTACCATCACTCGATCTGATAGTTAGAGCTTACACTCTCAAGTACAAATCTTTTCCTGCACTTTTACATGCCATTCCACCAGATTAGTGGACGTTTCCTGGGCATTTCGGCACCTGGAATCTGTAGTCCAGCTGTGTAAGGCCACCACCTGGTCCTCTGTTCATGCTTTTTCAAAGTTCTGCAAGGTGACTGTTCAGTCTTCTATGGATACAGTGGCATGCTAAAGTTAGATCTGTTTGACCCATCGTTTTGTTGGGCCTTTTAGCACAGTTTCTTTTTGCCTAGTTATTGGCTACCCTTCTAATTCATTGCCTGGAGTCACCCCAGAGTCTATGAATACTTTTTCCTGTGTCCTGCACTGTATGATAAATATAAGAGGAATTTTGACTTACCTGTAAAGTCCCTATTTGGAGTACAGTACAGGACACAGGACACTCTCCCTTCCATTCCTTTGTTTCTCTTCAAGTAACATCAAAAATCTATCCATTATTAGTGGCTGCCAGTACACCGTGATTCAAAAAGTATGGTGCAAAAGTAAAGCTAATTTATTCATAATTGAATGAACCGAACACAACTGTATTAACATGAAAAACACGTTAACTGTCCAAGTTTTACCTCTGCACTACAAATGTTTAATGTAAGGCCTGTTGGTGGCATGACAGATATCGAGATGTTACCCCAGTTCTGTCCTGACTCGTGATGGGTCACCTCAGATCGTTCAGGTCCTGTGACATGGGGGACATACAAGTCATTGGTGTTCCCCCACAGAAAGAAGTCACAGGGTGTTAGGTCTGGTGATCGCGGAGCCCAGAGCAACATTGGTGAATCGTTCTTTCCTGCACGGCCAGTCCAAAATTCTGGTAGGGTATCATTGAGGTATTGGTGAACATTCAAGTCAAAATGAGGAACAACACCATCCTGCAGAACGTATATCATATATGGCATAAGCCAATTTGTAATCATGTCCAGGTAGGAGTGGCCCATGACAGTATTTTCTGCAAAAAAGAAGGGACCAAACATTTTGTGCCTGCTCACAGTGTCACCAATGGAGCTCGCATCAAAACATTTGTAGTGCAGAGGTAACACATGGACAGTTAATGTGTCTTTTCATGTTAATACAGTTGTGTTAGGTTAAATCTGCCACGAATAAATCAGCTTTACTTTTGCACTATCCTTTTTGAAACACACTGTAAATTGTAGATAAAAGCAATGGCTTAGGATTTACATAGAGTGTATGGATGCATGCACATGCATTGAAGACACATAGGTGCATATAAAGATTGGACATACTGTATATGGTGGGTATCCTTGCTAAAATCATGAAAGGAAGAACCTTAGAATCCTTAAGGGGCTCCTAGGGTTATTTTTATTATTTTATTTTTTATTTACCCTGTTGGACTTGTCATCTGCCCCTGCGACTATCTGCAATAAACATTACACTCTCTGAAAATGAACTGATGAGCTTGCTTAAAGAGCAATGGCAGAACAAGGTCATCCAGTGCCCAAGGTGAAGATGGCAAACTGTGCCCCCCATCCTAGGTGAAGGAATGGATGGGCTTATAGTGGCGTAATGTTTGCAATGTATGTGACATGCCCTTAAGTAGTACCAATAGTGGAAAACGGAAGAGTTTAAAATCAGTGAACACTTATGGGGCAAACATTGGCAAAGGAAAAAATGTCTCTGCAGTGGTCATGTCACTAAAAGGAAAAAATGCCCTTGCATCTGTAGTGTCACTGTAAGGAAAAATGTCCCTGGATCGTTGATGTCACTGAATGGACAAAATGCCACAGTGTCAGTGGCATTTTATATTTGTGGTTGGGAGGGTGGTAACAGCAGGTGGTTGAGCTATGCATTTTACAAGTCCCCGAGCTGCAACCACAATGGTTTACGTTCCAGCAAAAATGATCCTCTCTGGCATATTCAGTGGGTAGTACCACCCACTGAATGCAACCTATTTAACTGCAAATGCTGATCAGTGTATTTTGACATCGGTGGGCTCTGCTGTAAAAACAACAATGGGGTTGATTTACTAAAGGCAAATCCACTCTACAGTACAAGTGCATTGCAAGTGCACTTGAAAGTGCAATTGGAAGTGCAGTCGCTATAGATCTGAGAGGAAGATCTGAAATGAGGGGAAGCTCTGCTGATTTTATCATCCAATCATGTACAAGCAAAAATGCTGTTTTTTTATCTCCTTGCATGTCCCCCTCAGATCTACAAACACTGCACTTGCAGTGCACTTGTAGTGCAAAGTGGATTTTCCTTTAGTAAATAAACCCCAATGATCTGACGGGGTTACCTCCATTTACCTCTTTTTTTGTGGATGGATGAATCTGTTCATTTTTTCATGATTTGATAAGGTAACGTGTAGGGAGGAGCTGAGCACACCAGTTAGTGGGCCGCCATATTGTGTGAGAATATTAATAATTTACATTGTGCTAATACACGGCAGTGCACCAGCTGAAGTGCACTTTTTAAGTTGAGCATTTGGTGGATTTTCATAAAAATAGTCATATATACACTGAAAGCACTATGTATATTCTCCTTTGAGCTTCTTATGTGCATTGGAAGAAGGATGGGCCAGGATAGAGATGGATCGAGGAGCAGCTGGATGCCATAGAGGTGAAAATCATTCCTGGTTATAGCAACCTGCTTAAGGCACATGAGACCCAATTTCTATTAGATCAAGAGATCAGGTAAGAGCATCAGTGTGAAGGTTGTGGGCACAATACTGTATATGGTGGATTGGAAATGGAAATATTAGCAAGTGTTGTGAGAGATATAACATTATTATGTAATTACGGTAAATAAGGAAGACATAGACACGTGGATAGACACAGACCTGTCTTTAATGCAGGGCAAAAGGGGCAGCTGTGCCGGGCCCAGTCAATGTTGTGGAGCCCAAAGAAGCTGAGCTACCCCTTGAGCCCACACTGCCTGCAAATATGTGATAAATGGATTTGGTTATCGCTCAGAAGATAATGGGGGTAGTATAGGGGATGGGTTTTGTGTAATGATGGAGAAGGGGGGTCCTGTGTAATGATGAGGGTAGTTAGGCACTGTGTAATGATGGAGGAGGGGGGTCCTGTGTAATGATGGAGGAGGGGGTCCTGTGTAATTATGGGGGCAATATGGGGGAGGGGTCCTGTGCAATGATGGAGGAGGGGGGGTCCTGTGTAATGATGGGTGTAGTATGGGGGAGAGTCCTATGTAAGTATGGGGGTAGTATGGGGGAGGGGTTCTGTGTAATGATGGAGCAGGGGGGTTTGTGTAATGATGGGTGCAGTATGGGGGAGGGGTCCTGCGTAAGTATGGGGATAGCATAGGTGAGGGGTCCTGTGTAATGATGGAGGAGGTAGGTCATGTGTAATAATGGAGGGTAGTATGGGGGAGGGGTCATGTGTAATGATGGAGGGTAGTATGGGGGAGGGGTCATGTGTAATGATGGAGGGTAGTATGGGGGAGGGGTCATGTGTAATGATGGAGGGTAGTATGGGGGAGGGGTCCTGTGTAATGATGGAGGAGGTAGGTCCTGTGTAATAATGGAGGGTAGTATGGGGGAGGAGTCATCTGTGTAACAATGGGGGTAGTATGGGGGGGGGGTTCTGTGTAATGATGGGGGTAGTATGGGGGAGGGGTTCTGTGTAATGATGGGGGTAGTATGGGGGAGGGGTTCTGTGTAATTCTGGGGTAGTATTGGGGGGGGTTCTGTGTAATGATGGGGGTAGTATGGGGGAGGGGTTCTGTTTAATGATGGAGGAGGGGGGCCCACTGTAATCATGGGGGTAGTATGGGGAGGGGTTCTTTGTAATGATGGGGGTAGTATGGGGGAGGGGTTCTGTTTAATGATGGAGGAGGGGGGCCCACTGTAATCATGGGGGTAGTATGGGGAGGGGTTCTTTGTAATGATGGGGGTAGTATTGGGGGGAGGGTTCTGTGTAATGATGGAGGAGGGGGCCCTGTGTAAAAATGGGCGTGGTTTACGTGAAATTGTGGGCGTGTCTTAAATGGGCGTGGCTCTAGAGGGTGTGGTTAGAGTCTGAAATGAATGAGGGATGGAGAGGGGGAGAGAGGGATGGAGAGGGGGAGAGAGGGGGAGAGAGAGGGAAATGACGGGACAGCAGCCCCAGATCCTACACAATAGAAATATGTGTATTCTAGAAAGTTTAACAATCAGCAGATAAAGATACTCCAAACACCTGGTGTTAATGCTTCAATCATCCCGGCACCATGGTTGTTATGGTGTCAGGATGATTGAAGCGCATTATTTCTATTATTATATTGTAATATAAAATGAAATCATTCAACTCACCATAATGCAGAATCAGTGGGATCCCTGAGCGTGTCACCAGCCACGTCGCCTGCCACCAGCCGTCCGTCCTTGCTTCAGATGTCCGAGCAGAGTCCGTCCTTGCATCAGGTGCCCCCAGCGGAGCCCCCCTCACATCAGGAGTCCCCGGCGGAGCCCCCCCTCACATCAGGTGTCCCCGGCGGAGCCCCCCCTCACACCAGGAGTCCCCGGCAGAGCCCCCCCTCACATCAGGTATCCCCGGCGGAGCCCCCCCTCACACCAGGAGTCCCCAAGGGAGCCCCCCTCACACCAGGAGTCCCCGGCGGAGCTCCCCCTCACATCAGGTGTCCCTGGCGGAGCTCCCCCTCACACCAGGAGTCCCCAAGGGAGCCCCCCTCACACCAGGAGTCCCCAAGGGAGCCCCCCTCACACCAGGAGTCCCCAAGGGAGCCCCCCTCACACCAGGAGTCCCCGGCGGAGCCCCCCCTCACATCAGGTGTCCCCGGCGGAGCCCCCCCTCACACCAGGAGTCCCCAAGGGAGCCCCCCTCACACCAGGAGTCCCCGGCGGAGCTCCCCCTCACATCAGGTGTCCCCGGCGGAGCCCCCCCTCACATCAGGAGTCCCCAAGGGAGCCCCCCTCACACCAGGAGTCCCCGGCGGAGCTCCCCCTCACATCAGGTGTCCCTGGCGGAGCTCCCCCTCACATGAGGTGTCCCCGGCGGAGCCCCCCTCACATGAGGTGTCCCCGGCGGAGCCCCCCTCACATCAGGAGTCCCCAAGGGAGCCCCCCTCACATCAGGTGTCCCTGGCGGAGCTCCCCCTCACATGAGGTGTCCCCGGCGGAGCCCCCCTCACATGAGGTGTCCCCGGCGGAGCCCCCCTCACATCAGGAGTCCCCAAGGGAGCCCCCCTCACATCAGGAGTCCCCAAGGGAGCCCCCCTCACACCAGGAGTCCCCGGCGGAGCCCCCCCTCACATCAGGTGTCCCCAGTGCCCCCCCTTCACATCAGGTGTCCCCAGTGCCCCCCCCACTCACATCAGGTGTCCCCAGTGTCCCCCCCACTCACATCAGGTGTCCCCAGTGCCCCCCCCACTCACATCAGGTGTCCCCAGTGCCCCCCCCCACTCACATCAGGTGTCCCCAGTGCCCCCCCACTCACATCAGGTGTCCCCAGTGCCCCCCCACTCACATCAGGTGTCCCCAGTGCCCCCCCCACTCACATCAGGTGTCCCCAGTGCCCCCCCACTCACATCAGGTGTCCCCAGTGCCCCCCCCACTCACATCAGGTGTCCCCAGTGCCCCCCCCACTCACATCAGGTGTCCCCAGTGCCCCCCCACTCACATCAGGTGTCCCCAGTGCCCCCCCCACTCACATCAGGTGTCCCCAGTGCCCCCCCCCACTCACATCAGGTGTCCCCAGTGCCCCCCCCACTCACATCAGGTGTCCCCAGTGCCCCCCCCACTCACATCAGGTGTCCCCAGTGCCCCCCCCACTCACATCAGGTGTCCCCAGTGCCCCCCCCTCACATCAGGTGTCCCCAGTGCCCCCCCCACTCACATCAGGTGTCCCCAGTGCCCCCCCACACTCACATCAGGTGTCCCCAGTGCCCCCCCACACTCACATCGTGTCCCACAGCGGTGCGCGCGCTCACCCCCCACCTAGAACCCCCGCCCCTTTCCATATCAGACTGGCAGCGGGGCGGGGGGTAGGCGGGCCGAGGCGGAGCGGGGCGAGGCGGAGCGGGGCGGGCCGAGGCGGAGCGGGGCAGGGGGTGGGCGGCGACACAGAAGCTTCGTCTAGCCTCCCCCCAGCCGTCTTCCTGAACTTCAACAAAATGGCGGCCGGCGGAGACAATGTCTCCGCCGGCCGCCGACCTCTAGCGGCGGCGGCGGCGGCGGCGGCGGTTTCAAAAACCGGAACCGAATTTTTCGGGACATTTCCCGGGACACCACAAATCCGGGAATGAAGTCCACGTCCCGGGAATGTCCCGGGAAATTCGGGACAGTTGGCAGCTATGCATTGGGGAGCGTTCCCTTCACATCCTGTCCTATAGCCAAAACAGGAAGTAAGAGGAAATCCCTTGTGAGGGAATTTCTAGTTGTCACCAGAACTAGTGTCCCCATTGGAAGATTTCCCCTCTATTACTGTTCTGGGACAACACAAAATTTGGGAATTTCTTTTACTTTCACTTTTGGTGATGACAATAAACAGGACAAATAGACATTTCATTTGGGTACAGTGTTGCACGACCAAGCGATTGCAAGTTAAAGTAGCGCAGTTCTGAATAGCAAAAAATGATCTGGTCATAAAGAGGGTAAAACCTTCCGGCGGTCAAGTGGTTAAATTAAAGAAAAGAAGTAAACAAAATAATAAGCACTGCGATGCATGGGCCCTAAAATATACACTCTACTAAGTGTTATCATACAACTCAATGGAAATCAGTCTGTTCCACAATGTAAAAATAAAGGATTTACTTAGTAACAGTGACATCAACAAATATGTTTTTCTGATTGGCTTTTAGAGTGAATGTAGTCCCTCCCCACCTTTGGAATCAGTAGAGATTGCTCTTATAACTATTATTGTCTCTGCAGCTACCGGGACGTTTGCAGCGAAGAAATTTGTGCTGTGACCATGATTGCTCTGGGTCTGTCCACTCTGCTGCTGGTGGCGAGAGTTACAGCTGTTCAAGGTAATATGTATTTTCTTTTATCATAACTTTAAATAATAAAGTATAAATAAAGGTAATACTGTTTTAGTTTTGGACAGAGTGGAGATGGATTAGAACCCGGCAGTTTTTATTGCTGTCTGTGCCCCCCGTTAGGGAGATTCAACCCCTCTATTTATCCTGTTTACTAATATCGCTAAGAGCAAAAATGAAAGTAAACCCCATATTTTGGGTTGTCACCAGAACAGGAATAGGAGGGGAAATCTTCCAATGGGGACACCAGCTCTGGTGACACATCGGAATTCCCTCACTTTGGAGTGATTTCCTTTCACTTCTTGTTTTGGCTATGGGACAGGAAGTGAGGGGAAATTTCCCCAATGGGACACCGATGGCAAAAAAAAAAAAAAAAATACAGGGGTTATAACCCTCTCTTAATCGATCCAAAATGAAATATAAAATTTCCTATAGTTCTACCTTAAGAGCTTAAGGTCCTCCCTATAGCAGTTTTACCTCTACAGGGCGGTACCTCTGGGCCGGATCACGTATTTAAACGTGATCTGGCTCTTCCGGGTAGGGGGTGTGCATGTGCACCACCAGCAGCTCGCTCCCGCTGTGATCACAGCGAGAGCCCAGCAGCGGGAATCAATTTCTGCCGGCGTTCTGATGAGAAGTGTCCTCGTATTGGATAGTGTCCTGGTATCAGATAGTGTCCGCCCCGTACTGCGCAGGTGCAGCGCTTGCGCAGTACGGAGGAGAAGGAGATGCCAAAAGTGTCTGAAGTTGATCAGCTGACCATCAGCTGTACACGGCGCTTGGGCACTTAATAGTGAAGGCTTTGTAAGAGGGCCCCTCGCGGGCTCGTTTCGCAAGCCACGCTTCGGGCACGGCCTCGCTGCATTCGGCATCTTTTTATTCTAACTCTATGTCCACTTGGATAGTGGGAAATGAACCTGGACACAGGGCAGAATAAAAGTGCAGGCGCCATGTATAGCTGACGATCAGCTGTTCAACTTCGGAGACTTTCGGCGTCTGGTTTGTCCTCCGTACTGCGCCTGCGCAGTACAGGGCGGACACTATCCGATGGGGGACAGTATTCAACAAGACACCGGCACTTGCCAATCATCCAGCAGAGAGGCACAGCGGTCTGCCTATGTAAACAAGGCAGATCGCTGTTCTGACAGGGGGAAGGCATGGAAGCCATGCAAAGCAGGAACTAGGATCCATGTCTTCCCGTAGTAAAAGCACCTCCCGCAGTACATATAAACACTGGCTAGGCACACAGGTAACCCTTTGATCGCCCCTTATGTTAACCGCTTCCCAGACAGTATCATTAGTACAGTGACAGTGCATATTTTTAGCACTGATCACGGTGTCACTGGTTCCCAAAAAGTGTCAGTTAGTGTCCGAATGTCTACCGCAATATCGCAGTCCCGCTTTAAGTCGCTGATTGCCGACATTACTAGTAAAAAAATAAATACATAAATAAATAAAAATATTCCATAGTTTGTAGACGCTATAACTTTTGCGCAAACCAATCAATATACGCTTATTGGGATTTTTTTTACCAAAAATATGCAGCAGAAAACATATTGGACTATATTTATGAAGAAATTCAAATTTTAAATTTTTTTTTTATTGGATGTGTTTGAGGCTGGGCTCACACTGGAGAACGCAGTGGCTCACAGCAGGGGTCTGGTGTGTCTCCATTCACTGGTTCAGGTCCTGGGACCTGAAACGGCCCAGAAGACGCACAGGACTTCTGTACAAATCATACCGGAGCTGCTGTGGTAATGCGTGAATATGCTCCATAGAGAGCCGGTCACAATCTCCTGCTATGCGAATTGAATGCGGGGAAAGCCTCATCCAATTTGCAAAAGTGTGAACCCAGCCTTATAGCAGAAAGTTAAAAAATTGTCATTCTTTTTTGCAAACAATAAAGAAACGCAGAGCTGATCAAATGCCACCAAAAGAAAGCTCTATTTGTGGGAAAAAAAGGACGTCAATTTTGTTTGGGTGCAACGTCGCACGACCGCGCAATTGTCAAAGTAACGCAGTGCCGTATCACAAAAAATGTCCTGGTCATGAAGAGGGGTAAATCTTCCGGAGGTCAAGTGGTTAATTCTAGGGGTGGAGGAATAAGATGGAATACTTAACTTTTAGGTGGGTGTTGTACACTGTTAGATTTTCAAAAGAAAATTTGTGCAAAAATGTGTAAGACGGATGTCATTCAAAAGTAGTCCAAATTTTTGTTTATTTCGGAACAAAATAGACTTGAACAAAAACCACCTACAATAGAATCGTGTTATTTGAGAAAGCATTTACAACCTGCTGCTTTGAATTGTCACTGCAATAGAAAACAAATGTTGGTTTGACCCTGATAATCATTATAAAATTGAACAAAGGTTCTTTAAATGAAAAATTCTTTTAGGCCTCATGTACTCTGTGGCTGGTAAACAGATGTTCAGAGGCAGTTGGATGCTTTTTTCAGCTGCCCCTGAACTCATCCAATGTTATCTTATGTGTCCATGTACACAGGTTTGTGTAATGTTGTTTTTAGGCAGTTGCGTTTAGAGGCTTTTCTTTGAAGGCAAAAAAATGAGTTCAGACGCTGAAGTTTCTGACGTTTCAGATGCCAAACATGTCTAAATGCAGTACCGGCGTTTAGCTGCGTTTTCGTTTAGAAGCGTTTTTAACCAATTCAGCCCCGAAAGATTTTACCCCCTTCCTGACCATAGCACTTTTTGTGATTCGGCACTGCGTCGCTTTAACTGACAATTGCGCAGTCATGCGAGGTTGCACCCAAACAAAATTGACGTCCTTTTTCCCCACAAATAGATCTTTCTTTTGGTGGTATTTGATCGCCTCTGCGGTTTTTATTTTTTGCGCTATAAACAAAAAAAGAACAATTTTGAAAAAAACGCATTTTTTTTACTTTTTGCTATAATAAATAGCCCCCAAAAATATCAGTTTAGGCCGATATGTATTCTGCTACATATTTTTGGTAAAAAAAAAAAAAAATCACAATAAGTGTATATTGATTGATTTGCGCAAAATTTATAGCGTCTCCAAATAAGGGAAAGATTTATGGCATTTTTATTTTTAATTTTTTTTTATTAGTAATAGCGGCGATCTGCGATTTTTATCATGACTGCGACATTATAGCAGACACAAGGCGGGCGTACAGTGCGCCTCCTATTCCCGGCTCTTAAAGGGGACATACAGGTACCCCCATTTGCCCACTGCTGCCATTGTGCCGACGTATATCGGCGTCAGCAAATGGTTAAAGGTGCCCTATTTTTTTTTACATTACAATACCTAAAAATGATAGCAAGTGATGACAAACCACTGAAAAAGTATGTTAAAAACTTGTAATTGCTTGCAATGATTCATAGACCATTTATATACCCCTAATGAGCCCATCATCCAATCCAATACACCACTAGCATTGCTGTTAGCCAAAGTAGAATTGGAATTTGACCCATATGTTGTTAGATTTGAACCAGATGACCCCACCATTGAGCTTCACCCCCGACTTGATCAAACATAGTTGTATGAAATGTAATATCTGGCTTTTTTTAATTTCCTCACATATGCTCATTATGGGATCCATAGTAAAAGCACAGAAATTGAGGTAGATACAAGTACACTGCTGCTCTCTCAGCTGCTGCTAACTCACTCTGGTCTCACAAAATGGCTGAAATAGTTAAATAATACTGTTTTTTGTGCTTTGGGAGGGTCTTATGATGTTATCTTGAATAAACGTTCCTAGACGCGAACGTGGCTAAACGCGACTAAAAGCGGCATGCAAACGCAGCTAAACAGGCTTTTTTAAACACCGGTTTCAAGCTGTCAAAGTCGTTCAGAAGAGGTTGCCTCAGCGTCCCGTGTACACTAGGCCTAGGTGTATGGCCTGCTTTATTCTTCACTCTGGCAGACTTCTGGTGCTCTCCTCTTCTCTCTGATGCTCCAGGTTGTGGGGGGCCCTTGCCTTTGTCATGTACAATGCAGTACCAGCAAGTGATGGTGTTAGAGTGAGACCGCTGGCTGGGACACCGGAGACAAGCAGCTTTAGGGGACTGATGATACAGTGTGATGGAAGCCTGCCAGTGTAAGAAATAATGTCAGTATTACAGCCTATCCATCTACCCCTAAACCTTGCAGTGTGGAGGCTGTAGGGGTAGTTTTTTGGTTTTAATCCTGAAGTTCGACTGCATTCTTGCTTTAGATCTATAATGGGGGGATCGGATGAAAACGGACCGTCTGTCCGTTTTCATCCGATCCGATCCGCGGACGGATGGAAAAATAGGGTTTTCCTCTGTCATCAGTTTCGGAGCATAGCGGAGACTGATGTCATGATGTTCATCCGCTGACATCCGCTATCCCATAGGGATACATGTATGTCTGTTTTTCATTCGAAAACGGATGGATGAAAAAAGGACATATGGCCCGCCCGTGTGAAAGGGGCCTTACTCAGAAGGCAGTGAAGCCAGGCAACTGGCATTTTTATAAGGCGGTGAGAAATGGTAGCCGGCACATTTTGATAGGTACAGGTCAAAAGTCTACAGCTTTATAAGTGACCTGTGTGTTTATATTTATATGCAGGCTGGATCCTCAATGTTTCTTTGTAGCAGTTATGCTCCTAGTGGGGCTACAAAGTGCTTCAAAAGGCTGAAGGTCTTATGCATTCTCTGCATTAAGGGGCCCTTTCACACTGGGGCGGTTTGCAGGCGCCATTGCACTAATAATAGTGAGTGCAAACCGACCCAAAAGTGCCGCCGCTGTGTATCCAGTGTGAAAGCCCCGAGGGCTTGCACACTGGAGCGATGCGCTGGCAGGACGGTAACAAAAGTCCTGCTAGCAGCATCTTCGGAGCGGTGAAGGAGCGGAGTTTATACCGCTCCTTCACCGCTCCTGCCCATTGAAATCAATGGGACGGCGGGGCTATACCGCCGGCAAAGCGCCTTTGCAGAGGCGCTTTGCGGTGGTATTTAACCCTTTCTCGGCCGCTAGTGGGGTAAAACCGCCCTGCTAGCGGCCGAATACCGACGGTAAAACGCCGCTAATAATAGCGGCGTTTTACCGCCGACGCCGCCCCCGCACCAGTGTGAAAGGGCTCTAAGGTAAAAAACTTTCTGCAGGCAGCTCCCCTCCAGCCCCCCTCCCCCCTATACTTACCTGAGCCTGGTCTCAGTCCAGCAATGTGCACAAGAGCAGCAACTCTCTTTGCTCTCTCCCTCCCCATTGGCTCAGAGACAGTAGCATGAGCCAATCACAGCCACTGATGAAGGGGGGGGGGATGGTGGCTGAGAATGCACAAGTGCCCCCATAGCAATCAGCTTACTATGGTGGGCACTCAGCAGGGGAAGGGGCCAAGAGCACCAGTGGGGGACCCAAGAAGAGAAGGATCGGGGGTGTTCTGTGCAAAACCGCTACACATAGCAGGTAAGTATGACATGTTTGTTATTTCAAAAAGATATATCCTTTACAATCACTTTAAAGTATAACTAAAGGCAAAACTTTTTTCTTTTTTAGATAGAGTCAAGAGGGATTAGCACCTCTGTCAGGTTTTGTGCCCCCGCCCCCCACACACACACACTTGGCCCGTTTACCATTATTATTGATAGTAAAAGAAAGTCCCACATTTTGGGTTGTCCCCAGAAAAGTAACAGCGGGGAAATCTTTCAATCAGAACACTAGTTTGGGTAACATGGGGGTCCTCAAAGAAATCCCTTCATTTGCAGGGATTTCCTCTCACTTCCTGTTTGGCTATGGGACAGGAAGTGAATGGAAATCTCCCCAATGGGACAAAGATGGCAAAAATAAATTATCTGGCAGGGGTTATAACCCTCCTTTACTTTACCCAAAATGAAAAAAAAAGTTTTGACTATAGTTCTACTTTGTCACAAATCCTGATTTGCATGCTTGCTGCAGGTAAATGACTTGAAATTATTAAGTGTTGAAATTATTTATCAACGCGACAGCCAGGCAGCTAGCATTTTCAGCAAGAGCTTAGGAATGGAAACCCTCTGCATTTACAACCTTGGGCACAGTGTCTGTTGATGAGTCCCTTTGAAGAAACATTCCTCCTGACCACCTTGGGAGTGGCTAGAAGTAGGCCCACTATAGACTCCACTGTGTCCTTGTCTGATCAACTTGTAGACTGTCTTTGATTTCCACAAGTAGGGCCCGACTCCATGTAACCCTTATGCCGCGTACACACGAGCGGACTTTCTATCCTACTTGGTCCGGCACACTTTCCGACGGACTTTGTCCGCCAGGTGCGCCGGACTTTAAAACGAACGGACTTGCCCACACACGCCGGGATTTTCCGGCGGGCTAAGTCCGCCCGTCTTTCCGACGGACTTTCGCCGGAGTTCCGGCGGACTTTCAGAATGAACGGACTTGCCCACACACGGACAAGTCCGTTCATTTTGAACGTGACTCAGGTGCGACGGGACTAGAAAAGGATGTCAATCTTGCCGCTTTTATCGGCTAGATTGACACCTTGCGAGCCCCGTCGCGGGGCATACCAGGCCCTTAGGTCTGGTATGGATTATAAAGGGGAACCCCGCTACGCCGAAAAAACGGCGTGGGGTCCCCCCTAAAATCCATACCAGACCCCGATCCGAGCACGCAGCCTGGCCGGTCAGGAAAGGGGGTGGGGACGAGCGAGCGCCCCCCCCCCTCCTGAACCGTACCAGGCCGCATGCCCTCAACATGGGGGGTGGGTGCTTTGGGGGAGGGGGGCGCCCTGCGCCCCCCCCCCCCCAAAGCACCTTGTCCCCATGTTGATGAGGACAAGGGCCTCTTCCCGACAACCCTGGCCGTTGGTTGTCGGGGTCTGCGGGCGGGGGCTTATCGGAATCTGGGAGCCCCCTTTAATAAGGGGGCCCCCAGATCCCGGCCCCCCACCCTATGTAAATGAGTATGGGGTACATGGTACCCCTACCCATTTACCTAGGAAAAAAGTGTAAGTAATAAAACACACCACACAGGTTTTTAAAATATTTTATTAAACAGCTCCGGGGGGGGGGGGTCTTCTTCCGGCTTCGGGGGTCCCTCCGCTTCATCTTCTCCCGGCGTCCGGTTGGTTCTTCTCCGCTCTCCGGCCTCTTCTCCCGGTGTCGCAGGTCTTCGGCCGGCCCCTCCGCTCTCTTCATGTAGCTCTATTGCGAGCGGAGGTCCGGACTTCTGGGCTTCTTGGCTTCTTGGCTTCTTGGCTTCTCTTCTCTTCTCTTCCCCCAGATGTTGACACGACGCTCTCTCCGGCTGGACTGGTCTCTGAGGGCTGCGTTGTGACTTATATAGGCGGAGACCCCGCCCCCATATGATGTCACAGTCCCTGGGCATGCTGGGACTGTGACGTTTTAGGGGGCGTGGTCGGGGGGCGTGGTCGACCACGCCCCTAAAACGTCACAGTCCCAGCATGCCCAGGGACTGTGACATCATATGGGGGCGGGGTCTCCGCCTATATAAGTCACAACGCAGCCCTCAGAGACCAGTCCAGCCGGAGAGAGCGTCGTGTCAACATCTGGGGGAAGAGAAGAGAAGCCAAGAAGCCAAGAAGCCCAGAAGTCCGGACCTCCGCTCGCAATAGAGCTACATGAAGAGAGCGGAGGGGCCGGCCGAAGACCTGCGACACCGGGAGAAGAGGCCGGAGAGCGGAGAAGAACCAACCGGACGCCGGGAGAAGATGAAGCGGAGGGACCCCCGAAGCCGGAAGAAGACCCCCCCCCCCCGGAGCTGTTTAATAAAATATTTTAAAAACCTGTGTGGTGTGTTTTATTACTTACACTTTTTTCCTAGGTAAATGGGTAGGGGTACCATGTACCCCATACTCATTTACATAGGGTGGGGGGCCGGGATCTAGGGGCCCCCTTATTAAAGGGGGCTCCCAGATTCCGATAAGCCCCCGCCCGCAGACCCCGACAACCAACGGCCAGGGTTGTCGGGAAGAGGCCCTTGTCCTCATCAACATGGGGACAAGGTGCTTTGGGGGGGGGGGGCGCAGGGCGCCCCCCTCCCCCAAAGCACTCACCCCCCATGTTGAGGGCATGCGGCCTGGTACGGTTCAGGAGGGGGGGGGGCGCTCGCTCGTCCCCACCCCCTTTCCTGACCGGCCAGGCTGCGTGCTCGGATCGGGGTCTGGTATGGATTTTAGGGGGACCCCACGCCGTTTTTTCGGCGTAGCGGGGTTCCCCTTTATAATCCATACCAGACCTAAGGGCCTGGTATGCCCCGCGCTCGCCGCAATAGGAAGATTTGTTTTTCCTATTGCAGCGAGCGCGAGATGCAATACCATCCCCTCGTGTCGTATTTGGTCTGTCGGACCAGCCTACACACGAGCGGGCTTTCCGTCGGACCAGCACACACACGAGCGGACTTTCCGCCCGAAACTGAGTCCGACGGAAAGATTTCAAACATGTTTGAAATCTAGGTCCGGCGGGCTTTTGGGAAGAAGTCCGCCGGAAAAGTCCGCCGCCGCCCACACACGGGCGGATTGTCCGGCACACTCTGGTCCGCCGGACCAAGTATGCCGGAAAGTCCGACCGTGTGTACGCGGCATTAGTCCTCTTGCACACGGACGTTTTTACAGCTGCTTTTTTGAGCTTTTTTTGCAGCTTAAAAAGGCCTGTCTATGTTAGTCTATGGCTTCATGCCCACCTAGGCGTTTTTGAGCTGCAAGTGGCATAGGCGTTTTTAAGCTGTAAAAAAAACCCAGGACCAGTGGGTTCTGAGAGACGTTTTTCAGCTGTAAAAACGCTCTAACGCTGAAAAACGCTCAAAAACGTCATTCACCAACGTTTTTGAGCGTTTTTGATACATTGAAAAATAAAAAAAATAAAAATTTTGAAAAAAAAAAAAAAAACGCTCAAAAACACTAACGCGGAAAAACGCTCAAAAACGCTAAAAAACGCTATTGCAAAAACGCTGAAAAAAGCTGAAAAAAGTTTAAAAAAATCACTGCAAAGATGCTGGCGTTTTCATAACGTTTTTTTAACAGCCTGTGTGCATGAGGGCTTATTCCTTGATGAACTTAAAGTGGATGTAAACCTTCACATATACCCAGTGTAGCCTTATATGATACACAGAGATGAAACTAATCTCCCTACATACATTTTACATGTATATCTGCTATCCTCATCTGTATATATTCTTTATAAAGTTCAGCTTGTGTTAGGAGATTTTCTCTTCCTGTTCCACACTGGGAGTGGATTGTTGGCATACAGCCAGGACAGCTAATTGGAAGAAAGGCACACCCCCCCACTCCACATAGGCAAAAGAAGGAAGGAATGTGCAGAGCTCTGCTGTGAGATGGCAAGCTCTCTGCTAATCTATTTATAGCAACCTCCAACAACACAAACTTCAGGCTGCCATCTCAGAACTTGTCAGAAGTTTTCAAGCTGATAACAGAGCTACTGAGCAGGAGAAAGCCATGGGACTCAGTGCTTTGAAGAGAGATAAGAAAACTACAGATATATGTGCCCAGCTTAAAGGGGTTGTAAAGGTATACATTTTTTCACCTTAATGCATTCTATGCATTAAGGTGAAAAAACTTTTGATAATACCGCCGCCCCCAGCCCCCCCGTTTTACTTACCTGACACCTTGAAACTCGGCCGCTCGCTCCCGACCTTCATTCCGCAGCTCAGCCTGGTCGCTGATTGGCTATAGTGGATGGATTGAAAGCAGCGCAGCCATTGCTGTCAATCACATCCAATGACGCGGCGCGCCGGGGACGGGGCCGAGTGATACAGTGAGCGGCTATAGCCGCCGGCTGTATCACGGGAGCGCGCCCGCAATAACTAACCACCATGCGAGGGAGCTCACATTAAGGTGGTTAGTTATTGCGGGGAGGAGCTGAGACAGCCGCCGAGGGACCCCAGAAGAGCAGGTTCGGGGCCACTCTGTGCAGAACGAGCTGCAAAGTGAAGGTAAGTATAACATGTTTGTTATTTAAAAAAAAAAAAAAAAATTACATTTACAACCCCTTTTAAATTTCATGAATTGGGTTTACATCCACTTTAAAAAGTGTAGCTAAAGGCAAAACTTTTTTTTTTAGTTTTGGACAGAGTGGAGGTGGATTAGAACACCTGACAGTTTTTATTGCTGTCTGTGCCCCCCGTTAAGGAAATTCACCCTCCCTAAGGCCCCTTTCACACTGGGGCGGTGGGGGCGTCGGCGGTACAACAGCGCTATTTTTAGCGCTGCTGTACCATCGTTCTTGCAGCTGTATTCGGCCACTAGCGGTTTTAACCCCCACTGGCGGCCGAAAAAGGGTTAAAATCCCTCGTACAGCGCGGCTATAGCCGCGGTATAGCCGCACTGTCCCTTTGATTTCAATGGGCAGGAGCGGTGAATACACCGCTCCTTCACCGCTCCAAAGAAGCGGTTTGCAGGACTTTTTTCACCGTCCTGTCAGCGCACCGCTTCAATGTGAAAGCCCTCAGCCTTTCACACTGAACAAACAGTGTGCCAGTGTGAAAGGGGTCTAATTGTCTTGTTTACCATTATCATTGAAAGTGAAAGTAAAAGAAAATCCCAAATAGTAATGTAGGGGAAATGTGCCAATGGGGACACTAGTTCTGTCATACCTCTCAACTTTTTGAGATGGGAACAAGGGACACCTATTAACAAAAAAAAAACAAGGGCTTTTTTTACCACTACTATTCCTTTAGATTGGCTTTTGAAATGTACAAATGCAGCAATTTACAAATTGAATGAAAGGTTTAGCACTGGGAAACACTTTCTGATAGATAAATAGTGTGTTTTATATACAAGTCTATAAATCAGACCAAAATGAGGGACAAATGAGGAGGAATGAGGGACATTACTCCAAATCAGGGACAGTTCCTTGAAATCAGGGACAGTTGGGAGCTATGGTTCTGGTGACCTGGGGGCCCCCAAGGGATTCTCTTACTTTGCAGGGATTTCCTCCCACTTCCTGTTTTGGCTATGGGACAGGAAGTAAAGGGAAATTTCTGCAATGGGACAGATGGTGAAAAAAAAAAGACAGAGGTTATAACCCTCCCTTGCTCTATACAAAATGAAAATAGTTCTATTTTAAAAATGTCTAAGTAAGGCTGGGTTCACATTTATGCAAATTGGATGAGGGTTGCCCCGCATCCAATTCGCGTGACAGGAGACTGTGACCGGCTCTCAATGGGGCCCATTCACACATCTCCAAATACTGTAGCTGCTGACTTTTAATATATGGACACTTACCTGTCCAATGTCGGCATCCGAAGCTGATCCGTCCTTCTGCTCTCGGCTGCTGCCACCACCATCCTCGGTAAGGGAATAAGGAAGTAAAGCCTTGCGGCTTCACTTCCTGGTTCCCTACTGCGCATGCGTGAGTCGCACTGCATGTCCTCTCAGGTCCCTGCTGTGTTCTGTGTCTCACAGAATACAGCAGGGGAGGACAGGGTAGGCAGCGGAAGTGGCATAGGTCACCGCAAGCGCCGCGGTGAGCTATGCCAGGAAGTGGGAGCAAATACCTGTATTAGACAGGTATCTGCTCCCTCCTCCCCCCTGAAAGGTGCCAAATGTGACACCGGAGGGGGGAAGAAATCCAAAAAGTGGAAGTTCCATTTTTGGGTGGAACTCCACTTTAAGGAATGTAAAATTTAATAGCCAATTTTGAGTAATCTCTGCCTTTTTGGATCAGTGCTGTCAGCGATAATGCATAGAAACTTATGGAAATATTGGGGTTGATTTACTTTGACCCCTTTCACACTGTGGCGGTTTTCAGGCGGTATTGCGCTAAAAATACCGCCCTAAACAGCCTCCGCTGTTTGTTCGCTTTCACACTGAGGCGGTGCGCTGACAGGACGGTGAAAAAAGTCCTGCAAACCGCTTCTTTGGAGCGGTGAAGGAGCGGTGTATTCACCGCTCCTTCACCGCTCCTGCCCATTGAAATCAATGGGACAGCGCGGCTATACCGCGGTAATACCGCGGCTATAGCCGCGCTGGTACGAGGGATTTTAACCCTTTTTCGGCCGCCAGTGGGGGTTAAAACCGCACCGCTAGCGGCCGAATACAGCTGCAAGAACGACAGCACAGCGGTGCTAAAAATAGCGCTGTTGTACCGCCGACGCCCCCACCGCCCCCAGTGTGAAAGGGGCCTTAAAGTATAATTAACTCTTCAATACTGGCACTTTTACCTCTTACTGCCCAGGCATTTTCAGCTTTCAGCTCTGCCACACTTTGAATGACAATTGCCCGGACATACAACACTGTACACAAACAATATTTTTTGAGACAGATAGAGCTTTCTTTTGGCGGTATTCAATCGCCACTGTGTTTTTTATTTTTTGAAAAAGACCAAAAATTTTGAAAAAAAAAAAGTTTTTCTTAGTTTCTGGTAGAAAATGTTGAAAATAAGTAATTTTTCTCCTTCACTGATATGCGCTGATGAGGCTGCACTGATGAACACTGATAGGCAGTACACTTGTAGTGCAAAGCGGATTTGCCTTTCGTAAATAAGCCCCTATGTGCCGTTAGAAAATCCACCCCATTACGTGTAGTAAAATCTATTTTCTCCTGTCATTTTGCCAGATTTTTAGAGACTTTTGTCAATATACAAACATATACATCATTTGCTGCAAAAAAATCTCCCAATCACTTTAAACTTTAAACTGGTGGCCCTCCAGCTATTGCAAAACTACAAGTCCCATCATGCCTCTGCCTGTGGGAGTCATGCTTGTAACTGTCAGCCTTTCCCTTGTTAGAACATACTGTATGTCATATGTAGTGGGGATACTTTTTCACAATTATCTTTATCTTCCCAAAGAATTAGAAAAAAGTGGAAGATATGTCCGCCTCTATCCCCCACTCCTCTGCGCCAGGATTTTACTGAGAAATCTGATGTAGACAGAGCAGCTGCTTAAATGGAATCAACACATGTATGCAGGCAATAAAATCATAGAGAAAACATAATAACTTCCGATGCCCAAAAAGAGTCTCTAATCGCTTATTATTGCAGCAGCGCTATGTGTCAAGGATGTCAAAACACATAAGGAGTAACATTAAAACATTTAACGATAAAGGAAATCCAGAAAAGTTCAAGTAGCTGTGGTCTATTGAAGTGGAGAGCCTCTTTCACCAAGGAAAATCACCACTTGCAGGGGGTATCACCCCTATGGGATTGCACTCACCAAAAGATCAGCATACATAAGCCTTTATATTAAACGCTTCCTTTCTCCTTCATCCAACCACCAGATGTCAGTCATATTCTTAGGTAAACCGCATTACATAAGGGAGGAATAAAATAGCCAAATAGTGTAATATTGCTAAAACAATTTTTATTAAACTTTAAAATATTCCCCCTTTAGCTAACATGCGTACCAGATGTATAAATAAAACAAGCAATTGTTAAAGTGCACTGTGCCTGCTTATCCCGTCTCCCGGGAGGTCCTCTGGAACGTTTACTGGATAGAAAACCAGCCTACTTCCTTGTTCCCCTCGGGTGCGTGGAACGTACGCGTCACTTCCGGTGAATTACGTCCTATCTTTATCTTCCAACTGACAACATTGATCTTTTTAGCTATCTGTAAGGAAAATTCTTCCCACTGACGATCACACTAATCTATCATGACTTGTAGATATAATCATTTTTAGCAGGGGTTCCCTGAAACTGGATTGAGAAAGGCTGCTTGAAAGTGAAACTAAAGGCAAAACTTTATTTTTTATTTTGGATAGTGTAATGGAAGGCTAGAACCCCTGTCAGGTTTTTTTCCCCCACCACCTGTGTCCCATTGGGGAGATTTCCCTTCACTTCCTGTCCCATAGCCAAACAGGAAGTGAGAGGAAATCCCTGCAAATTAACCACTTCCGGCCCGGTCAATAGCATATTGATGTTCGGGAAGTGGTTCTGCTATCCTGACTGGGCGTCATGTGACGTCCAGCAAGATAACATGCCGTCGCGCGCCCGCGGGGGTGCACATCGTGGCAATCGTGAGTGCGGCGTGTTAGTCTGACACACCGCATCTCCAATTGTGATAAGAAGCCTCTGTCAGAGGCTTCTTATCACGTGATCAGCTGTGACCAATCACAGCTGATTATCGTGTGAACCAGGAAGTGCCGGTAAACAGCATTCCTCGGTTCGCGATGACAGGGAGAGACGATCGGCGGCTCTCCCTGTCAGAGGGGGGGGGGGTCTGTGCTGATAATCAGCACATTGATTATCAGCACAGACCCCTCAAATGTAACGATCACCTTACAATCAGTGCCCAGAAGTGCCACAACAATAAAGTGTGCCACTGCCCACCACTGTGCCAATCACTGCCCACCACTGTGCCAATCACTGCCCACCACTGTGCCAATCACTGCCAGGGTCCCAGCGGGTTAGCGTATGTGATGCATGGAGTGTACAGCGGGTTAGCGTATGTGATGCATGGAGTGTACAGAGGGTTAGCTGTTGAAGAGCTCAGGGGATCCAGCGGGCAGCTGGGATCTGAAGGTCTGGTGACAAGACTGGGAGCTCAGCGTGAAAATCTACAGTAAGAGTCTGTGAGATGTGAGTGAAGATCTGCAACCGGGGACACTTTGAGTTAAGTGTGCGGATCTGCATTGAAGTTGGAGAGTTCAGTTGCCATAGGTGACAACAGTTCTACAAATACAGTGGCTGCAACCAGCTTAAAGGCCCTCAACCTGTAAACTGTCTGCTTATTTTGTCTCGAAGTCTGCCAGTTGCTATTGCATCTGCCTAAGGGTGTCCTGGCCCTAACCCTCTCTCCCCCAGTTCTTGTTAAGAAACAATAAATCTCTTTTGTTCGCATTCAGAAAGTGACTGGCGCCCAGTCCTTCCATCTTGCATTACCATACCTCCCAACTGTCCCGGATTCCGCGGGACCTTCCCGCGATTTGAGGTAAGTCCCGGGATCCCGCGGAACTGGGCTGAAGTCCCGGAGCCAGTGGCTCCGTGCCTCCCCCCAATTAAAAGAAAGGGAGCAGTCTGGAATGCAGGGGACATTGACGGACTGAGCCACTGTAGCACTGGCTCCGGCTCCGCCTCCACCTGTCCTGACTCTACTCCTCTCACTGGTTGCTATAGCCGCCTGGCTTATAGCAACCAGTGACGTCACGGCTGTGACTCCCTCACTGTCCAGCATCGAAAGCGGAGGAGGATTTAACTTCCTCCTCCGCGCCTTAATCAGCTGCCCTTTGAGTTGAGTCCCGCCGCCGCCCCCCCCTCATGGTTCCGCTGGTCCGGTGGTGGTGGGGTTCAGTGCAGTGAGCGATATCCAGCGCTGTGGAAACTTCAAATGTTGGGCGGCCCCGGTGAGCAGCACGAAGCTCAGCCGCGGAGGCTGGCTAAAAACAGGAAGTGGGAGAAGACCTCATCGCAGCATCCCCCAGCACCGAGTCCCAGAGCCTGCCTGCACTCCTCCAATGTCCGCTCCCAGCTGTCATCAGCAAGAAGACAGGCTGAACAAGAGCCCAGAGGACAAGGAGGGGCGGGAGGTAGGTGCATTACAGACACACCTACCCACAGACAGGGGGGCACAACAGGGACTGCAGGGGAGCGCTAGGGGGTCTCACCCACCTCCCTCTCTCTCACCCACCTCCCTCTCTCTCACCGAACCCCCTCTCTCTCACTCACCTCCCTCTCTCACCCACCCCCTCTCTCTCACTCACCTCCCTCTCTCACCCACCCCCTCTCTCTCACTCACCTCCCTCTCTCACCCACCCCCTCTCTCTCACTCACCTCCCTCTCTCACCCACCCCCTCTCTCTCACTCACCTCCCTCTCTCTCACCCACCTCCTCTCTCTCATCACCCACCCCCTCTCTCTCACCCACCTCCCTCTCTCTCACTCACCTCCCTCTCTCACCCACCCCCTCTCTCTCACCCACCTCCCTCTCTCTCACCCACCCCCTCTCTCTCACTCAACTCCCCTCTCTCTCACTCACCCCCTCTCTCACCCACCCCTCTCTCTCACTCACCTCCTCTCTCTCACCCACCCCCTCTCTCTCACTCACCTCCTCTCTCTCACCCACCCCCTCTCTCTCACCCACCTCCCTCTCCTCACCCACCCCCTCTCTCTCACCCACCTCCCTCTCTCTCACTCACCTCCCTCTCTCACCCACCCCCTCTCTCTCACCCACCTCCCTCTCTTTCACTCACCTCCCTCTCTCACTCACCCACCCCCTCTCTCTCACCCACCTCCCTCTCTCTCACTCACCTCCCTTTCTCTCACTCACCTCCCTCTCTCACCCACCCCCTCTCTCTCACCCACCCCCTCTCTCTCACTCACCTCCTCTCTCACCCACCCCCTCTCTCTCACCCACCTCCCTCTCTCTCACTCACCTCCCTCTCTCACCCACCCCCTCTCTCTCACCCACCCCCTCTCTCTCACTCACCTTCCTCTCTCTCACTCACCTCCCTCTCTCACCCACCCCCTCTCTCTCACCCACCCCCTCTCTCTCACTCACCTCCCTCTCTCTCACCCACCCCCTCTCTCTCACCCACCCCCTCTCTCTCACCCACCTCCCTCTCTCTCACCGAACCCCCTCTCTCTCACCCACCTCCCTCTCTCTCACTCACCTCCCTCTCTCTCACCCACCTCCCTCTCTCTCACCCACCCCCTCTCTCACCCACCTCCCTCTCTCTCACCCACCCCCTCTCTCTCACCCACCTCCCTCTCTCTCACCCACCCCCTCTCTCTCACCCACCTCCCTCTCTCTCACCGAACCCCCTCTCTCTCACCCACCTCCCTCTCTCTCACTCACCTCCCTCTCTCTCACCCACCCCCTCTCTCTCACCCACCTCCCTCTCTCTCACCGAACCCCCTCTCTCTCACCCACCTCCCTCTCTCTCACTCACCTCCCTCTCTCACCCACCCCCTCTCTCTCACTCACCTCCCTCTCTCTCACCCACCCCCTCTCTCTCACTCACCTCCCTCTCTCTCACTCACCTCCCTCTCTCTCACCCACCCCCTCTCTCTCACCCACCTCCCTCTCTCTCACCCACCCCCTCTCTCTCACTCACCTCCCTCTCTCTCACTCACCTCCCTCTCTCTCACTCACCTCCCTCTCTCTCACTCACCTCCCTCTCTCTCACCCACCCCCTCTCTCTCACCCATCTCCCTCTCTCTCACCCACCTCCCTCTCTCTCACCGAACCCCCTCTCTCTCACCCACCTCCCTCTCTCTCACCCACCTCCCTCTCTCTCACCGAACCCCCTCTCTCTCACCCACCCCCTCTCTCTCACCCACCCCCTCTCTCTCACCCACCTCCCTCTCTCTCACCCACCTCCCTCTCTCTCACCCACCCCCTCTCTCTCACTCACCTCCCTCTCTCACCCACCTCCCTCTCTCTCACCCACCTCCCTCTCTCTCACCGAACCCCCTCTCTCTCACCCACCCCCACTCTCTCACTCACCTCCCTCTCTCTCACCCACCCCCTCTCTCTCACCCACCCCCTCTCTCTCACCCACCCCCTTCTCTCTCTCTCTCACCCACCCCCTTCTCTCTCACCCACCCCCTTCTCTCTCACCGAACCCCCTATCTCTCACTCACCCCCCTCTCTCACACTCACCTCCTCTCTCTCACCACCCCCATCTTTCTCACTCACCCACCCCATCTCTCTCACTCACCCCCCTCTCTCTCATTCACCCCCTCTCTCACCCACCCTCCTCTCTTTCACTCCCTCTCTCTCACCCACCTCCCTCTCTCTCACCGAACCCCCTATCTCTCACCCCCATCTCTCTCACTCACCCACCCCATCTCTCTCACTCACCCACCCCCATCTCTCTCACTCACCCACCCCCATCCCTCTCTCTCACCCCCCTCTCTCACCCACCCTACTCTCATCCACCCCCCCTCACCATTCCCTCCCCCCCTCTTTCTCTCCCCCCTCTCTCTCACACCTCCTCTTCCACCCCATTCTCACACCCCTCTCCCGCTCCTCCCCTCTCTTGCATGCAGGCAGGGGGAACCAACCACTGACTAACAGGTGACAGAAAGTGCCAGAAAAGCTCTGCCTCTGAACCCATCTCCCCAGCACTGCCACTCATCCACCCCTACCATTGCAACTGATCCCATCCTCCTAATGAAGGACTACGGGTCCCAGCATGAAGCCGTGAGATATAAGGGAGATACACCCTTAGATCTCATGGGTTCATACTGGGACTTGTAGTCCTTCAATTTTGGAGGGAGTTACATTCTTAGAGATCAAGAGTTCATGTTGGAACTTGTAGTCCTTAATTTTTGGGGGATGTGACACCCCCAAAAGTGAAAGACTGCAAGTCCCAGCATGAGCCCTTCAGAGCTAAGGATGTGACATACCCTCCAATGGAGGGGTAGGAATCAGGTAGGTCAGTGTAATGGTCAGTGTAGAGATCAGGTTGGTCAGTATAGTGGACAGGTAGGTCAGTGTAATGGTGAGTATAGGAATCAGGTAGGTCATTGTAGGAATCAGGTAGGTCAGTGTAGTGGTCATTGTAGGAATCAGGTAGGTCAGTGTAGTGGTCAGTATAGGATTAAGGTAGGTTAGTGTAGTGGTTAGTATAGGAATCAGGTAGGTCAGTGTAGTGGTCATTGTAGGAATCAGGTAAATCAGTGTAAAGGTCATTGGAGTACATTGTATTTTTGATTACTAAGAGAGGAGGGGGGAATTGGTGAAAGAGCTTGGGGGTATTACCAAGAGAGGAGGGGGGCATTGGTGAGAGGAGGGGGGCATTGCTAAGAGAGGAGGGGGGCATTGGTGAGAGAGCTGCGGGGAGCGTTGGTGAGAGAACTGGGGGGATTGCTGAGAAAGCTAGCGTGGGGACATTGGTGAGAGAGCTGGGGGGACATTTGTGAGAGGTGAGAGAGCTGGGTTTTGTTTAACTACCTCCTTAAGCCCCTCCCACCATTAAGACGTTGGCCACACCCACATTTTGCCGTGATGCGCGCCGCAGATCACTTACTCCTTCATTTGTCCCTCATTCTGAAGTTCAAAAGTTGGGAGGTATGCATTACACCCACTATGCCTAGTAACCCACTATAGAAGGAAGGATGTCAGCTCTCCCTGACTCTGGAGGTCACCATTAGGCCTCTAGGGGTCAGGGCCATTGCTACAACAGTTTTGTAGATTTTCAGACAAGCTTGTAATATAATATTATTATGCATGACAGACTTACCTGTCATAGGCTTGATACAAGCTACCTGTGCCTGCTGTCATTTAGTAGAAGCAACAGGCTTTTTGTATCACTTGTCACGATGGGGTTACAAAACAAATATTAGCCCTTTATAGTACAAACAATAAAATAGAAAAAGATTATTTACAGTGCAAGTGGATAATCACTGCTATAAGGGGTTAATTTATACTGTAAAACACTGAAAGTAATAATATATAAAACGTATACTATGTAAAACATATATACATACTATATTGTCAAAAGTATTGGGACGCCTGCCTTTACACACACATGACCTTTAATGTCATCCCAGTCTTAGTCCATAGGGTTCAATATTGATATCAGCTTCAACGCTTCTGGGAAGGCTGTCTACAAGGTTTAGGAGTGTGTCTATGGAAATGTTTGACCATTCTTCCAGAAGTGCATTATGGGTCAGGCACTGATGTTGGATTAGAAGGCCTGGCTCGCAGTCTCCTCTCTAATTTATCCCAAAGGTGTTCTATCAGGTTGAGGTCAGGACTCTGTGCAGGCCAGTCAAGTTCCTCCACCCCAAATCCACTCATCCACACTATATTGCCAAAAGTATTGGACCACCCTTCCAAATCATTTGGTGGAGGGGGGATTATGGTCTGGGGTTGTTTTTCAGGGGTTGGGCTTGGCCCCTTAGTTCCAGTGAAGGGAACTCTTAAGGCGTCAGCATGCCAATTTCTTGCTCCCAACATTGTGGGAACAGTTTGGGGATGGTCCCTTCCTGTTTCAACATGACTGCGCATCAATGCACAAAGCAAGGTCCATAAAGACATGGATGAGCGAGTTTGGGGTGGAGGAACTTGACTGGCCTGCACAGAGTCCTGACCTCATCCTGATAGAACACCTTTGGGATGAATTAGAGCGGAGACTGCGAGCCAGGCCTTCTCATCCAACATCAGCATCAGTGTCTGACCTCACAAATGTGCTTCTGGAAGAATGGTCAAACGTTCCCATAGACACACTCCTAAACCTTGTGGACGGCCTTCTCAGAAGAGTTGAAGCTGTTATAGCTGCAAAGGGTGGGCCAACTTAATATGGAACCCTACGGACTAAGACTGGGATGCCATTAAAGTTCATGTGCGTGTAAAGGCAGGCGTACCAATACATTTTGAAAAGATAATATATAGGGCTGAAACAACTAATCGATTAATCGACAACTAATCGATTATGAAATTAATCGATTACTATTTTCATAATCAATTAATCGGCCAGTAACATAGTGGGGTTAAAAAAACTAAAATGAGCCCTTTATAGTACAAAAAGAGCAAATAATCTCTACTGTAAATAAATTAAATAAATAAATTTAGTTGGTCTACCTGACCATGGTTTGGTTTCAACAGAACCCCTCATTTTCCACTTCTTGATTAGAGTTTGAACACTGCTGATTGGCATTCTCAATTCCTTGGATATCTTTTTATATCCCTTTCCTGCTTTATACAGTTTAACTACCTTTTCCCGCAGGTCCTTTGACAATTCGATTTGACCCCACTAACGATTCGAAAATCGAACGAACGTACTTAAAATGACATTTTTTGTCATTTGTCTGGGAAGACATGGTTTGTTTTTTTAAATAAAAAATAGATCTCTGAGTCTGATATTTACCAGATTCCCCCTCTAATAGTATATACAGTATATCTCCTCTAATAGTATATACAGTATATCTCTCCTCTAATAATATATACAGTATATCTCCTCTAATAGTATATACAGTATATCTCCTCTAATAGTATATACAGTATATCTCTCCTCTAATAATATATACAGTATATCTCCTCTAATAGTATATACAGTATATCTCCTCTAATAGTATATACAGTATATCTCTCCTCTAATAATATATACAGTATATCCCCTCTAATAGTATATACAGTATATCTCCTCTAATAGTATATACAGTATATCTCTCCTCTAATAGTATATACAGTATATCCCCTCTAATAGTATATACAGTATATCTCCTCTAATAGTATATACAGTATATCTCTCCTCTAATAATATATACAGTATATCCCCTCTAATAGTATATACAGTATATCTCCTCTAATAGTATATACAGTATATCTCTCCTCTAATAGTATATACAGTATATCCCCTCTAATAGTATATACAGTATATCTCTCCTCTAATAGTATATACAGTATATCCCCTCTAATAGTATATACAGTATATCTCTCCTCTAATAGTATATACAGTATATCTCTCCTCTAATAGTATATACAGTATATCCCCTCTAATAGTATATACAGTATATCTCTCCTCTAATAGTATATACAGTATATCCCCTCTAATAGTATATACAGTATATCTCTCCTCTAATAGTATATACAGTATATCTCCTCTAATAGTATATACAGTATATCTCTCCTCTAATAATATATACAGTATATCTCCTCTAATAGTATATACAGTATATCTCCTCTAATAGTATATACAGTATATCTCCTCTAATAGTATATACAGTATATCTCTCCTCTAATAATATATACAGTATATCCCCTCTAATAGTATATACAGTATATCTCCTCTAATAGTATATACAGTATATCTCTCCTCTAATAGTATATACAGTATATCCCCTCTAATAGTATATACAGTATATCTCTCCTCTAATAGTATATACAGTATATCCCCTCTAATAGTATATACAGTATATCTCTCCTCTAATAGTATATACAGTATATCTCTCCTCTAATAGTATATACAGTATATCCCCTCTAATAGTATATACAGTATATCTCTCCTCTAATAGTATATACAGTATATCCCCTCTAATAGTATATACAGTATATCTCTCCTCTAATAGTATATACAGTATATCCCCTCTAATAGTATATACAGTATATCTCTCCTCTAATAGTATATACAGTATATCTCTCCTCTAATAGTATATACAGTATATCTCTCCTCTAATAGTATATACAGTATATCCCCTCTAATAGTATATACAGTATATCTCTCCTCTAATAGTATATGCAGTATATCTCTCCTCTAATAGTATATACAGTATATCTCTCCTCTAATAGTATATACAGTATATCTCTCCTCTAATAGTATATGCAGTATATCTCTCCTCTAATAGTATATACAGTATATCTCTCCTCTAATAGTATATACAGTATATCTCTCCTCTAATAGTATATACAATATATCTCTTCTGTCTGTTATTCTGAGAGTGGATTAGAGATTTTGCTCCCTATCCATATAGTTGGTTATTTATATTTACCACTGCATAGAGATATTTAAGAATAAATTGCCTTTTTTTAAAACTTTACATATTAACTAAACTTTTAACTACACTTTTTTTTAAAGGTTTTTAACCGATTAATCGATTAATCGAAACAATAATCGGCCAACTAATCGATTATGACAATAATCGTTAGTTGCAGCCCTAATAATATAGTTTGTGTGTGTGTATATGTGTATATGTGTGTATATATATATATATATATATATATATATATATATATATACCCAGAAGTAGGATATACAGGGTATTTCAACCACTTGCCTACCTGTCACTTGTGCATCCTGAAAGTGTAGCAAATTCGTCCCTGCACTACCTTGGTTTGACTTTGATGCAATTTGAGGTCCATACACCACAAGATTACAGACATTGCTTCAAGTCATGACAAAGCTGTGCAATTTTAACCACTTGCTTACTGGGCACTTAAACCCCCCTTCCTCCCCAGGCTATTTTTCAGCTTTCAGCGCTGTCGCACTTTGAATGACAATTGCGCGGTCATACAACACTGAAACTCAAACATTTTTTATAATTTTCTTCACACAAATAGAGCTTTCATTTGGTGGTATTTAATCACTGTTGGGTTTTTTATTTTTTACAAAAAAAATAAATGTTTTTTCTCCCCTCGTCTTTCAGGACAGCACCTGGAGAGAGCGCAGCTCCACCCACTTTTCCCAGGAAACACTGCAGTCAGTTTTTTCTTTAAAGACCGGACACTTCCACCATGGCCTCAGTTGTAGTGTTTCCTCCGCCACGGTGGAAGCGCTGCAGGGAACCAGGGGTGTGCTGCGCTGTCTCCAGGGGAGAGAGTTTGGGGCATACCGGTATTTATGTTTTTTCTGATGGCAGGCCAGCCCAGCGTCCTCCCTTCACGTGCGGGGGTTGCTCCGGCGTCCTCCCCTCTTCATACCCGGCAGCTAGCTTGGGAGGAGCGGTGTCTCCTCTTCATCCCCATAGCTCAGCCTTCCGGGTTCCGGTGGCGAGCGCGTCACTACGGCCGGGGGCGGGACCTCTAGCGGCGCGACACGGCTTCCGGTTCCGGCCGCTGGAACGCAGGAGGGGAGGGCAGGTCTCTTCCGGCTGACGTCATTTCCGGCCCTCGCAGCGGCGAGTGGACCGGGAAAGTTTAAAAACAAGCACCAAACGCCATTGCAAATCCTGTCAATGGAGGAGGAACAAGCGGTGGTGGCAGGAGCAGGAGCCACACAAGTCAGCCAGGCCCAGGTAAGCGGGGACAGTGTGTCTCTGTAACTTACTCTATGGGCATGTTTTAGTTCCCTCTTTGGTAAAAGTTTTTAAAGCGCCTGCAGCATTCTTCCTGTGTATTGAAGCAGGAAGTAAATGTGTTTTAAGATTGTGAAGTAAATCTGTGGGGGGATTTACTGGCTGAGTGAAGGGGGGTTAAAGTGTTAGCTCTTCCAGTCTTTTTCAGCATGCTGTTTATAGGTGTTTTCTGTTTGTGTATTTCAGAAGGCAAAAGAAAAGACCAAACATTCGTCTTTTTCTGTTAAAAGAAAATGCCCATCTTGTAAAAATGTGCTTAAAGAGTCTTGGGCAAAAGTGTTATGCAAAGGATGTATTGCAGACTTAGTGAAGGAGGAGACCACTCCTAGTGCACCTGTGGTTCAGCAGGATTTGCTGAGCTCGTTTAGGAAGGATTTGGCGGATCCTTTTGAGTCTTTTAAATCCTACCTTGACAAACGTCCAGCCGCAGGCAGCTCAGTACCTCGTTCCCAGTCTTCTGTTTCCACATATAGGAGTGACAGTGACTCGGAGGAGGAAAATCGTAGCGTGGCTACGGAATCGGAGGAAGAAGCAGAGGAAGAGAAAGAATCTTCTTCTTCTCGATATAAATTGTCTCTAGAGGAGGTGGATGACCTGCTAAAAACTATCCACACTACTCTTAATATTACAGAGGACAAAGCCCAGCTGTCGTTACACGACAAGATGTTTCAAGGCATGGGTGAAGTGAAACAAAGGATGTTTCCGGTGCACAAGTTTCTGTCAGAAACAATTAAAAGAGAATGGAAGGACCCAGAGAGGGCCCCCTTCTTTTCTAGATCCCTCAAACGCAGGTTTCCCTTTGAGGAAGATAGCACACAGGCCTGGAACAAAAAGCCTAGACTGGATGCGGCCTTCTCTCAAGTGTCGAGAAACACTGACCTTGCGTTTGAGGACATGGGTATCCTCAAGGATCCCATGGACAAGAGGGCTGACTCCCTGCTGAAGAAAGCTTGGGATTCCACCCTAGCAAATCTAAAGCCAGCTATGGCATCAACAGTGGTAGCCAGAAACCTGGAGCACTGGTTGGAACAACTGAAGGTTCATATTGAGGCAGGTACACCTCGTAAGGATCTTTTGGAGACCTTACCAGTGCTTATGAAAGCTGTTGGATATATAGCAGATGCTTCGGCGGAATCAGTTAGGATGTCGGCCAGATCATCTGCTCTAATCAATTCAACGCGCAGAGCTCTATGGGTCAAGACTTGGACCGGGGATACAGCCTTCAAGACCAAGTTATGTGGTTTACCCTTTGAGGGGGATTTGGTTTTTGGCCCAGGTCTTGAAGCTATTCTTGAGAGAACGGCCGACAAGAAGAAGGCCTTCCCCATTAAGAAAAAGGTGGTTCTTTAGGGCAACAAGAATTTTCGTCCTTTTCGGAAAACCTCAGACTCAAAGGAGACAGGATATAAAAGACCTTGGAGGTCTCAGAGAGGCAGGGGCAAGTCAGGGGTACTCTTTTGCCCCCCCTACCCCAAATACAAAGAGCCAGTGACGGTCCCCCGTCTGTGGGAGCAAGGTTACAGACCTTCTTACCACAGTGGCAGAGGATAACAGACAGTCCATTTATCCTAAGAACTATAAGGGAGGGTTACGGACTGGAGTTTGCCCAATCCCCTCCGGTTCGGTTTTATATAACTCAGGCTCCCAGAGACCCAGAAAAGATTACAGCGATGTCGGCAATTCTTCAGGAGTTAATTCAGCAGAAGGTGGTAGTAAATGTTCCCCCCAACGAGGTAGAACAGGGGTGCTATTCGCACATCTTTCTGGTGATGAAACCTTTAGGCAAGTTCAGATTAATCCTGAACCTGAAGATTGTCAACAGAGCGGTCAGGTACAAGAAATTCAAGATGGATACGATCTTTTCGGTAAAGGGTCTCCTGACCCTAAACTGCTTTATGGTATCCATAGACCTGAGAGATGCATACCTCCATGTGCCTATAGCCCCAGCATCACAAAAACACTTCAGATTTGCGACCAGGATAGAGGGGTCCGTCATACATCTGCAATTCAGAGCTCTCCCTTTCGGGCTGTCATCCTCTCCGAGGATATTCACAAGGAATCTCGATTGTCCCATAGTTAGACGATCTGCTAATATTTGCCAAAACAAGGCACATATTAGATAGAGATCTACAAAGGACAAGGAGTCATCTGGAGAGCCTGGGGTGGTTAATAAACGAGGAAAAATCGAACATGATCCCATCACAGGCTATAACCTTTCTAGGTTACACTATCGATTCCATACAGGGAAAAATCTACCTCCCAGGAGGAAAAGATAGTAAAGCTTCAGAACGCTGTAAAAAAGGCTCAGACAAACCTGCCAATTTCTATCAGGGCAGTGATGTCTGTTTTGGGGCTCCTTACTGCAGCAATACCTGCAGTACAGTGGGCACGTTTGCACGCAAGGGAACTTCAACAGACGATTTTGAAAAATTGGTCTTATGGAGAGTCCCTAGAAAAAATGATAACAATATCCCCTCGAGTTCAGAGGAAGCTCTGGTGGTGGAGGAGTCACTCCAATCTGGACAAGGGCCTGCTCTGGTGTTTTCCCCAGGAGAGGAGATTAACAACAGATGCGAGTTCCTGGGGTTGGGGCGCCCACCTGGAAGGACAGATGGCTCAGGGGAATTGGACAAAAAGGGAGGCCAGGAGATCCTCCAATTGGAGGGAACTAAGGGCTATTCTCCTAGGACTATGGGCTTTTGAAAAAATAGTCCGGGGTCACCATGTTCAGGTGCTATCAGACAATGCCACAGCAGTGGCATATGTTACAAGACAGGGGGGCACGAGAAGCAAGGTCTTGCTAGCCTTGTCAGTTCAGATGCTATCCTGGGCGGAAGGCAACGTAAAGTCCCTAACAGCTGTGCACCTAAAAGGAGAGCTGAATCTAGTGGCCGACTTTCTAAGCAGAGAAAGGATACTAGAGGCAGAGTGGAGTCTGAACAAAGAGGTATTCCAGGAATTAACAGAGAAATGGGGAACTCCTCAGATAGACCTGTTCCCATCCCACAAGAATTCAAAGGTGAAGGCCTATTACTCACTAAACAGGCAAGATCAGGCGAAAGGATTGGATGCGCTGGCACAACCATGGAACTTCCACTTGTGCTACGCCTTTCCCCCCTTTCAATTGATCCCTTTGGTGTTGAAAAAACTACAACGAGAGACCACAAGTATGATCCTGGTGGCTCCTTTTTGGCCCAAGAGGCCCTGGTTTGCAACCATACAGAGGATGACAGTGGAACCACATTGGGTTCTCCCATTTCGAAAGGATCTACTATCCCAGGGACCCCTTCAACATCCAAATATCAACCAGCTCAGGCTGACGGGTTGGTTACTGAGGAGCAGCTTCTAAAAAAGAAGGGGCTTCTCAGATAAGCTGGTGTCAACCCTGTTAAGTAGCCGAAAGAAGGTTACCAGGGGTATTTATTTTAAGACATGGAAACGGTTTAATTCCTGGTGCATGACTAAAAAATGTTCACCACAGGAATTGCCCTCAATATTAGAGTTTCTCAGTGAGGGTATGGAGATGGGGCTGGCAGCCAGTACCCTGAAGGTCCAGGTAGCTGCCTTGTCGGTGTTTCTTGAGAGAAAGTTATCTCAAGAACCATTTATAGTTAGATTCTTCAAAGCATTGGCCAGGCTTAGGCCGGTACCTTTCAAATCTTTCCCTAAGTGGGATTTATCTCTGGTGCTACAGGGGTTGATCAGAACACCTTTTGAGCCCCCACAGGAAACGACTTTAAAAGTATGGATGCTTAAGCTGGTTCTTTTGGTAGCAATTACCTCAGCCAGAAGAATAAGTGAGTTACAAGCTCTATCTATAATAGAACCCTTTTGTTTGATATTTCCAGACCGGGTAGTGCTGAAAACTGACCCGGGTTTCTTGCCAAAAGTCGCAACCTTTTTTCATAGGGCACAAGAGATAGTTTTACCTACTTTTTGTCCTACACCAAACAACTCTAAAGAGGAGGCTTTTCATACCCTGGATGTGAGAAGATGTTTACTCCATTATTTAGAGATTACGAGAGAGTTTAGGAAGACAAATTCTCTTTTTATTCTTTTTTCTGGATCACACAGGGGTCATTGTGCTTCTAAAAGCACTATAGGCAGATGGCTAAGAATGGCGATCAGTGAAGCCTACAGAGCTGCAGGGGCTGATCCTCCCACAGGGGTAATGGCCCATTCAACAAGGGCAGTAGCAGCGTCATGGGAGGAAAGAGCAGGGGCTTCTCCAGGTCAGATCTGTAAAGCGGCCACGTGGACAAGCTTCTCCACCTTCACCCGCCACTACAGGTTGGACTTGCTATCAGCAGCGGATCAATTGTTTGGCAGGAAGGTCCTGCAGGCGGTGGTCCCACCCTAGAGTAAGTACTCTTTTATCATCTCCAGGTGCTGTCCTGAAAGACGAGGGGAGAAAAACCCTAGTTAGACTTACCGGTAACGGTATTTCTACGAGTCTTTCAGGACAGCACCGATGACCCGCCCTAATTGGTTTATAAAAATGTGGTGTTATTGCTATGTTCTGCTTATCTAATTTCAGCATGGCTGGAGGTACTCTATGAACAACTGAGGCCATGGTGGAAGTGTCCGGTCTTTAAAGAAAAAACTGACTGCAGTGTTTCCTGGGAAAAGTGGGTGGAGCTGCGCTCTCTCCAGGTGCTGTCCTGAAAGACTCGTAGAAATACCGCTACCGGTAAGTCTAACTAGGGTTTTTTACTTTTTTTTGTCAGTAAATTTTGTAACTAAGTAATTTTTCGCCTTCACTGATGTGCGCTGATGAGGCGGCACCGATGGGCACTGATAGGCTGAACTGGTGGGCATTGATGAGGTGGCAGTTATGGGCACTGATGAGGCGGCACTTATGTACACTGATAAGGTGGCACTGTTGAGGAGGCACTAATATGCCGCACTTATGGGCACTGATAGGTGGCACTGATGAGCACTGATAGGTGGCACTGTTAGGTGGCACTGATGAGCACTAATAGGCGGCGCTGACGGGCACAGATAGGCGGCACTTGTGGGCACGGATAGGCGGCACGGATAGGCGGCACGGATAGGCGGCACGGATAAGCGGTACATATGGCCAATGATGGGCATTGATGGGTGGCACTGATGGGCATCGATGGACAGCACTGATAGGCGGCACTGATTGCCAGCACTGGCTGGCATGGCAAATGGGCACTGATTGGTGGCACTTGTGGGCAGTGGTGGGCACTGTATGCTGGCATTGGTGGGCAATGGTGGCCACTGTATTGTGACACTATATTTCTTTATTGTAATCAGGGCACTGATGATCAGTGCCCTGATTACATTCCTACACATCCCCCTGTGAGGAGATGCCGCTGATCAGCTCTCCTCTCCTCACACTCTGTCAGTGTGAGGCAAGGAGAGCCGATTACCGGCACTTCCTTGTTTACATGTGACCGGCTGTGACTGGACACAGCCGATCACATGGTTAAAGAGCCACGGATGTGGGTCTTTACACAGATTGGGGTTGTGCCGTGTCCTAGCAACACGGCACAGCTGCGAGAGCGGCCGTTCTGGGATGCCATTATATGACATCGTCCCAGAACAAGAACTGCACCGCCCCGCCGTCATTTGACTGTGGGGCAGGCACCAAGCAGTTAACTGGGATTCAGACATGAAGCTATATAAAGGGGATATAAATCTTTGATATTAAAGTAGTAATACTGAGACTTTTTTCATGGATATAATCATTTTAAATATAAATGCACCATACTGGTAAAGTTTTGCGTTAAATGTACTTGTAATGCCTTCTATTACCTCCAGAAACTGCTGCTATTAGAAATCACGGGGCCCCATAATGCCTACATGACAGGGCCCCGCTCCCCCTCCGCACCCCCCAGATAATATGAAATGATATTTTTGCTAAAAATATACTAAAATCATTATTATATGACATATTTGCCGGCCCCTTCCCCCACTCCCGATCCTGAAACATGGGAGAGCAGGGAAGGAGGGAAGCCAGGAATACTGCAGGGAAAAGGGGGGCACATGGGGTGCCTGGAAAACAGGGGGATGGGCACGTGGATGCTAGAACTGATCCCCCTGCAGCACAGCTGGAAGGAGGGAGCAGAGGAGAAGCCGGCAGTATTGCAGGTGGAGGCAGGAAGAGGATTGGTGTCTGCAATAAGGCAGTACAGCCGGCCCTCCTGCTCAGCAGGTGCTTGGGGCCCCCCTTTTGAAGTGATGGGGCCCGGGCCCAGTACAGGAGGACAGGCTGTACTGCCTTATCAGATGCTGATCTGCCCTGCACAGAGCCCTTAACCTTCCTGGCGGTATTCCCAGGTGTGGCTCGGGGTGGATTTTCAGCACCAAAAGTGGTAACCCTGAGCCACACTCGGGATCGCATCACATCACAGCTTACTTACCTTGTCCCAAGGATCCTGCGATGTCTCCCCGCTGTGTGTGCAAGCCGTGTCTCCTCTCGATCTATCACAGTGCCAAGCTCCGTTCCCTGCAAGCGTTGACGTGACACACGGGGATGCAGAACGGCGCCAAATTCAAAAAGTAAAAAACACAATACATACAGTACACTGTAATCTTACAGATTACATTATTGTATCAATTTATTTGACATCCCTTTTGTCCCTAGTGGTTTGTCCAGTGCCCTGCATGCAGTTTTATTAAGTGTTCTTGCATAGCAAGACCTCTTATTGTTATCTCACATATATATTATTAGTGGGAATGCTTTAGCAGTCCCACTATTGTTATTTGATTTTATTTATTATTTTTAATTTTATTCCGTACGTTTTTCGGTAATGCGTAACTTCTGCATACTTTCAGCTATTAAAACCATTCAACTATCAAAATGTTCGTCTCTTTTAGCTGAGGTGTGCTCTTTTTCAACTTTTTTTCTACCATTTATACTTTTTAAAATATTAAGCTTTTTATCACTTTTTTTTAACATTGAAGTCAATGGGAGCATGCTTGAAATCCTTAAATTTTTCTTCCGCTCCCAAAAGTTTCAGCTCCTTCATACTTTCACCTAGAGACACCAAACAAACTTTAAAATGTTCACAAAATATTCAGCTATCTGGCTATATCTTTTCAGTTTGATATCTTTTACAGTTTTTGAGAAAAAGCTTTTTGTTTAGAGGTCATTTCAGGAAATTTTAGCCATTAATCAGAGTGTACTGTGTGTGTTTTGTTGCCATGGTTACCAAAACTTCTGTTATACACAGAGGGGGGGAGGTGGCTGGAGCATCTCAGCTTTAATTACAGAGCCCGGGGGGAGGGGACAGACACACCATGTACTGATTTATAATAGAGGAATATGATGGGGCAGTTTTGATGGTGGCAATTCTGATGGGGCAGTTTTGATGGCGGTCATTTTAGCAATTTAGCTATTCAGCAATTATTTTTGAAAAAAAATATATATTTTTGAAAAAAAAAAAAATATTTCTGAAAAAAAAAAAAATATTTTTGAAAAAAAAAATTTTTTTGAAAAAAAAAATTATTTTTGAAAAAAAAAAAAATTATTTTTGAAAAAAAAAAAAATCATTTTTGAAAAAAAAAAATTATTTTTGAAAAAAAAAATATTTTTGAAAAAAAAAATTATTTTTGAAAAAAAAAATATTTTTGAAAAAAAAAAATATTTTAAAAAAAAAAAAATCATTTTTGAAAAAAAAAAATTTTTGAAAAAAAAAAATTTTTGAAAAAAAAATATTTTTGAAAAAAAAAATAATTTTTGAAAAAAAAATTATTTTTGAAAAAAAAATTATTTTTGAAAAAAAAAAAATTATTTTTGAAAAAAAAAAAATATTTTTTGATGGGGCAGTTTTGATGGTGGCAATATGATGGTGCAGTTTTGATGAGGCAATTCTGATGGGGCAGTTTTGATGGTGGCAATATGATGGGACAGTTTTGATGGCAATATGATGGGGGCAATTTTGCTGGGGGCCGTTTTAGCAATTCAGCATTCCCACGCATTTTCCCCAGGAAATGCATTTTCTAGTTAAGTGTTCTTGCATAGCAAGACCACTTACTGTTATCTCACATATATATTATTCTTATTATTATAGCCAAATTTACCACCCTAACTCCTCCCACAGTTTTTACACTACATAGACAAGTAATATACCGAAACGTGCGGATTGTTCCCGAATGGTGTGCTATTACTTTGTGGAACGTTTCGCCGAATGGTTCACGAAATATCGTCATTTTTGCGGCGAAATTGGTCCCATAGGAATGAATGGGGAAACTAGAGTGGGAGATGACAAAAGCTGGAAAATCAGAACATGATTTCTAAACTGCCGCCACTCCCTCATTTTCAAGCCCACCTACACAAATCTTATATCAAAACGTTCAGCTATCCCTGCTGCCACTAAACATGTCCACGGCTAAGCCATAGTCCTGATAGTTTTCACAATATGACCATTTGTTTGCAACTCACGCCGTCCATTGACATTCATTGAAACTACACTCTAGCCCCTTCAAATTTGAAGGGCAATTTCTAAACTGCGACTGTGCCTCCATTTTTAATATTTCAGAGACATACTATACATCAAAATCTAGGTCTGGGTCTTGTGATTCTCACAATATAAAGATCTTCGCTGTAGGATGTATAGTTTTTAAAATACGGCCATTTGTTTAGAGGTCATTTCAGGAAATTTTAGCCATTAATCAGTGTACTGTTAGTGTTTGTTTTGTTGCCATGGTTACCAAAGCTTCTGTTATACACAGGGGGGAAGGTGGCTGGAGCATCTCAGCTGATTACAGAGCCCGGGGGAGGGAGACAGACACACCATGTACTGATTTATAATAGAGGAATATGATGGGGCAGTTTTGATGGGGTAATTCTGATGGGGCAGTTTTGATGAAGCAGTATTTGAGAAGCATAAACAGGGCATGAGCGTTGCTAGGAAACAGTGGTTGTAAACACAAGATGCTGAGACACTCCAAATGCATGTGACTTCATCTGCTAGACTTGATAATGCTTGTAGACTCCTCCCACAGTTTTCACACTACAGAGACAAATAATATACCGAAACGAGCGGATTGTTCCCGATTGGTGTGTTATTACTTTGTGGAATGTTTTGCCGAATGGTCCACGAAATGACGTTTTTGCGGCGAAATTGGTCCCATAGGAATGAATGGCGAAATGTTCAAAACTAGAGTGGGAAGTGACAAAAGCTGACAACCCCATGATCAGCCAAAACATTATGACCACCCCATGATCAACCAAAACATTATGACCGCCCCATGTAAAAAAAAAAAATATTTTTGAAAAAAAAAAAAATTTTTGAAAAAAGTAAAAAAATAATTTTTGAAAAAAAAAAAATCATTTTTGAAAAAAAAAATATATATTTTTGAAAAAAAAAAATATTTTTGAAAAAAAAAAAATATTTTTGAAAAAAAAAATATTTTTGAAAAAAAAATTTCTTTTAAAAAAAAAATTATTTTTGAAAAAAAAATATATTTGAAAAAAAAAATACTTTTGAAAAAAAAAATTATTTTTGAAAAAAAAATTACTTTAAAAAAAATAATAATTTCGAAAAAAAAATTATTTTTGAAATAAAAAAATTCATTTTTGAAAAAAAAATTACCTTTGAAAAAAAAAATTACTTTTGAAAAAAAAAATAATTTTTGAAGAAAAAAAAATCATTTTTGATTAAAAAAAATTCATTTTTGAAAAAAAAAATTACTTTTGAAAAAAATGTTCAGCTCTTTCAGCGAATGATGGAACTTTTTTACTACTATTTATACTTTTTAAAATATTAAGCTTTTTAACACTTTTCACAGTTACTCAAGCCACTCCACCCCACCCAGTTACTCCGCCCACTCCAGTTGTAGAGGCAAGAACACTTTCACAATTTCCCCAGAAATTGTACCTTTTCTAGTTCTTATTCTTATTATAGCCAAATTTACCACCCTAACTCCTCCCACAGTTTTTACACTACATAGACAAGTAATATATCGAAACGTGCGGATTGTTCCCGAATGGTGTGCTATTACTTTGTGGAACGTTTCGCCGAATGGTTCACGAAATATCGTCATTTTTGCGGCGAAATTGGTCCCATAGGAATGAATGGGGAAACTAGAGTGGGAGGTGACAAAAGCTGGAAAATCAGAACATGATTTCTAAACTGCCGCCACTCCCTCATTTTCAAGCCCACCTACACAAATCTTATATCAAAACGTTCAGCTATCCCTGCTGCCACTAAACATGTCCACGGCTAAGCCATAGTCCTGATAGTTTTCACAATATGACCATTTGTTTGCAACTCACGCCGTCCATTGACATTCATTGAAACTACACTCTAGCCCCCTCCAAATTTGAAGGGCAATTTCTAAACTGCGACTGTGCCTTCAATTTTAATATTTCAGAGACATACTATACATCAAAATCTAGGTCTGGGTCTTGTGATTCTCACAATATAAAGATCTTCGCTGTAGGATGTATAGTTTTTAAAATACGGCCATTTGTTTAGAGGTCATTTCAGGAAATTTTAGCCATTAATCAGAGTGTACTGTTAGTGTTTGTTTTGTTGCCATGGTTACCAAAGCTTCTGTTATACACAGGGGGGGAAGGTGGCTGGAGCATCTCAGCTGATTACAGAGCCCGGGGGAGGGGACAGACACACCATGTACTGATTTATAATAGAGGAATATGATGGGGCAGTTTTGATGGGGTAATTCTGATGGGGCAGTTTTGATGAAGCAGTATTTGGGAAGCATAAACAGGGCATGAGCGTTGCTAGGAAACAGTGGTTGTAAACACAAGATGCTGAGACACTCCAAATGCATGTGACTTCATCTGCTAGACTTGATAATGCTTGTAGACTCCTCCCACAGTTTTCACACTACAGAGACAAATAATATACCGAAACGAGCGGATTGTTCCCGATTGGTGTGTTATTACTTTGTGGAATGTTTTGCCGAATGGTCCACGAAATGACGTTTTTGCGGCGAAATTGGTCCCATAGGAATGAACGGCGAAATGTTCAAAACTAGAGTGGGAAGTGACAAAAGCTGACAACCCCATGATCAGCCAAAACATTATGACCACCCCATGATCAGCCAAAACATTATGACCGCCCCATGTAAAAAAAAAAATATTTTTGAAAAAAAAAAATCATTTTTGAAAAAAAATAATAATTTTTGAAAAAAAAAAATAATTTTTGAAAAAAAAAATAATAATTTTTGAAAAAAAAATAAATAAAATCATTTTTGAAAAAAAAATATTTTTGAAAAAAAAATTATTTTTGAAAAAAAATTATTTTTGAAAAAAAAAAACATTTTTGAAAAAAAACATTTTTGAAAAAAAAAAAATATTTTTTGAAAAAAATAAAAATAAAATCATTTTTGAAAAAAAAAAAATAATTTTTGAAAAAAAAAAAAAATTTTTGAAAAAAAAAAAAATAATTTTTGAAAAAAAATCATAATTTTTGAAAAAAAAATCATAATTTTTGAAAAAAATGTGCAGCTCTTTCAGCTAATGATGAGACTTCAACTTTTTTACTACTATTTATACTTTTTAAAATATTAAGCTTTTTAACACTTTTCACAGTTACTCCAGCCACTCCAACCACACAACAGTTACTCAAGCCACCCCACCCAGTTACTCCGCCCACTCCAGTTGTAGAGGCAAGAACACTTTTCACAATTTCCCCAGAAATTGTACCTTTTCTAGTATTATATATACTGTTCTTTCTGCCTGGGAACTAGAGATCATCCATAGCAACCAAAACCGTCTATTTACATCAAAAGTGGTTTTAGACCAGCTAGAAAACAGCGATAATAAATTAGAATGACTCGCAGAATTGAGCGATAGTGATTTGTGGGGAAATCCGTCATCAAACACTGAAAGTGACGACAGCGACAATTCTGCAACTGAGCAAATTTCAGTGTTTTTTTTTTATTATTTATAGTTATTTATTATATTATAATTTTATTATTTCGTTTTTCAAACTTTATAATTTCCGGGATGTTTACTAGACTCTTGTTTGGACAGATTTAAATGAGTTATTACTAAGAATTACAGGCCTACAATAAAAAACGCCAAATTTCCATGCAAAATAATGGTACCGCTTTCAGCACCAAAAATCTGAAATAATCATACCGCCAGGGAGGTTAAAGCGATTGTAAACATTTGTTTTAACAGACCAAGCTGTCCAGCAAAGATGGCAGTTAAAGGGTTGAGGCAAACCATTTACCACTGACAGGGGTGCTCACAGTGATCAGCTTTTATTTATTTGTGTAAAATCTTTACCCCAAAAGAAAAAAAACTGTTTGCTGTAACTGCTTATAATGTTATCTATAGTTGGACTTTAAATTGTTAGTCAGTTATGTAAAGTCCATTTAAATATAGGAGTCCATCCAACACCACCCTCTCCACTGATTGACAATGCTGCTGTCTAAGGGTGGCTATGTTATTCCTCCATAGATACTGTGGAGCAGTGAATGTAGCCACCCCAAGACAGGAATTGTGTTACTGGCCAATCACCAGGTGAAAATAAGGGAATAAAAACTTGAAAAAACAAAAACGGATGCAGCCACCACATACGATGATTTGTAAACTACAATAATTTTTTTTTTTGGGTTTAGTTATGCTTTAACTACTTAAAGACCAGCTGCCGCAGTTGTACTGCGGCAGGTTGGCTCTCCTGGGCCAATTGCTGTCATTGTAGGTCGGCCGCTTTAGGAGCTTTAGGGGGGCACGCGACGGCGGAGCCGATGCGCGTGGCCTCGATGTCCACTGGCCACCTGCGATCACTCCTGACAGAGACAGAATGGGGATCTGTCAATGTAATCAGACAGATCTCCGTTCTGTCAGGGGAGGAGAGACAGATCTGCTGTTCCTAGTGATTAGGAACAGCGATCTCTCTCCTCCTCCTCCAGTCACTACACTCCCCCCACAGTTAGAAACACCTCCCTAGGGAACACTTAACCCCTTGATCGCCCCCTAGTGTTAACCCCTTTCCTCCCAGTGACATTTATACAGTAATCAGTGGCTATTTTTAGCACTGATCGCGGTATAAATGTCACTGGTCCCAAAATATTGTCAAGTGTCTGATCTGTCTGCCTCAATGTCGCAGTCCCGCTCAAAATCTCTGATCGCCAATACTAGTAAAAAAAAAAAAAAAAATAACAAAAATACCATAAATCTTTCCCCTATTTTGTAGACACTATAACTTTTGTGCAAACCAATCAATATACCCTTATTGCGATTTTTTGTTGTTTTACTAAAAATATGTAGATGAATACATATTGGCCTAAGCTGATGAAGAAATTATTTTTTTTACTTTTTTTTGGATATTTATTATACCAAAAATTTAAAAAAATTGTTTTTTTTTTTTTCAAAATTTTGCTCTTTTTTCGTTTATAGTGCAACAAAAAAAACTGTAGAGGTGATCAAATACCACCAAAAGAAATCTCTATTTGTGGGGAAAAAAACTACATACATTTTGTTTGGGTACAGCGTTGCACGACCGCGCAATTATCAGTTAAAGCGACGCAGTGCCGTATCACAAAAAATGGCCTGGTCATTAGGGGGCAAATTCTTCCGGTCCTTAACTAGTTAAAAAAATTCTCATTTTTCTCCTATAAAAATAACAAACATGAGCAGCCCCAATCCTTCTCTTCTCGTGTCCCTCTTCTGGGATCCTGGCCCCTCCCTCCTGTTCAGTGTCCCCACAGCAAGCAACTTGCTATGGGGGCACCCGAGCCGAGTCACAGCTCCCTGTGTCCATTCAGACATGGAGCGCGGCCCCCTCTCTCCCCTGATTGGCTAGCTGACTTTGATTGACAGCTGCAGCAGCCAATGGGGGGCTGAGAGGGGCTGCTGCATAGAATGCATTAAGATAAAAAAACCTTCTGCCTTTACAACTCCTTTAAGCACTGGACTGCACCAGTGTGAATAGACAGTTACAGTGCCTTGAAAAAGTATTCATAACCCTTGAAATTTTCCACATTTTGTCATGTTACAACCAAAAAAATAAATGTATTTTATTGGGATTTTATGTGATAGACCAACACAAAGTGGCACATAAATGTGAAGTGGAAGGAAAATGATAAATGGTTTTCAAATTTTTTTACAAATAAATATATGAAAAGTGTGGTGTACATTTGTATTCAACCCCCCCCCCCCCCCCCCCCCGTCAATACTTTGTAGAACCTCCTTTTACTGCAAAAGTGCATTTTTTTCCCATTCTTTGCAAAATAGCTTATACTCTGTCAGATCAGATAGAGAGCATCTGTAAACAGCAATTTTCAAGTCTTGCCAGCGATGCTCAATTGGATTTAGGCCTTGACTTTGACTGGGCCATCCTAAACATAAATATGCTTTGATCGAAACCATTCCATTGTAGCTCTGGCTGTATGTTTAGGGTCGTTGTCCTGCTGGAAGGTGAACCTCCGCCCCAGTTTCAAGTCTTGCAGACTCTAATGCCGCGTACACATGACCGGTTTTGGACAACCGGTTTTCGGACGACTGGTCCGAAGGTTTTTTCGACGGAATTCCGATGGAATTCAGCTCAAGCCGTCTTGCATACACACGGTCACACCAAATTCCGACGGTCAATAACGCGGCGATGTACAACACGTACGACGGCACTATAAAAAGGAAGTTAAATGCTTCCGAGCATGCGTTGAATTGTTTCCGAGCATGCGTTGGAATTTTGCGCGTCGGAATTGCATACACACGATCAGAATTTCCGATAGAAACTTTTTCTGTTGCAAAAATTGAGAACATGCTCCCAATCTTTTGCTGGCCAAAATTCAGCCGGCAAAAGTCCGATGGAGCCTACACACGGTCGCATTTTCCGAAGAAAAGCTCTCATCGACCTTTTGCTGGCCGAAATTCCGATCGTGTGTACGCGGCATAACAGGTTTTCTTCTAAGATTGCCCTGTATTTGGCTCCATCCATCTCCATATAAACTTTACCCAGCTTCCCTGTCCCTGCTGAAGAAAAGCATTCCCACAACATAATGCTGCCACCACGATGTATCACGGTGGGGATGGTGTGTTCAGGGTGATGTGCAGTGTTAGTTTTCCGCCACACACAGCGTTTTGCTTTTAGGCCAAAAAGTTACATTTTGGTCTCATCTGCCCAGAGAACCTTCTTCCACATGTTTGCTGTGTCCCCCACATGACTTCTCACAAATAGGACTTCTTATGACTTTCTTTCTACAATGGCTTTCTTCTTACAACTCTTCCATAAAGGTCAGATTTGTGGAGAGCACAACTTATGCCCCGTACACATGGTCGGACTTTGTTCGGACATTCCGACAACAAAATCCTAGGATTTTTTCCGACGGATGTTGGCTCAAACTTGTCTTGCATACACACGGTCATACAAAGTTGTCGGAAAATCCGATCATTCTGAACGCGGTGACGTAAAACATGTACGTCGGGACTATAAACGGGGCAGTGGCCAATAGCTTTCATCTCTTTATTTATTCTGAGCATGCGTGGCACTTTGTCCGTCGGATTTGTGTACACACGATCGGAATTTCCGACAACGGATTTTGTTGTCGGAAAATTTTATATCCTGCTCTCAAACTTTGTGTGTCGGAAAATCCGATGGAAAATGTGTGATGGAGCCCACACACGGTCAGAATTTCCGACAACAAGGTCCTGTCACACATTTTCCGTCGGAAAATCCGACCGTGTGTACAGGGCATAATAGTTGTCCTGTGGACAGATTCTCCCACCTGAGCTGTGGATCTCTGCAGCTCCTCCAGAGTTACCATGGGCATCTTGGCTCTTCTCTGATTAATGCTCTCCTTGCCCGGCCTGTCAGTTTAGGTGGACGGCCATGTCTTGGTAGGTTTGCAGTTGTGCCATACTCTTTACATTTTCGGATGACGGATTGAACAGAGCTCCGTGAGATGTTCAAAGCTTGGGATATTTTTTTTATACCCTAACCCTACTTTAAACTTTGCCACAACTTTATCCCTGATCTGTCTGGTGTGTTCCTCAGCTTTCATGATGCTGTTTGTTCACTAAAGTTCTCTAACAGACCTCTAAGGGCTTCACAGAACAGCTGTATTTATACTGAGATTAAATTATACACAGGTGGACTCTATATACTAATTAGGTGACTTCTGAAGGCAATTGGTTCCATTATATCTTAGGGGTATCAGAGAAAAGGGGGCTGAATACATTTCACATATTTATTTGTAAAAAAAATTGAAAACCATTTATCATTTTCCGTCCACTTCACAATTTTGTGCCACTTTGTGTTGGTCTATCACATAAAATCCCAATAAAATACATTTACGTTTTTGGCTGTAACATGACAAAATGTGGAAAATTTCAAGTGGCATAAATACTTTTTCAAGGCACTGTATAAAAGCTGTCTTTTTATTTGTGGTTGTTAACCCTTTGATGACGAAAGATAAAACAAATCTTAACGCCTGAACACAGTTTCACAACTTTGACATGTGTTTGTAAAACTGTAGATATCATTGCGAATACTTAGTGTATCCAGGTGAATTATACCACATTTTTAGAACAAATTGAGCTTTCATTTGGTGGTAAATAGTATATTTTGACTTTTTTAATATCAAACGAAAACTGGTACAAAATAGTAAAAAAAATATAAATAAAATGTAGATCTATATTCTGTCCTATTACCATAACTTACCACCATAGACCAACCCAAAATAGATTCTCCTGTTCCTGACGATCACAGCGATGTAACATGTGTATTTTATTTGTTGTGTACACCTGTAGTAGGGCCTAGAAACAATAGTGCACATTTTTATCTTACCTTAAAGTGGAGTTCCGCACAAAAATGGAACTTCCGCTTTTTGGAACCCTCCCCCCCTCCGGTGTCACATTTGGCACCTTTCAGGGGGGAGGGGGGTGCAGATACCTGTCTAAGACAGGTATTTGCACCCACTTCCGGCATTGACTCCCATGGGAGTCTATGCTTCTTCCTGTCCCGACCGCGCTGTTTCCTGGGAACACACAGCTCCCAGCAGAGAGCGGGGACCACTTGGGACACGCAGCGCGACTCGCGCATGCGCAGTAGGGAACCGGGAAGTGAAGCCGCAACGCTTCACTTCCTGATTCCCTCACCTAGGATGGCGGCGGCAGCTGCCGAGAACCGAGCGGGTTCTCGGCATCCCCTGCCGACATCGCTGGACCCAGGGACAGGTAGTGGCCATGTATTAAAAGTCAGCAGCTGCAGTATTTGTAGCTGCTGGCTTTTAATATTTTTATTTTTTTGGGCGGTGTGGGTGAACCCCCGCTTTAAACACATGAACACTGACACTAATACTAAATTTGGATTTTTGTTTTTATTCTACCTAAAATACACTGACCTTTGACCCCGCAAACTTTTTGTTTACAGTTTTCTCCTCTAGCAATGTATCTTTTCCTCCATTCAAGAGAAGAAAAAAACACAGGTGGGCTTGGGCTATACAGTGACTGATCACTGTGATAGCCAATCAAAGGCTATCACAGTGATCAAGTTACCAGGAACCATTCCTCCCAAATCCTGATCATTAGTATGAGACCTGGAGCTGTTGTTGACAGCTCAGTCTCTATTCTGGGAGTACTCTGTGCAGTGCACACTCAGCACAAACACAAGTATGCATATATTCCGCCTGCAGTTAAAGACCCACTTATGTGAAGCTGTAAACTTACGAAGCTGAAAGCTGCATTGGCTTTTCAAAGCCTGAATTTGCAGCTCTTGCTTTGATTACCTGCTTCCTCATAATAAAGGATCAAAAGTAGGCAACTTAAAGTGGAAATTTAGCCAAAAACTAACTAGCTTTAAATCTACTTGCATCCACAATCTAAGACTAACCAATCTAACCCTGTAAAGCAAAAATCGCTATACATACCTTTTCTGCAGCCGTTCAGGTCTCCAGCGGCAGATGCTGTTTAGAAGAGACAGCTGACACCGGTTAGGAAATGCCTGGGAAGTGACGTCACCCATTGAGTTACTATGGTGCTTCCGCTGTCAGCTGCCTCCTCTGCACCCGCCTCCACAGCGAAACCGCCGCTGACAGCTTAGCATGGGACTGGACCAGATCGGCTGCAGAAAAGGTATGTATAGCGAGTTTTGCTTTACAGGGCTAGATTGGTTGGTCTTAGAATGTGGCTGCCAGTAGATTTAGAGTTTGTTTTTGGCTGCACTTCTGTTTACCTTGTTAACCTAAAAAAATTAGATCCTGTTCCCTTAAAGCATGGTTTACAGCACAGTGCTTGTGCTGTGTAATTTGGTCCCCTGTATCATCACCTGAAATACCTGGCTGATCCTGCTAGTTTCTGTTCTCCCCCTTTAAACTAACCATGGTGTATTATGGCTGCTGAGCCCTGACATCGTGGTCAGTTTATGTGCCTCCATCAGCCGCAGCCCTGCTCTGTCCTTCTCTCTCTCTGATCTCTCCCTCTCCCCCTCCCTGCCTGTGAGCTCTGTCCACTCCACAATCTTCCCCTCCTGCTGCTTTCATAATACAAACACCTTTGAACAAACCCCTCTGCTATATTAAACATTTTCCCCAGTGTATTTGTTTTTTATACGAAAATACCGCTGTGCCTTTTTTTCAGTGCCAGTCAGCGCTCACATGACTGGCCGCCTCACTCCTCTCCTCTCATCCTCCTGGCTGGCATCAGTGGGGGTTTAACAGCCCTGCCCACTGGAGCTGACAGCTCGAGATAGGAGGCCGGTCATGTGAGCGCCGATCGGCGCTGAAAAAACAGGTTGTTGTTTAATATAGCAGAGGGGATTGCTCAAATGTGGTTGCATGGCTTAACAACCACTTTAATAAATGAATACAATAGTTGATATATTTGATCATTTTTCAAAGAAAAATCTGCAGTGCAGATTTGGACAGAATAGGGAAGGGATCCCACCACGGTCCAGTATTTATTGCTCTCTATGCCTTGTTGTGGGAATTTTGCTCACTTCCTCTCCTAGAGACAGTAGAAGGAGTAAGAGGAAATATCCATAAAGTGAAAATGAATCCCCCAAAGAAGGAAGACATATACCTAAATGTGAGCACGGCACCCCTAATTATATGTCCAATAACCCTGTGTATCCAGAGTGGGCTGGAATGTCTTCTATTTTTCACATATCTCTGTTTTCTTTCTTTTCAGTGGATTATTTTGATTTTGCTGCAGCCATGGTTCAGAAACAGAATCCAACAGGAGAATATCTATTAGATTATGGTGACAGTGAGCTGTTCTATGTGGATCTGGACAATAAAAGGATAGTGTATACTCTGCCTGGCCTGGAAAAATATGTATCATTTGAAGCACAAAGAGGTCTGCAAGAAATCAGTACACTAAAACACAACTTGGACGGACTGATGAAAAGAACAAACAACACCCCAGCAGTCAGTAGTAAGTATCACATAATATAACATTAACTCAAACAAGAGAAAAATTGGGGGAAAGTGGGCTTGGACTTTTTAGGCACGACCAGATCAAATAAACATAGAAAAAAATTGAATAATAAAATCCACATTAATGAGTCAAATACTAATTAGATTTACAACTGTAAAAAAACGATTTACAACTACATGGAATCCGACAGATACAGATATCATAACATTGTCGCAATGGATCCAGGAGTACGGCTATATTGCAGTGAAGTGATGTAGACTTGATCTTAGTTCTACATGTTATGCGCCTTGCGCTTCTTCAGGAGAATCAGGATGACTAGTAAATATGAAAAAAAGAAAATCATGAATAAAAGATGTATAAATATATTAGACATAATGTAATCAATAATGGAACATTCTGTTTCACATAACTCAGAGGCAATCAGTCCAAAAGACAACCACAGGGGCAAGACCAGCAAACCAGTTAACTATGGGGACACATACATAATATAGTAACTCATATATACTCCAAGTGTATAGAAAAAACGCTGACAATTTGTCCACAAATGTAACATACATCTCATAAAATTCTGTGTACAATTTAACGTCCCCATAGTTAACTGGGTAGCTGGTCTTGCCCCTGTGGTTGTCCTTTGGACTGATTACCTCTGGGTTATGTGAAACGGTATGTTCCATTATTGATTACAGTATGTCTAATATATTTATACATCTTTATATATGATTTTCTTTTTTTCACATTTGCTAGTCATCCTGATGCTCCTGAAGAAGCGCAAGGCGTGTAACATGTAGAGCTAAGATCAAGTCTACATCACTTCACTGCAATATAGCCGTACTCCTGGATCCATTGCGACAATGTTATGATATCTGTATCTATTGGATTCCATGTAGTTGTAAATCAGTTATATACAGTTGTAAATCTAATTAGTATTTCACTCATTAATGCGGATTTTAATATTCAAATTTTCTCAGTTTATTTAATAAAGTATATATATTTTTGTACATTTTGTCTGGTCATGCCTAAAAAGTCCAAGCCCACTTTCTCACAATTTTTCTCTATTTCATATAGGACGTGGCACCGGTTATTAATACAGTATCCACAGTGCCACTCTGCGTTGATACAGTTATTATTCATTAACTCAAATAAGTGTTGCAAAGTAGAGTTTGCAGAGTATACAGTTAGTTTTTGCATCATTCCTGGACATACAAGTAAATGCACAACTATATGCTTATTGATAACAATGTACATTATTATAAAAGTGTTTTCATTAAAAAATATATATTTCTAAGTTTATCAGCTTTAAATATTCAAAATACAGTATACTTAAAAGTATTACACATTTATTGTATATTTTCAAAGCTTTAAATATACAAAATAGTCAAATATACAATAATAATAATGGATAAATATCCAATGTATTCAAACATATTTTGTATAGCACAAAATCCAACATGTTTTGTACTATAACTAAAAAAGATAAGCGATTCAATGAGTCAACAGATCAGGGTTTTTTTTAGGCCTTGAAAAAGAAAATTCTCATTACAATTTACAGGATTGCCCTTTTTTTAAAAAATCATATACTTTTTAAAGCAGGGTTCCCACTAAAAAAAAAAAAATTAAAAGTCAGCAGCTACAAATACTGCAGCTGCTGACTTTTACTAATCGGATACTTACCTGTCCCAGGGTCCAGCGATGCGGGGGATCGAAGCCCCGCTTGTCCCCCCCTCCACGCGGTGGCGCCGGCATTTTAACTGGCTTAACAGCCGGGCACCCACTGCGCATGCGCGAGCTGCGCGCCGTCACTGGCTGCGCAATCATCTAGGACCGGTTACCTGTCCCAGATGATTGACAAGAGGGAGGGGGGGAGAGGCGATCTCCCTTCCTGCGCCAAGGGAAATGGCGTCAGGTGCCCAGGCCCCGAAGGAGGCAAACTACGAGGGACCCTCTAGCAACAGGCATTTAGGGGTGAGTAAAAAAAAACATTTTCCTTAAATGTTTTTTTTATTTTTTTTAAGCACATTAATATTTTTTTGGGGGGGGTGAAACTCCACTTTAAGTTACAATCACTGTAATTTTTACAGAAATTCGACTCTGTGGAATTTCATTTTGGCCCTGTCACAGCTGCTGCTTCTCCTCTCCCATAGTTGCCAAGTGTTCTGGATCCTGCAGGATGGTCCCTTGATTTTGCAGATTGTCCCTCAGTTTCTGTGCCCCTCAAGATTCAAGAGACTGAGCACTCCACCTTCATTCAGAAGGCATATGAGAGTGAGAGTTTCCTCTGCAGCCATGGCAAGCAATAAAGGCAGATGTTGCAGGCTTGTGAGTACTTGTAATGGGCAATCCTACTTATGTCATGCTTGCTGTCTTTCACATCTAGAAAAGAGTGGGAGGGAAAAAAGAATCGGTTGTAGTTTTACTTATGCCTAATGTACATTTCCATCATGGGTTTGAAGTATGATCCAAGGTATGAAAAAGTGGGACTTTAACGGTGCAAATAATTTAAACACAATATCAAATATAATATAAAAAAATTATTTTTATTTTGATAGCCAAAATAAGAATTTATATATTAAAAACAACAGAGAGCACAAAAATGAGGGAGATATAGTAATGGCTAGTACAATCATATGTATGCAACAATACAGCAATGGTGGATTCCCAACATGTTTCACCCATAAAACGGGCTGGTAGCATTCCCTGAGGAAGCCCGGAAAAAGAACGAAAATTTTGAAAAAAAATGATATTTTCTAATTTTTGTTATAAAAAAATCCAATAAACTCAATTTTAGTCATACATTTAGGCCAAAATGTATTCCGCCACATGTCTTTGGTAAAAAAAATGTCAATAAGTGTATATTTATTGGTTTGCGCAAAAGTTATAGCGTTTACAAGCTAGGGTACATTTTCTGGAATTTACACAGCATTTAGTTTATGACTGCCTATGTCATTTCTTGAGGTGCTAAAATGGCAGGGCAGTACAAAACCCCACCAAATGACCCCATTTTGGAAAGTAGACACCCCAAGGAAATTGCTGAGAGGCATGTTGAGCTCATTGAATATTATTTTTTTGTCCCAAGTGATTGAATAATGACAAAAAAAAAAATTACAAATAGTTGTCACTAAATGATATATTGCTCACACAGGCCATGGGCATATGTGGAATTGCACCCCAAAATACATTCAGCTGCTTCTCTTGAGTACGGGGATACCACATGTGTGGGACCTTTTGGGAGCCTAGCCGCGTACGGGGCCCCGAAAACCAATCACCGCCTTCAGGATTTCTAAGGGCGTAAATTTTTGATTTCACTCCTCACTACCTATCACAGTTTTGAAGGCCATAAAATGCCCAGATGGCACAAACCCCCCCCAAATGACCCCATTTTGGAAAGTAGACACCCCAAGCTATTTGCTGAGAGGCATGTTGAGTCCATGGAATATTTTATATTTTGACACAAGTTGCGGGAAAGTGACAAATTTTTTTTTTTTTTGCACAAAGTTGTCACTAAATGATATATTGCTCACACAGGCCATGGGCATATGTGGAATTGCACCCCAAAATACATTTAGCTGCTTCTCCTGAGTATGGGGATACCACATGTGTGGGACTTTTTTGGAGCCTAGCCGCGTACGGGGCCCGAAAACCAATCTCTGCCTTCAGGATTTCTAAGGGTGTATATTTTTGATTTCACTTTTCACTGCCTATCACAGTTTCGGAGGCCATGGAATGCCCAGGTGGCACAAACCCCCCCAAATGACCCCATTTTGGAAAATAGACACCCCAAGCTATTTGCTGAGAGGCATGGTGAGTATTTTGCAGCTCTCATTTGTTTTTGAAAATGAAGAAAGACAAGAAAAAACATTTTTTTTTCTTTTTTCAATTTTCAAAACTTTGTGACAAAAAGTGAGGTTTGCAAAATACTCACTATACCTCTCAGCAAATAGCTTGGGGTGTCTACTTTCCAAAATAGGGTCATTTGGGGGGGGGGGTTGTGCCACCTGGGCATTCCATTGCCTCCGAAACTGTGATAGGCAGTGAAGAGTGAAATCAAAAATTTACGCCCTTAGAAAGCCTGAAGGCGGTGCTTGGTTTTCGGGGTCCCGTACGTGGCTAGGCTCCCAAAAAGTCTCACACATGTGGTATCCCCGTACTCAGGAGAAGCAACAGAATGTATTTTGGGGTGTAATTTCCCATATTCCCATGGCATGTTTGAGCAATATATCATTTAGTGACAACTTTGTGCAAAAAAAAAAAAAAAAAAAATTTGTCGTATGGACTCGAAAATGCCTCTCAGCAAATAGCTTGGGGTAATATTAAACAGTACCTCCGCGCCAGTGATGTCAATAAAAAATTATACCAATAAGAAAGATCCGTGCAATAGCTATACCAGAGTAGATCACCCGTGAATATTGCAATTGTTTCAAAAAACTCCCAGAAACACAGGTAACAAGCTGCTCCCCTTATTTGAACAAGAAGGTCAAATCTAGAAATATTATAAAATAGGGGGCGCTATAAACCTCGAAAAAATTAAATGTTGTTAAATTACCAGACAGTTTGAAAACAAACACACAAAAACAGCATCAAAAATATAAATACCACAATATGTTACTGTGCTAAATGCAAAAATAATTAGATGTGTAATGATTGACATTCACAATAAAAAATCCTTAGTGCAAAGATAATTTAAATTTGACATTCGTGACAATTAATTGTCCCAATCCAGTGAAGAAATTAGAGCAATAAAAAATAGTGAAAAAACAAAAACAAAGAAAACAGCAAAACTCTTCATAGATGCATCAAAATCTTGTTGATGATATAAAGGTTCCGTCACCAAAGAGGAAGAGATCACCTTGAGATAATAGATATCTGCTTACCAGATACCAATATAAACAACAAAAATTTACCGCGCTACTCTAAAAATGTGCTACTAATAAATAGTAGGATAATTAGAGCTGCAGTCCTAGAGTGGGGCATGCACACAAATATACAAAGATAATCAAAAAAGACTGCGCTAAAAAAATGACATATATATTGACAGTACATATAGATGTGTAAATAGTGAAGAATTCAATCTATCAGGTGATCCAAAATATAAATATTCTAGTGAAAATGAATTGTCAATGAAATAATTATATGAAACAAATATGGCAAAAAATTATAATAATGAAAACAAGTATTAAATATCAAATAACAAAAATAACCAAAAATAAAGTGAAAATAATCAGAAGAAAAACAGTCCTTGGAGCCAAGGCAGATTGAATAGGTGATCATAAAGGTTAAACACCCAGCACCCAGTGAGAAATCCTCCACCTTAATAGATGTACGCTTACCAGAGGTAAGCTAGATAACAGCTTATCTATGGACATCCACACAGGGGACACAACTCATCAGATCTCCTCACAAAGAAGGGGCAGACAGGATCTCTCCTTGCGGCGGACCTCAAACAGCATACCGGGGGGACCCAGAAGAATAAAAAATTTCCTCCATAGTGTGAATCCGTAAAACCATTTATTGAAATAAGGAATATGCACACTTACATTAAAAATCGTAGTAAAAGTTTCTAGGAAAAACAGCCGGCCGGCTTGCATACACCCGTTCAGAACGAGATAGGATAGATAGAATAGATAGATTGAATTCTTCACTATTTACACATCTATATGTACTGTCAATATATATGTCATTTTTTTAGCGCAGTCTTTTTTGATTATCTCTCTACCAGATACCAATGACTCCTTTAACTAAAAAGATAGTCATTAGCGCTTGTACAGGATTGTGCCTGTTCACATGAGAGGCTGGATGGCTGGGTGGTGCTTTAGGCATAGATCCCTCCCGTCCCATTCATTCAGGATAGGAAATATAGGAAACAAAAAGGAGTCTCCATAGCGTAAAAACGTTTAATAAATGTAAAAAAAGACAATAAAAATAGCCAAATGGCCGCTTACTTTGATCGGTGTCTACCCGGCACTGAGTCTGCTCGTATGTCAGGGTGAATGGTGTCAGAGACCCACCGTGTCACATCATGTGCGGCGTGCGTTCCACCCAGTACGCATAGTCAACCAGAGGATCCGGATGTTGGTAAGCCAGGAAGGGAAAGGATACGTGACCACGTACCGCTCCGACGTACGTTTCGTTGTGAACGTCTTCAGGGAAGCATACATTGGTCACTAGGTTACAGGTTTTTAAAGGGAATAAGGGCGGGTAAATTAACTTGGTAAGAGAACCCCGCCTCCTTACCAATAAAGTTTGTTTGCTGAACATTAAGCACGGATTGACCAGGAGACAATAGCTCCCTCTAGTGGCCACGTGTCATAATGGTCTGGATGCTACCTAAAATTGGAGGAATGTTAGTAACTCTCATTTAGTCACGTTGCATTAGGGTGCTCCCAAATAGCTTGGGGTGTCTACTTTCCAAAATGGGGTCATTTGGGGGGGGTTTGAACTGTCCTGGCATTTTATGCACAACATTTAGAAGCTTATGTCACACATTACCCACTCTTCTAACCACTTGAAGACAAAGCCCTTTCTGACACTTTTTGTGTACATTGGGGGTTCAAACATGAAATGTTTGAACCCCCAAACATTATATATTTTTTTAAAGCAAATGCCCTACAGATTAAAATGGTGGGTGTTTCATTTTTTTTTTTCACACAGTATTTGCGCAGCGATTTTTCAAACACATTTTTTGGGGAAAAAACACACTTTTTTACATTTTAATGCACTAAAGCACACTATATTACCCAAATGTTTGATGAAATAAAAAAGATGATCTTAGGCCGAGTACATGGATACCAAACATGACATGCTTTGAAATTGCGCACAAACGTGCAGTGGAAACAAAATAAATACATTTTTAAAAGCCTTTAAAAGCCTTTACAGGTTACCACTTTAGATTTACAGAGGAGGTCTACTGCTAAAATTACTGCCCTCCATCTGACCTTCGTGGTGATACCTCACATGCATGGTGCAATTGCTGTTTACATTTGATGCCAAACCAACGCTTGCGTTCGCCTTAGCGCGAGAGCAGGGGGGGACAGGGGTGCTTTTTTTTTTATTTTATTTTTTTTTGCTGTTTTATCTTATTTTTAAACTGTTCCTTTTCATTTATTTTTTTTTAATCATTTTTATTGTTATCTCAGGGAATGTAAATATCCCCTATGATAGCAATAGGTAGTGACAGGTACTCTTTTTTGAAAAAATTGGGGTCTATTAGACCCTAGATCTCTCCTCTGCCCTCAAAGCATCTGACCACACCAAGATCGGTGTGATAAAATGCTTTCCCAATTTCCCAATGGCGCTGTTTACATCCGGCAAAATCTAAGTCATGAAATGCTCGTAGCTTCCGGTTTCTTAGGCCTTAGAGATGTTTGGAGCCACTCTGGTCTCTGATCAGCTCTATGGTCAGCTGGCTGAATCACCGGCTGCATTCTCAGGTTCCCTGTTGAGACAGGAGAGCCAGAGAAAAACACGGAAGACGGTGGGGGGGGGGGGCATTCCCTCCCAATGCTTGTAAAAGCAGTCTAGAGGCTAATTAGCTGCTAGGATTGCTTTTACATGAAAGCCGACTGCTGGCTGAAAAGAATGATACCAAGATGATACCTAAACCTGCAGGCATCATTCTGGTATAACCACTCAAAGTCGTGAATGGCGTACCTGAAGACATAAAAATGGTTAACAATAAAACACAGTAAACGGTAAAGAATAAAAAATTGCATACCTGAAAAGCAAACATTATAAAACATAATAACAATAAAACATTGCAAAATAGAATACAGTAAAAAAGAGCAGAACAATAGAGAGAGAATAGAGAGAGAGAGAGAGAACAATAAAACGACAACTATTTTTTTTATATATATATATATATATATATATATATATATATATATATATATATATATATATATATATATATATATATATATATATATATATATATATATATATATATATATATTTTTTTTTTTTTACACTTTTTTTGTAACTAACTTTTATAACGGTAACCGGTTCCAGGTTCGGGTCTCTCAAAATGCGATGGCATCTTTGGAGACCCTGTGAAAGTGTGCCTAGTCTGTGCAATGCTGTACCCTACGCTAATACTTAACTAGTGAATGGTAGCGTTCAAAACATTCACCAATGCAAAGACCAGTATTGTCAGGACAGGAGGGACAATAATAGCGGGTGTCACGCCTATATCCGCGCTTGCTGCAGACACAACATCTTTTTTGGGGGGTTCATTGGGTAGGGGTACTCGGGAGGACATAAAAATGCCTCTCATGCAGCCGACTGGGGATGTGAATGGGGGAAGTACGGGTGCTGCAGAAGCGGTGGGTTCCCAATTAGGATTGGTGAATGCAGCAGGAAGGGCACTATGGGCACGATGGGCCTGTGTTTGTCTTCTTCTTGGTGGCAGCGGGACACTACTTGTGCTTGCCACCTCACCAGCTTGAACTGCACTTATGGGACTCGCCACGTCCCCAAGTGTTACTGCAGTGCTGGTTTGACTACGACCGGGGTGTACTAGGCCGCTGGTGCTTGCCAGTTCACCAAAACGCTACCAAAAAAACTGTTAGCGATCGCAGAGATCAGGCCTGACTCTGCGAATGCTGCAATTATGCGTTTAGAGTTTTGTAAGTGACAGTGATCGATCGATACTGCACTTGGGTGAGCTGGGCTGGGCCGGGCGGAGGGCCAAAACGCAGGTGCTAGCAGGTATCTGGGTTGATCCTGCTAACACTGCGTTTTTGGGAACCCTAAACTGCTGGGGACGCTAGTATAGATCTGATCGGATCAGATATTGATCCGTTCAGATACTACACCACTAAGGGAGGTGTACGGTGCGTGTGTGGCTGTTAGCGGTACTGGCACTAACCTGACGCTGCCTGGGGCTGGTGCTTGCCAGTTCACCAAAACGCTACCAAAAAAACTGTTAGCGATCGCAGGGATCAGGCCCGCCTCTGGGAACGCTGAAGTTATGCGTTTAGTGTTTTCGAAGTGTCAGTGATCGATCGATACTGCACTTGGGTGGGCTGGGCTGGGCTGGGCCGAGGGGCAAAATGCAGGTGCTAGCAGGTATCTGGGCTGATTCCGCTAACACTGCGTTTTTGGGAACCCTAAACTGCTGGGGACGCTAGTATAGATCTGATCAGATATTGATCCGTTCAGATACTATACCACTAAGGGAGGCGTATGCTGCGTGCGTGGGTGTTAATGGTACTGGCGCTAATCTGACGCTGCCTGGGGCGACGCATATCACTGCCGGACGATCAGGGGGCTAAACCCTTATTCGGTAATAAACAGCGGGTGCCCTGACACTATAAAAAATAAATGAACTAACCAGCGTCACCCGTAACAGTTATACGGTGATCAGTGGTGAAAGGGTTAACTAGGGGGCAATCAAGGGGTTAAAACCTTTATTAGGAAGTATATGGGGGTCCCTGTCGCTATAAAACGCTGACGGCGAACCTAAATATTTACCCCCCTAACGTCACCAGCGACACTAATACAGTGATCAGAAAAATGATCGCTTAGCGACACTGGCGACAGGGGGTGATCAAGGGGTTAAAACTTTATTGGGGGGGTTAGGGGGTATCCTAGACCTAAAGGGGGCTAACAGTAACTGTCCCACCACACTAACTGTCACAAACTGACACCATGCAGTAATCAGAAAAAAAAAACAAAAAAAAACTGCTTGGTGTCAGTGTGACGGGGGGGATCGGGGGTGTAATGTATGCCTGGCATGTTCTACTGTGTGTGTGTGCGTTTGTGTAACTCACATTCCAGTCATCTCTCCTCGGTGCCGGAACGAAAAATGCCGAGCCGAGGAGAGATTACATCATTTCCTCTGCCTCTGTGTACAATACAGAGGCAGGGAAATGATCCCATTGGCCAGGAGCGATCGCAAGGGGGGGGGGGGGGGGGGCACGAATGGATGGCCTCCCCTTCACCACCGATCGCCGGGGAGGATTTGCCAACCGCCGCAGGCACCGGGGGGGGGGTTGGACCCCCCACCCGCAGGCAGGCAAGCAAGGACGTACATGTATGCCTTTTTGCCTGCCCGTGCCACTCTGCCGACGTATATCGTCGTGCGGCGGTCGTCAAGTGGTTAATATATAAATTCTTATTTTGGCTATCAAAATTAAAAAAAAAATTTATATTATATTTGATATTGTGTTTAAATTATTTGCACCGTTAAAGTCCCACTTTTTCATACCTTGGATCATATAAACTCGGGATGTGGTGCCATTACAATATTTAGGGTGTTCATGCTCATAAAAATTTGCATGGGTTTGAAGTAGTTTACTGGGGTTATCTACTGCAGCTATCAGCCGTATTCCCAGTATTTATTTTTAAGCAAGCGATTCACTTTCTGATAAAAGCATACTGAGCGGACTAAACCCCCCAACCCCTTCCCGCTCGCCAGTGTTTCTCAGGTTGACCGTTCTCACCAGCGAGCCTGGGAAATCATCCAGTGGTTTACGCAGCTGGCTGTAGAGGTGAGATCAGACCAGATTCTCTCCTACCTCTATGATCTAGGATGACCGAGGCAACGCTATGACCTCACTTCCTGTCTAGGGCGGATGTAAACTTTTTTTATTATTGAAAGCATGAGATCAATGTTTTTTTGTTTTTTGAGCCAATACTTTTAAAGGGTAGAGGAGAGATCTGGGGTCTTACAGACCCCAGATATCTCCATAAAGAGGACCTGTCATCCTTTATTTCTATTACAAGTGATGTTTACATTTCTTGTGATAGGAATAAAAGTGATTCAAAATAAAGGGACAGTGGAATTTTTTTTTTTTTAAAGCGCTCCATCCCTTTGTGCTAGCGTGCAGAAGCAAATGCATATGTAGGTTGCGCACTCATTTGTAAACTGTGTTCATACCACACATGTGCGGTATTGCCATGAACGTTATAGTGACAGCAATAATTCTAGCACTAGACCTCCTCTGTAAGTCTAAACTGGTAACCTGGTTCACAGTCAGTGGCCTACTGGCTTACATGGTGGCTTCCTCTGTACTATTTGCTTCCTGAACACATGCTTTTTGATGCAGAAGCTCTAGTAGTGGACATGTTGAGGATAGGCACTGGCAGCCATATTGTGAATGGGGAACCATCAGGTGCCATATTATGTACGGGCAACCATGTTTACTTTGCTGGAACTCGTGTAGCTTTGTTGAGGGTGGATGCTAGCAGTCATGTTATGAATATGCAAGTGGTGTAAATGGGCAGGCACTGGCTGATGAGGTCATGCCCACAGGTTTTCTGGTCACTGGGACACAGGGCAGCTTTAGTACTGAGAGGGAAGATGTCACTGTGCTGTGAGGACCCAGTGATGCTCCTGAGCCCTGCAATCTATGGCTGAATCCACATTGTGGTGACTCTGTTGGATAGACTCTACTGCTGGTTACCCTCTGGTATTGCCTGAGGCACCTAGAGGTACCCCTCCCTGGGGAACTAATCTTTCCCCTCTGTACCTACTGTGGACCCTGCCTTCATATAATCTGAAAGGTTACACCGGTCCCTCTAACTTTGGTGTGGCCTGCAGTGCTTGCCTTCAGTATCTGACACTGAAAGCTTGGCATGCTGTCCCCTGCTTGAGTCCCTACAGTTTACAGAGGCTTACTTATGTCCATCAGATATTGCCCTCATCTTGATTTTAACTTGGGAGGGTTTTACTGCAGTTATACAAGATTTATGAGGCAATTTGCAACTTTTAATACTGTCTCAGACCACAGAAGCCATGGAAGTACCTCAATGTCTTCTCCTACAACATCAATCTCTGACCTGCCTACTGCCTTAGACAGCTGCTTTAACTCCCAAACTTGGAGTGGGTATTTCAGCCCTGTATCACAGTTCTATACCTGTTTGAGGGGTCTGGTTTCTGACATGGACTGCTCCCAATGATGATACGGCAGTGTCCCGCCCTAATAAAATGTTGCCAGTTCCTGTGGAGGCTGGACCAGTGCTTACAGCTCCCATAGAAAAAAGCTTGAAGAGTTTTTCCAAAACCTTGCTTTTTTTTGGAAAGCCTTGCTTTGCAATCTGCCATGGCTGTGTTGCTAATGTGCCACACTTACCCCTAATTCAGGTGGTTAGACACTATGGCTGGCTTCTGTGTCCTTTACCTATAGCAGCCCCCTTTCCCATAAGGCAAGCAGGCCTACCGGTACTCGGTTTTACCCAGGTCTTATACACAATGATCAGAACAGTATTGTTCAGCGGTGCTTTTACCCTTGTGTGAAACACATCAACAAATACTCCTGCGACATCCATCTGGCATGGTGACAATAAAGAATATTCGTACAGTATTTCATCTCGGTGTGGTGTGCGGACATTCTTCTTTTCCTTACACTGACTACTGACGGTGGTGAGCCGAGGTGAGCACCTGCAATGATTTGGTAATCATTTGCTGCCTGAGCGGTGTTACATTTTTCCTGGACTTTGTATTCTCACCTTAACACCAGCTCAGCATAAGATTGAAATCCTACATTGTTTCACCTTTCAATATGTCGGACAGCCAGATGACAAAGGATGTTAGTCATCTGTTGAGTCAATGCCCGGGACACTTTAAAAAGCAATTCGGAGGGCAATGTGGGCTCAACTAGGCTAAGTTGGAAAAATCCATAAGTAAGGAGATCAGAACCTATTGGGATTCCAGTACCTTGTCTGAGTATGTGGCTTTGGAACGGATTCCCAGGGGACTACATATAAAAAAGTTCCCTACAATTGAACTCCATGATGTTGAGCTGAAACATAAGTATACTGATACTTTGTCTGCCTGTTCCATTGCCCTTATGAATATTATTATCTCATCTAAGAACAAGGAGATTGAGAAACTACAGACTGAAATTTTCCTTTTGCAGGAGGATATTAAGCCTTTACAAAGCATGGCTGACTTTGCTGACTTGGACAATTTATTAAATGAAAGATTGAATCGATTGGAGAAAGAAATTATTGAAACCAAAAAGTTAAGAGACAAATTGGACTATGACACTAATTTGGGCTACGTTTGGAAACACAGACGATTTTGGGGCCATTCACCTGGCAAGCATGTTAGCTTCTCTGACACTAGGGTTGTCCCGATACCGATACTAGTATCAGTATCGGCACCGATACAGAGCATTTGCCTAAGTACTGGTACTCGGGCAAATGCTCCCGATGCTTCTGCCGATACCTGGAAGACAGCTGTGATCGGCGCGTGAGGGAGTTACAAGATTCTCCCCCAGCTGCTTTCAGCAGCTTTAGTGACATACAGCGGTGATCGCTCACCGCTGACTGTCACTGCATCCTCCTCCATGCCCCCTCCTTTCCTCTGTGCCTCTCCGCTGTCCCCTGCATTCCTCTCTCCTTATCTGTCCCCCTCCGTTCTCCCCCTCCGTTCCTCTCTCCTTATCTCTCCCCCTCCGTTCCTCTCTCCTTATCTGTCCCCCTCCGTTCTCCCCCTCCGTTCCTCTCTCCTTATCTGTCCCTCTCCGTTCTCCCCCTCCGCTCCTCTCTCCTTATCTGTCCCCCTCCGTTCTCCCCCTCCGTTCCTCTCTCCTTATCTGTCTCCTCCGTTCTCCCCCTCCGTTCCTCTCTCCTTATCTGTCCCCCTCCGTTCTCCCCCTCCGTTCCTCTCTCCTTATCTGTCCCCTCCATTCTCCCCCTCCCTTCCTCTCTCCTTATCTGTCCCCCTCCGTTCTCCCCCTCCGTTCCTCTCTCCTTATCTGTCCCCTCCATTCTCCCCCTCCGTTCCTCTCTCCTTATCTGTCCCCTCCGTTCTCCCCCTCCGTTCCTCCGTCCCCCTCCTCCTTCCTTTGTGAATGGACAGAGTCAGCTGACTCTGTCCATTCACATAACTGAAACATTGTAATCTCCTGTGATTACGATGTGTCAGTTTATGAATGGAGAGGAGCCGCTGTCTTCTCTCCATTCTCTCTCAGTGCAGCTGAGGCTGCAGAGAAAGGGACTGGGGAATCTCTATCCTCTGTCTCTTTCTCTGTCTCAAGGGGGAGATATCAGAGGTCTGTTAAGACCCCTGATATCTCACCAAAGCCCCCCAAAAGGGCTGATTAAAAAAAAAAAAAAAAAAAAACAATAAAGAATAAAAAAATATTATTGTAAAAAATAAAAATTGTAAAAAAAAAAAAAACACACACACACATACAACGTTCACCCCCCCCCCCAAAAAATAGCAAAAAAAAAACTGTCACGTGACATTAAAAAAAAAGTATCGGTAATCGGTATCGGCGAGTACTTGACAAAAAGTATCGGTACTTGTACTCGGTCCTAAAAAAGTGGTATCAGGACAACCCTATCTGACACCGAAGCTGAGTACATTGAGGAGTCAATGGGTCCATCAGACTCCGATCATTCATCTGCGCAAGCTCCGGCATCCAGACGACAGGATGGAGCCAGTTCTCCTATTCCCCCAAAAAACGGGGTTCAGAAATTGAGAACATATAGGAGGTCACACAATCAAGGCACAAGAAGGGGACAGAAATGAGGAAGGAAATGGAGATGGCAATCGATATCCTCTCTGTACCCAAACACGCAGGATGTAGCAGGAACTCATAATGTGTTAAATTCAATTAGAGTCAATATGGTCTATGGTCAATAGAGTGTTGACCATTGAAGAGACTTCCTTACTCTCTATGGGCTTGAACTTTTGTCCCCAAAGGCATTTCAATATCTTTGAAACCATCCTAGACACTAATAAATTCATTCGGAATATAGCAATAAAAAAGCATTACTTTAAAGCAGAACATGATGATTTTCAATGTGATATGGCTGTGACACCCATAGCACACAGACCCATGGGGGATGGTTCATACCATACTTTCAGGGAGTAGTGTGCCTTGGGGGAATTGGGGGAAGATCTGTCACAAGAGGAAGGTGCGGAATCTACTGTTGATGTTGATTTAAATATTGATTTCACCAAACCCTTTAAAACGCGATCAGATTTTTATCCTATTAGTGCTCAGTGTCCTGAGATGGACAGATTAAAAAAAATAATAGAACGTGATCCGACTTCATTGGCATCACAATTGTCTGATGATACTAGCACTAAACAGGAAAATTTATCCAATAGAGAGAAAAGCCCTAAAAAATTTGGAAAAGTATACTTCTACTATAATTAGAAATTCAGACAAAGGGGGGTTGGTGGTTGTTATGGAGGAAGATATGTATAGACAAGAAGCTGATAGGCAGTTGTCCGATACACATACTTACTTAAAGCTCAAAAGTGATCCCACTAAGAAATATAAAGCATTGTTAACAACTTTGGTCAATGAAGGGGTTAATTTGGGTGTTTTTGATAGTAAGTTTGGCAACAGCTTGATTCCGGAATATCCAGCCATATCAATTTCTCATCTTCCTAAGACCCACAAAGGGTTGGATCCATTACATGGGAGACCCATCATTTCTGTAATCAGCTCTCTTAATGAGAGATTAGGCCAATGGCTGTACAGTGTTCTGCAGCATTGAGAAAACTTCCCAGTCACCTTAAGGATACCAATCACCTGTAAAACATTGCATGTGACACACAGTGGGATGAGCATGCCATGTGGTTCACCTGCGATGTATTAAGCCTATACTCCTCCATCCCACATGGATTAGCCAATGAAACAGTCAATTTTTTTTTTTGGATATCGCACTAATCTGACATCTGAATTTTCCCTGTATGTTCTGGATGTTCTTGAGTACCTGTTATCACACAACTTTTTTGTTTTTAATGGGGAATATTTCCTTCAGAGATGCGGAGCAGCAATGGGGGCTACATTTTTGCCCTTGCTAATCTCTTCATAGGATGGTGGGAATGCCACTATACATATGGAGGGAACAATCCCTTTAGATCTTATATTAGAATGTCCCATCGCTACATAGGTGATTAAACATTTATTGTGGATGACCGTTTTGGCACCTTGGAATATTTTTTAGAATATCTTAACAACAATGACAGAAAACTGCGATTTACTGGTCAGTCTGATAGTGTTCTTGATGTTCATCTATGTGGCGATGATACTGGTGTACACAATTTGTATAGGAAGCCTCTTTCGGGCAACACTTTGTTGATGGCCAGATCAGGACATCCACAGCATACGATCAAAGGTATCCTGGTTGGCCAATTTTTACGGGTTTGCCGTATATGTAGTGACCAACGGACCTATGAAATGGAGGCACAGGCTTTGTATTCATGTTTTATACAAAGGGGATATCCCAAATGGATGTTAGACAGGGCCGTGACCTGCCCCAAAGCATCCACCCCCATGTTGAGGGCATGTGGCCTTTTACAGTTCAGGAGGGGGCGCTCGCTTGTCCCCTCCCTTTTTCCTGAGTGTCCGGGCTGTGTGCTCGAATAAGAGTCGGGTATGGATTTTGGGTTCTCCCTTAAAATGGCGTGGGGGGTTCCCCTTAAAATCCGTACCAGACTGAAGGGCCTGGTATGCTCTTGGAGGGGAAACCCATGCTGTTTTTTTTTTTTTTTTTTTTGCGTGGGTTTCCCTTTTTCATCAGAGCACAAGTTGCATGCCAAAGTCGGATCAGTTGAGACGGCGATCCGATTTTGATCCGACTTCAGTGATATTCAATGGGCTGAAGTAGGATCAAAGACGGACCAAAGTAATGCAGGGAGCATTTTCAAAGTCGGACTGACTTGAGTCGGACCAGTTAAGACGGCTCCCATAGAGAAATATTGATTTTCACACGTCATGCAAAATGAGCTCCCAATGTCAGAGCGTTTGTCGTGCCAGTATGAACCCGGCCTCAGCGTGTTCTAACTGTAGGGGGATGGGCTCACTAGAACATGACAGAGATCACTGTTCCCGATCACTGGGAGCAGTAAATTCCTGTCATGTTGCTAGGCAGAACAGGGAAATGCCTTGTTTACATAGGCATCTCCCCGTTCTGCCTCTCCGCGTCACGATCGCAGGCCACCAGCGGACAGCGAGTCCCCAGGACCCGCAGGCACGCTCCCGCGGCTCACGGCGGGCGTGCGCCCACTAGCCGCCGATGGCGCAGCAACTTTCGGGTATGTAGTTTTGTACACCCGTGCCACTTTGCCGAGGTATATCGGCGTGGGCCGGTCGGCAAGTGGTTAAGCAACCAGGTGAAGGGCTGCTGGTCTCTCAAGCTGAACACATGGAAAGGTAAGCTGGCAGACAAACATTGCTGCAGATCCATGACAGGTTTATTTCTTATTTCTTATGAAACATGGTATTTTTTGTACCCAGATGACCTCATCTGTTTATTTATCCCCTTCTTTCTTCCCCCTAGTGGGTTATGCAAGGACCATATATATAGATATAGCATAGGCATGGTCAAGCCCCTTTTTTTGCTGTGCCCCGTATGGATATTTTCCGTTATGCTAAATACGGCTTCACATGATTTTTCATGATGGCAGTAAACATTATGGGTTTTCTATTTACCTGTTTTAAAACTTGGATACATATATCTTTTTAGTTTATGGTCTTTTGTCCTCATGTAGCGCTTATTATTGTCTTTTGGAAATTATTTTGATGTACTCTTATTGCTACATTGTTTCTTTATGTGATCTATATTGAGTGGGTATAAGGCTCTGTCTTTACAACCTCACAAAGATGTAGTACAGTGGGATATATGATCTAGATTGTATATACCATTTTTCAGATACGTTTATTGTCCCAGCAACCTGTATATACAGTATCTCATAAAAGTGAGTACGCCCCTCACATTTTTGTAAATATTTTATTATAACATTTCATGTGACAACACTGAAGAAATTACACTTTGCTACAATGTAAATTAGTGAGTGTACAGCTTGTATAACAGTGTCAATTTGCTGTCCCTTCAAAATAACTCAACACACAGCCATTAATGTCTAAACCACTGGCAACAAAAGTGAGTACACCCTTAAGTGAAAATGTCCAAATTGGGCCCAATTAACTATTTTCCCTCCCCAGTGTCATGTGAATCTTTAGTGTTACATGGTCTCAGGTGTGAATGGGGAGCAGGTGTGTTAAATTTGGTGTTATCGCTCTCACTCTCTCATATTGGTCACTGGAAGTTCAACATGGCACCTCATGGCAAAGAACTCTCTGCGGCTCTGAAAAAGAATTGTTGCTCTACATAAAGATGGCCTAGGCTAAAAGAAGATTGCCAAGACCTTGAAACTGAGCTGCAGCATGGTGGCCAGACCATACAGCGGTTTAACAGGACTGGTTCCACTCAGAACAAGCCTCGACATGGTCGACCAAAGAAGTTGAATGCATGTGTTCAGTGTCACATCCAGAGGTTGTCTTTGGGAAATAGACATATAAGTGCTGCCAGCATTGCTGCAGAGGTTGAAGGGGTGGGGGGTCAGCTTGTCAGTGCTCCGACCATACGCCGCAGGCTGCATAAAATGGGTCTGCATGGCTGTCGTCATAGAAGGAAACCTCTTCTAAAGATGATGCACAAGAAAGCCTGCAAACAGTTTGCTGAAGGCAAGCAGACTAAGGACCTAGATTACTGGAACCATGTCCTGTGGTCTGATGAGACCAAGATAAACTTATTCGGTTCAGATGGTGTCAATTGTGTGTGGTGTCAACCAGGTGAGGAGTACAAAGACAAGCATGTCTTGCCTACAGTCAAGCATGGTGGTGGGAGTGTCATGGTCTGGGCTGCATGACTGCTGCCGGCACTGGGGAGCTACAGTTCATTGAGGGAACCATTAATGCCAACATGTACTGTGACATACTGAAGCAGAGCATGATCTCCCTCCATTCGGAGACTGGGCCGCAGGGCAGTATTCCAACATAACGACACCAAACACACCTCCAAGAAGACCACTGCCTTGCTAAAGAAGCTGAGGGTAAAGGCTAACCAAGCATGTCTCCAGACCTAAACCCTATTGAGCATCTGTGGGGCATCCTCAAACAGAAGGTGGAGGAGTGCAAGGTCTCTATCATTCACCAGCTCCGTGATGTCATCATGGAGGAGTGGAAGAGGACTCCAGTGGCAACCTGTGAGCTCTGGTGAACTCCATGCCCAAGAGGGTTAAGACAGTGCTGGAAAATAATGGTGGCCACACAAAATATTGACATTTTGTGCCCAATTTGGACATTTTCATTTAGGGGTGTACTTACTTTTGTTGCCAGCTGTTTCGACATTAATGGCTGTGTGTGGAGTTATTTTGAGGGGACAGCAAATTTACACTGTTATACAAGCTGTACGCTCACTATTTTACATTGTAGTAAAGTGTCATTTCTTCAGTGTTGTCACATGAAAAGATATGATAAAATATTTACAAAAACGTGGGGGGTGTACTCACTTTTGTAAGATACTGTACCTCTGTGTGGTTGTTTTTTTGTAATATACAGTCAGGTCCATAAATATTGGGACATTGACACAATTCTAATCTTTTTGGCTCCATACACCACCACAATGGATTTGAAATGAAACAAACAAGATGTACTTTAACTGCAGACTTTCAACTTTAATTTGAGGGTATTTACATCCAAATCAGGTGAACGGTGTAGGAATTACAACAGTTTGTATATGTGCCTCCCACTTTTTAAGGAACCAAAAGTAATGGGACAATTGGCTGCTCAGCTGTTCCATGGCCAGGTGTGTGTTATTCCCTCATTATCCCATTTACAAGGAGCAGATAAAAGGTCCAGAGTTAATTTCAAGTGTGCTATTTGCATTTGGAATTTGTTGCTGTCAACTCTCAATATGAGATCCAAAGAGCTGTCACTATCAGTGAAGCAAGCCATCATTAGGCTGAAAAAACAAAACAAACCCATCAGAGAGATAGCAAAAACATTAGGTGTGGCCAAATCAACTGTTTGGAACATCCTTAAAAAAGAACGCACCGGTGAGCTCAGCAACACCAAAAGACCCGGAAGACCAAGGAAAACAACTGTGGTGGATGACCAAAGAATTCTTTCCCTGGTAAAGAAAACACCCTTCACAACAGTTGGCCAGATCAAGAACACTCTCCAGGAGGTAGATGTATGTGAGTCAAAGTCAACAATCAAGAGAAGACTTCACCAGAGTGAATACAGAGGGTTCACCACAAGATGTAAACCATTGGTGAGCCTCAAAAACAGGAAGGCCAGATTAGAGTTTGCCAAACAACATCTAAAAAAGCCTTCACAGTTCTGGAACAACATCCTATGGACAGATGAGACCAAGATCAACTTGTACCAGAGTGATGGGAAGAGAAGAGTATGGAGAAGGAAAGGAACTGCTCATGATCCAAAGCATACCACCTCATCAGTGAAGCATGGTGGTGGTAGTGGCATGGCGTGGGCATGTATGGCTGCCAATGGAACTGGTTCTTTTGTATTTATTGATGATGTGACTGCTGACAAAAGCAGCAGGATGAATTCTGAAGTGTTTTGGGCAATATTATCTGCTCATATTCAGCAAAATGCTTCAGAACTCATTGGACGGCGCTTCACAGTGAAGATGGACAATGACCCAAAGCATACTGCAAAAGCAACCAAAGAGTTTTTTAAGGGAAAGAAGTGGAATGTTATGCAATGGCCAAGTCAATCACCTGACCTGAATCCGATTGAGCATGCATTTCACTTGCTGAAGACAAAACTGAAGGTAAAATGCCCCAAGAACAAGTAGGAACTGAAGACAGTTGCAGTAGAGGCCTGGCAGAGCATCACCAGGGATGAAACCCAGCGTCTGGTGATGTCTATGCATTCCAGACTTCAGGCTGTAATTGACTGCAAAGGATTTGCAACCAAGTATTAAAAAGTGAAAGTTTGATGGATGATTGTTAATCTGTCTCATTACTTTTGGTCCCTTAAAAAGTGGGAGGCACATATACAAACTGTTGTAATTCCTACACTGTTCACCTGATTTGGATTTTAAATACCCTCAAATTAAAGCTGAAAGTCTGCAGTTAAAGCACATCTTGTTTGTTTCATTTCAAATCCTTTGTGGTGGTGTATAGAGCCAAAAAGATTAGAATTGTGTTTATGTCCCAATATTTATGGACCTGACTGTATATATATGTAGGAAGGCCAGTATGGTGGCCTGAATTTATGGGAGGAGCCCGGGGGGTATTTAAGCAGCCCGCTTGCCTGTGGTCTTTGTCAGTTTTCTGTGCGCGATTCATTACGTCACTAGGCTGACTACTCGACTCGCTAGCGTTCGTGAGTTGCGTGTTCAAAACTTTCTAAGGCTTTGGTTCCCGTTCGCAGTTTTCGTTCAATGTGTAGGTAGGGTTTTTCATTTCATGCATCACTATTTGTTAGATATCTCGTGTCGCCAAACCTTGATACCGAACTTACGAGTCATTCGTTAAAGAAACCCTGCACGCAGCCGTAGTATTTAGCCACCAATTCGTGCCTCTATCACACCAAACATTTAATTCATTTTTATGTACCTCACTCTGATTCGAATCCAGTCGCGTCCGCATCGCACTGGTTCGTTCAGGCGTGTCGTGCTTGTTTTCCTCATCTTCATACCATGCTCCACAGTCCGGTTCGTTGTCAGTCGCAGTCGCGGCACACCGATCCGTGCCTCTGTCATGGCAAATCATTTCAATCATTTCATTAATTTCAGTGTCACCTACTACGTTCCGATTCAAATCCAGTCGCATCCTCATGCACCGATTCGTCCCAGCGTGCCCCAGTTGTTTTTTGGCATCATTTCAGTAAATGCTCCAGAGTCCAGTTCGTTTTCTGTCGCAGTCGCGGCACACCGATTCATGCCTCTGTTATGGCAAATCATTTCACTGTCATGCAGTGGCGTCGCTAGGGGGTGGCTTTTGGGGCTATAGCCCCGAATCTGGGGCCCATAGCCCCGAGTCTCTGCAGGGGTCCCCAAGGGGGGGGGCTCTCTGGGAACCCTGATGCTAGTGGAGGGCTCTCTGGGGACCCTGATGCAAGGGGGAGGCTCTCTGGGGACCCTGATGTAAGGGGGGGCTCTCTGGGGACCCTAATGTAAGGGGGGGCTCTCTGGTGACCCTGATGTAAGGGGGCTCTCTGGGGACCCTGATTTAAGTGGGGAGGTTTTCTGGGGATATATACACACACACGTATATTACTGTATATACATGTGTATGCCCGCCCAAGCGTATGACTTTCTTTACTACGCTGCTATGGGCTCTAGCCCCAGATCTTTTGTAGACCTAGCAACGCCCCTGCTGTCACGTATCGCGTTCCGATTCGAATCCAGACGCATCCAACATGCACTGATTTGTTCCGGCGTGCCCCAGTTATTTTTTAGGTCTCATTTCAGTACATGCTCCAGAGTCCGGTTTGTTGTCAGTCGCAGTCGCGGCACACTGATTCGTGCCCCTGTCACAAGTCATTTCACTCATTTCTTTTTTAACAAACAAAGGTGCTTTATTGTCATAAAAAGGGTAAATTACAGTATACCAATTGACACAGAACAGAACACTACATGTGTGATAGACATAGTTGCTTACAGGAATTAAAGTGATGTAGCAGGAAACAAACCATAGTGCAACATGTGCTAATATAGTAAGAAGGGTCAATCCCCCAACATACATATTCCCATTCCACCCTCCCCAAAAGTCATATATCTACTTTTCCGGGGGGGTTAGGAGGATGTCCATGGGGCCCATACCTTTCAAATTTCCATGGACAGTCTTGGTTTATATATGTGATTCTATACATGGGCAAGGCTGCCTCGATCTGTGCTTCCCAGGCGGAGAGGGATGGAGGGAAAGAGCCAATACACTTTAGGAGAATTTCCTTTTTGGCATAATATAAAAGATAGGAAACAAGCAGCTTTAGGTGGTGAGAACATTGTGCAACATCATGAACCCCCAGTAGGGCAAGTTTGGGTAGAGCCGGGATAGACATTTGCAACCTAGTATTGATTTTGCCAAAGACCCCTGAGCAGTAGGCCGCTGTGATGGGGCATTCCCAGAACATGTAAAACAAAGTACCAGTTTGAGTTTTACATTTGGGGCATGTGGGATCTCTATCTGGAAATATGCGATAGAGTCTTTGGGGTGTATAGTAGATCCTGTGAAGGAATTTGACCTGGATTAGTTTATCTTTAGATGCTATTACCAGTATAGGGCCATAGTCAAGGCAGTCTTCCCATCCCTCTTTGTCTAATGATGGTATGTCTCTATGCCATATTTCCCATAGTCCCTCTATTTTGGGGGAGTCTTTGCCCAGGAGTGCACTATATAGGGTAGAGAGAGGTTTGGTAAGGTCTCCAGGAGTCAGTACTTCCTCGATGGGGTCGGCCTGGAGGAGGGGCATTTCACTCATTTCACTGTCACGTACCCCGCTCCAATTTGAATCCAGATGCATACGAGATGCACTGATTCATTCCGGCGTGCCCCAGTTATTTTTTGTCCTCATTTCAGTACATGCTTCAGAGTCTGGTTCGTTGTCAGTCGTAGTCGCGGCACACTGATTCGTGGCCCTGTCATGGCAATTCATTTCACTGTCACGTACCGCGCTCCGATTTGAATCCAGATGCATACGAGATGCACCGATAAGTTCAGGAGTGCTCCAGTTGTTTGGCCTCATTTCAGTACATGCTCCAGAGTCCGGTTCGTTGTCAGCCGCAGCACGCCCAATTCGTGTCTCTGTCACAGCAAATCATTTCACGTATTTTACTGTCACGTACTGCGCTCTGATTCAAATCCAGTAGCATCCGTGATGCACCAATTCGTCCCGGTGCGCCCCAGTTGTCTTGGCCTCATTTCATTCCGTGCTCTACAATCTGACGTTCGCTGTTTGTCGCAGTCACGGCACATCAATTCGTGCCTCTATCATGGCAAACATTTCACTCATTTCATTTCACTCATTTCATTTCACACACCTGCGCTTTGAGTCATAACCACTCAAACCAACAACGCACCGTCTCGCACCCACCATTTCAGCCTTACAGGTGTTGGTTGCATGTTGCCTGTCTTTTCTCTCAGGTCCGGCAGTCACCTCATAGACCTCGAGTCCTTTGTGCACTTTTCATTTCCTTAAACATGGCTCCACAGATGTTTGACCTCAGACGCCTCTACGACGAAAAAAAAAAAAAGAAACATACCTCGTCTTCCTTTGAAGTTCGTTCATGGACCCGATTCATTCGTCAAAACCTTCGCTTCACCGCTACTTCTCCTAGTCGCACAAATGCACTATATACTTCACAACTCGGCCACTTAGTCACCTTCCAATTTAGGTAGTCAAAGCCTCTCACCACTTGTCATCTGTCATTTCTCCTCTAGGTCAGTCAAGTTCAGTAGGTCCACCCTACACCAGGTTGGACATTATTTTCCCACGTAAAAAAGAAAAAAAAACCCCAAAAAAACAAAGGGGCAGGAACTGTGTATAAAAGAGAATCATCCCAATTTTTGTGTCACCCCTAAATATAGGTTCCGGTCGATCAACTTTTGACCCAAAGACAGGACATCGCATCTAGGGCACGGGTCAGCCAGAGCCATGTCTCAGGCCGGCATTGAAGACTTCACGGCCCCTCTGTCACCTTCTCCGGTTTTAGAGAGCGGCAGCGTGTAGTCTCTCAGGGGATGGACCATCATCAAGTTGACAGCGGAACTGAGGCACAGGTGTGTGCCTTTCCCCGCTACAGCCAGGAAGGCCAAGCTCTTCAAACTCCTCTTCCCTCCACCAGCCACAGTCGGGCCCAGCACCCAGCAGGCGTCCCTACAATCAATATCTACTGCCATCTCTCAACTCCACACCATGGTGTCATCCTTGTCTACCACAGTCAGGGAAGTCCAAGCTAGAGTGGCACTCTTGGAGGGTCGCCCGGCCACGGCCATCCCTGACCCGACCACAGTCCAGCTTCTGACACCCCTTCCTGCAGGTACCATAGGGAAAAGTCCCACTGTTTTCCCAGCACACTTGGTCCCAGCCAGCATTAGGATCCTGTGGGCACAGTCAGGATCGCAAAGAGTAAACCTAAGGCCTTGAAAAAATGCTATGACTGACCCTCGGGCTGGGTCATTTGTGGGGAGACTAAAAGCCCAAGGCTTGGGGTCCCACTACAACCATTTAATAATCAGATCAACCCTCTGTGCTTCAGAACCAGAAGAGCATGGCTTACGCTTAAAGTATAGTACACAACTATAGAAAGAGAGGGCTGTAGGCATTAAGCCTAGGGACTTTACCTGTGTCAATATCAAAAGATTTTTATAAACACTGGTTCAAAACCATGTTTAAATAAAAGAAAATTTTTATTATTACAAATGATTTGAAAAAGGTTAACTCCTAGGCTAACCCCCCACTCATTGAAATTCCTGGGTCACCGATTTGCTTGCAGAGATGATACTTGTATAATCAAGAGTTTTTATAGTGTCCTAACTGGAAAAGACAGGACGCATATAATTGGAAAGATATATATTAAGTATTTAAAAGGAAACTTAATTGGTTGTGTACAATCAGGAATCATTGTATTTGAAAATAACCAATAGTATTTCATTAATAGATTTTACCTGGATGTATTTTAGAATGTAGAATCAATTTTGATGATAAAGGACATCCTGGGTGTTTAGTGGGACAGGAGCACCAGCCATAGGATGTAATGGGAAAAAGAAGGGAGGCTTCAATGTGGAGAAGAGATAGGGACCGTCTGGAAAGGAAGGAATTATAACCAGCCTTCACTTGGATCCAAAGCATCAACCATACAAATAGCCAAATGAAATAAGATTTGCTTTATATTTATTTTATGTTAAGCCAAAAATAGGCAGAGAGAAAATGAGTGCATAAATCCCAAGGTTAACATTAAACAGGGCTGCCTACCTTGCAAGGAAGTTGAAGGAGTTCAGTGGGATAAGGAGGAGAGATCCTTCCCTCCTTCCTCTGTGGTGTCCAACAGAGTAATGACAGGGAGTGAGAGAAATCTCCCTGTTTAAATATCACACTCCGGAGCGGCCGGCGTCTGACGTCACCGCCGCTCCGCAGACGTACACAGGGTCTCACTGCGCATGCGCACATATCATTATCAGCGGCGTCAGAAGCTGTTAGAACAAACAGCTATCTATCGCCATCTTGGAAATGGTTTTGCCCTCAGTAGATGGGAGGGGGGAAGCTGGCTCAGCTCGGAACGGAATATAGCAACACTGATGAGATAAACATCAGTCATTACAAGAGCAGGCCAGATAAGAGGATAAATAGATATAGAGATGTAGTGCATGGCGCAAGGGGCCAAAGAAGGCATTTGGAAACGAGGTCATTCCACAACTTTGGCTCAGGGTAGTGAACTAAGAAATCCTTGATGGAGTCTGATAAGCCTAACCTGAACTGGTTTCTTAGAGCTGGGTCATTCCACCCTGAGTCAGGTGCTTAGCGGCGGAAACCAGAACAATATTGTTCCACTGAGTGGGCACAGTCAGGATCGCAAAGAGTAAACCTAAGGCCTTGAAAAAATGCTATGACTGACCCTCGGGCTGGGTCATCTGTGGGGAGACTAAAAGCCCAAGGCTTGGGGTCCCACTACAACCATTTAATAATCAGATCAACCCTCTGTGCTTCAGAACCAGAAGAGCATGGCTTACGCTTAAAGTATAGTACACAACTATTTTTAAAGTTGGAAAACATATGGGGTCCACCAGAAAAATGGTCAGGCGGGTCAACCCTGGCCTCTGGTTATTATTATTATATTATTTAAGGTACTTATATAGTGTTGTCAATTTACGCAGCACTTTACATATATATTATACATTCACATCAGTCCCTACCCTCAAGGAGCTTGCAATCTAAGGTCCCTAACTCACATTCATACATATACATACTAGGGCCCATTTAGACAGGATCCAATTAACCTACCAGCATGTCTTTGGAGTGTGGGAGTCAAGCAGAGTACCCAGAGGAAACCCACGCAGGCAGAGGGAGAACATGCCCTTTTTACTGCTAGGCGAAAGTGCTAACCACTACACCACTGTGCCGCCCACTGTGCAACGTTACTGCTGGAGGTGTGGTCCCAGACACGCGCACAGACAGTTCCTGGACTTGGCGTGTCAGTTTGCAAAGCTCCTCCACAAATAAACAAGCCTGTGTATAGTCCATCTTCACAGAAAATGTTTCTTGTTAAAGGCTTGTGATATTGTCATGCTTACCCCTAACGCAGGTGGTCAGGCACTATAGTTAGCTTCTGTGTTCTTCACCAATAGCAGCCCCCTTTCCCATATGGCAAGCAGGCCTACTGGTACTTGATAGCCCCCAGGTCTTATACACAATGCTATAGTGCCTGGGGCAGGCGCACACTGAGCACAGCAAACAGGTACTTGCGGTTGGCAGACAGGCAGAGTGGTCGGTGACAGTCCAGGTTCAGGGCAAGCTGAGTTCTGAGTGTAGTCAATATCTGATCTGAGGTTGTCAACGAGGGAATCCAAACTAGCAGACACAGGAAAAGGGCAGAGAAACAGGGAGCTTGAAGCATGTGTTTAACACTATCACAAGCATGAGACTGCAGGCTTGGCTGGCTTGAATCAGGTTTGGTCTCCACCCTGAGACTAGCTACATCCATCACCTTGCAGATGGATAGATAGACAGGGAGAATGCATCACAGCCAAAACCAGGATCCTGGAATGAGACCAGCAGCTATCAAGGAGCAGGAGTGCTACACGCTCCTGACATTACATTAGGGGATTGGACTGGATTCATCTGGAAGGATCCATTCTTGCTTCACATTGATCCTATCTTTTTGGAGTGCTTGCTTACTGGCAGTCTTGAATTCCTTGCGAAACAAGTAGTGAATGTTTTTCCCGTACTATTCTTCTACTATTGCATATGTGGAGAACTCTTTGGTTACAGTGTTGGGCCATAGAGCAGACATGTAAAAAACGTTTCTTGTGCATGTTCTTCACGTAACAGCATCTATTTGGAGCTTTCATGTACATCTTGTTCAGGGATATTACTGGGGGTACAATTCTTCTCCAGTCACAGCAACCTCTAGCAGGGGGGTTTGTTTCACCTGAGGCCAGGTAAGGTCCCTTTGCTATCTCAAGCCTCAGCCTCTAGGGCCAGACCTATGCCTAGTGCCTACTTCAATCACAAACCCTGGGCTTCTGAATCCTCTAAGCCAGCAGACAAGTTCTCTTTGGTATGAAGGGATGCCTCAGTTTTCACTGAGGTGACATCTGTTAGTCTTTGTGAACACCTAGTGAGGATTATCTTGAATGCCTGGGTATGGGATGTGTTTCCAGAGGCTACAAACCAGAGTTCTACTTTCTGCCCTCCATTCCCTATGCCTCCCACCTGCCTGTGTCTCCACACAGCCTAGCAGATCTTTCTTCAGCTATTGCAAATCTTACATATCTAGGAGTTATTACTCACACTCCTATAGCAGACAGGTTTCAAGGCTTTTACTCTGATCTTTTTACTGTTCCCAACCTAGTGGGGTGTCTTAGATCTGCAAGCCCTGAATGTCTTCTTTCGGGGCCAAAATTTCCTCTGGAATCCACTAGGTCTGTCATAGCCCCCTTCATCAGTAAGACCTTTTCTGTAGGTGTGTGGATGTCAAAGATGCGTACTTGAATGTCCCTGCTTTTTCTAGCACATCAACACTTATCTAGGTCCTGTCTTCCGATCAACATGATAAAGCTTCGAACATTTTGGCTGCCCCCACAACACTGAACTTTCTTACTGGAGGGCCACCCCATCCAAATTCAGTTGGACAACAACACAGCAGCAGCATAAAATTTCCTAGGGTTGGACAGTTGGCAAGCAGGCTTCCTCTACCATCCAGAGACTGCATTGGATGATGGTCTCGTCGACACTAAGTGATGTTCCAGGTTCTTCAGAATACTGGACAAACTTGTTCCCAGGTACAAAGATCCTCTAATGGATAGCTTCTTGATCAGGGACGTAGATAAGGGGGGGGGGGGTCAGTGGTGTTCAAACCCCCCCCTAAGCATCCTGCCAAAATGCAAAGTTTCCCTGCTGCCGCACACGGCACCAGCGTTGCTCTTCAAGGGGCAGCCGCAGCAAAGCAGTCAGAGTGATTAATGTAATGGTAACATGCTGGCAGTGACTGCCGTTGTTGTAAATGGCTGGGCCGGGCTGACAGATTACAACGAGATGCCAGAACAGCACAGTGGGCTGTGCCTGTAGTCCTGCCCATTGTGCTTTACACTGTGTATTCCTACTGATGCTTCCTGCATTGTACTTAGGAGGAGCATAGCCAGGCCCTGGGGGCACACAAGGCCGGTAGCAGTGTGTAGCTGCCAGGCGCCTACATGAACCGCTAATAAGCCTCTTTCCCTTTGGCCTCAAACACTGTGTGTCTCACACAGAGACCTCTTACCGCTGCTGCTGTGATGCCATACCTTATACATAGCTAGGTAAGTGAGACTGTCTGTGACAAAGTTTAGGATGGAGACTGGCCATTGAACCCTGGCAGTAAGCAATAACTATGGCCTGCCAACCTGTTGCTGATCAGAGAATAGGGAATTTAGAAAGAAACTTCAGCAACTTTTCAGACTGGAAGAAGAGACCTTCAAGCAGAGGAAGTGTGTGTGTATGTGTATGTATGGGTCTGTGTGTCTGCATGGGAATGTGTGTGTGTATGAGGTTGTATGTGTCTGTATATGTGTGTGTGTGTCTGCATGGGAGTGTGTGTGTGAGGTTATTCGGGTCTGTATGTGAGTGTGTGCCTGCATGGGAGTGTGTGTGTGCGTGAGGTTGTATAGGTCTGTATGTGAGTGTGTGTCTGCATGGGAGTATGTGTGTGTGTGTGTGAGGTTGTATGGGTCTGTATGTGTGTGTGTGCCTGCATGGGAGTGTCTGTGTGTATAAGGTTGTATGGGTCTGTGTGTGTGTGTGTGTGTGTATATGAGGTTGTATGGGTCTGTATGTGTGGTGTGTGTGTGTGTGTCAGCATGGGAGTGTGTGTATGAGGTTGTATGGTTCTGTATATGTGTGTGTGTCTGCATGGGAGTGTGAGTGTGTATGAAATTGTATGGATCTGTATATGTGTATGTGTGTGTGTATGAGGTTGTACGGGTCTGTCTGTAAGTGTGGTGTGTGTGTCTGCATAGGAATGTGTGCATGTGTCTGTATATGTGTGTGTGTATGTATGTGTGTATATATATATATATATATATATATATATATATATATATATATATATATATATATATATATTTGTATGGGCCTGTATGAGTGGTGTGTGTGTGTGTGTCTGCATGGGAGTGTGTGTATGAGGTTGTATGGGTCTGTATATATATGTGTGTGTGTGTGTGTGTATGAGGTTGTATGGGTCTGTATATGTGTGTGTGTGTCTGCATGGGAGTGTGTGTCTGTATGAGGTTGTATAGGTCTGTATGTGTGTGTGTGTGTGTGTGTGTGTATATGTGTATGAGTCTGTATATGCCTGTGTGTCTGCATGGGAGTGTATGTATGTGTGTGTGCGTATGAGATTGTATGTATGGTGTTTGTGTCTGCAAGGGAGTTTGTGTGTGTGTGTCTGCATGGGAGTGTGTGTGTATGAAGTTGTATGGGTCTGTATGTGTGTGTGTTTCAGCATGGGAGTGTGTGTGTGTGTGTATGAGGTTATATGGGTCTGTATATGTGTGTGTGTATGAGGTTGTATGGGTCTGTATATATGTGTGTGTGTGTGTGTATGTGTATGAGTCTGTATATGCGTCTGTATGTGTCTGCATGGGAGTGTGTGTATATGAGGTTGTATGGGTCTGTATGTGTGGTGTGTGTGTCTGCATGGGAGTGTGTGTGTGTGTGTGTGTGTCTGTATGAGGTTGTATGGGTCTGTATGTGTATGAGGTTGCATGTGTCTGTATATGTGTGTGTGTGTGTGTATATGTGTATGAGTCTGTATATGTGTGTTTGTCTGCATGGGAGTGTGTGTGTGTGTGTGTATATGAGGTTGTATGTGTATCTGTATGTGTGGTGTGTGTGTGTCTGCAAGGGAGTTTATGTGTGCGTGTGTCCACATGGGACTGTGTGTGTGTGTGTGTATGAAGTTGTATGGGTCTGTATATGTGTGTGTGAGAGAGGTTGTATGGGTCTGGTTTTGTGTGTGTCTGCATGGGAGTATGTGTGTATGAAGTTATATGGGTCTGTATGTGTGTGTGTCTGGATGGGAGTGTGTGTGTGTGTGTGTGTGTGTGTGTGAGGTTGTATGGGTCTGTATGTGAGTGTTTGTCTTCATGGGAGTGTGTGTGTGTGTGTGACAGACCTAGCCGGGTGAGACTTTTGGAGGCGACTGAATGCTAGCCTCTTGCCGATCGATCGTGGGCCCTGGCATTTGGGGGAATGGTGCTCTTTGTGAGCTGTATGCCTGGGGACCCTTGAGGTGGTATTACTGTGGATTCAGGTCCTGGTCCCCCAGGACACACAGACTCTGGGGACCCTGTGTATGCCATATGAGAAATGGTGACTTGGAGGGTATGTCTTGGATTGCTTAAAATGGGACAGTAATATTTATCCCCAATATCTCCCAGGATGTATGTAAAGACTATTATTGGTTTGTTTGATTCTGAACTCAACATGTTAATTGAGTGAGCTGATCACATTAGCCTCCAGGACTGGCTAGGAGACAAACAGTCTACTCCTACTATAAGTGTTGATGGCTGAGGAGGAGGGAGAACACTGTTTGTATTGTTAATTGTAATTAGCTCCTGCTATTGTGAAAATGTCCTGTGGTTGTACTTATGATAATGTATAACTGTACAGTGTGAAGCTCGGGGACCACAAGTCTGGGCAAAAGGTCATGTTAGTAAACTAGCTCATGTTAATTAGGTTAATTAGGTTACAGGTGTATTGTTAGAGTAATATGAGCATTAAGCAGGAGGTATACACCTCCTCTTTTACAGTATAAAAGAGCCTGTATTCCTGTCAATAAAGGAGATTCCTGGTTGAACTTACATACAGCCTGCCTGGTGTTTGTTCTGAGCTACACAACTGGATTAGAACAACACATAGCTGTATTTCTAGTCCCGGAGCATCAGATGACCGAACCATCAGATGTTGCAATCTGCAATCTGATTCTATAGCTGCAGAGGGGTGTCGGGAGAGAGTGGAACCGAGCGAGCAGGGGCTCGTTACAGTGTGTGTGAGGTTGTATGGGTCTGTATGTGAGTGTGCGCCTGCATGGGAGTGTCTGTGTGTATGAGGTTGTAAGGGTCTGTATGTGTGGTGTGTGTGTCAGCATGGGAGTGTGTGTGTATGAGGTTGCATGGGTCTGTATGTAGCACCCTCCCAGAAAGGCTGCTAGGATGATAGGTAATTTTAGTTATTTTGGCTCCTCTTTAATCATTGAAGCAGCTATTGATTTCTTTGGGCTTTATTAGATCTCACAGGTTGCTTCCCCTGCATTCTGGAGACTTCCAGAACATAGAGGGCTGGGAGACTTAAATGGGAAGCTTGAATATTTATTGTGCTGCAGCCAATCCCTGGGGAGGTGTGCCCAGTAGGTGGCCGGAGGGAAGGGGGGGGGTTGACATAAATAGTCTGGGGATGGCAGCTTCCCTGTTATTGTCCTGCTGGAGAAGTTCCCAGCCTTGGCAGCTCCTGCCCCTTTGAGGCAGTTTGTTGGAGTTTTCTAAGATTCATCAAGGTCCTAGCTATGGTATAGCTGGGGCAAAGGGGGGGGGGGGGGGCACACCTTTGGAGCTAATTAAGCAATTTCACATAAGGATCTGGTCTGAAGTACTCACTGAAGAGTGTGTGGTGGAAGCTGGAAAGTGTGTAGCTGTCCTGTGGTATTGTGATTACTGTATTTATTGGTGTATAACACTTTTTCACCATGAAAATCGGGTGCAAATAGCATGTACGTGTTATACGCCAATACTTCAATTTTAGCTGCCTCGGAGGGGACAGGGAGGGAAGCAGGACGAGCGCCGTAAGATTACATACAGTAAGAATCTCCTGTTTACTTGGCGGCCTCTGTAATAGGAAGTCCCATCTCCTGGGCCACCATTGGACCACTGTTCTGTCTATCATAGGAGATTCTCACTGTATGTAATCTGTCGGCGCTTGTCCCGCCCCCCTCCCTGTCCCCTCTAGACTGCAGATGGGCATCGATCCAGCTGCACTGATGGCAATGGTGAGGCTGCTGCATTGAAGGCAATGGTGAGGCTGCTGCATTGAAGACAATGGTGAGGCTGCTGCATTGAAGGCAATGGTGAGGCTGCATTGATGTGGATTGATGAGGCTGCATTGATGGCACTTGTGAGGCTGCAGGTGGGCATTGATCAGGCTGCATTGATGGCAATGGTGAGGCTGCAGATGGGCACTGACCCTTATTTTTCTTCAAAGTTCCTTATTTAATTTTTTTTTCTCCTGAAACTTCCCTCTTAAAATGAATGTGCGTGTTATACGCTGATAAATATGGTATTAACCTCCCTCACTGAAGAGTGTCTGGTGGAAGCTACAACTGTACAGTTCTCTTGTGGCATAGGGATGTCTGAAGGAAACTGGGAGAGTTCAGCTGTCCTGTGACATTGTGAGTACTGACCCGAGCTCAGGATTCAAGTGACTGTGTGTTGTTTTTAAGGATAAGTGCCAGCATTGGCTCTCTCTGAGAAGACTCTTCTGCCCCGTACACACGGTCGGACATTGATCAGACATTCCGATAACAAAATCCTGGGATTTTTTCAGACGGATGTTGGCTCAAACTTGTCTTGCATACACACGGTCACACAAAGTTGTCGGAAAATCCGATCATTCTGAACGCGGTGACGTAAAACACGTACGTCGGGACTATAAACGGGGCAGTGGCCAATAGCTTTCATCTCTTTATTTATTCTGAGCATGTGTGGCACTTTGTGCGTCGGATTTGTGTACACACGATCGGAAATTCCGACAACGGATTTTGTTGTCGGAAAATTTTATAGCCTGCTCTCAAACTTTGTGTGTCGGAAAATCCGATGGAAAATGTGTGATGGAGCCCACACACGGTCGGAATTTCCGACAACAAGGTCCTATCACACATTTTCCGTCGGAAAATCCGACCGTGTGTACGGGTCATTAGAGGGCTTTCACACCGAGCCACTGGGGGGGGCGTCGGCGGTAAAACGGGGGGTTAAAAAGGGGTTAAATCTGCCTGCATGCTGGCGGTATTGCAGCACTGCCCCATTGATTTCAATGGGGAGATTGGTGGAGGAGTGGTGAGTTCACTGCTCCTTCACCGCTCCAAAGAAGCTGCTGGCAGGACTTTTTGTGACGCCCTGCCAGCGCACCGCTCCAGTGTGAAAGCCCTCGGCTTTCACACTGGAGTGAATGGTGCCACTTTCAGGTGCTATTTTTAGCGCTGTAGCGCCTGAAAAACGCTGGCAGTGTGAAAGGGGTCTTACAGGGTCTCAGTCCTGTCCATTCCTATTAGCCCTGGACAAAAAGACTGTTCAGAGAAGGCTAGTCAAGAGTTTCCTTCTGTTACTGTTTAGCTTGCTTTAAGTATCCTATACCATCCTCACGCCCTCCTGTTCCAAGTTCTACAAGCAATAAACTTTAAAAAGACAATCCCTAGACTGTTTATTGAAGCTAGAGTGGATGGACTGTTGCTTGTGTAGTTGAAGGCCTGTGCACTGTTTGGAAAAGAACCAGTTAAGATCAGCGACTCCTGCGGGGGTTGCACCACAGACACATTATCAGATAAGCAGATCAGCTCATGTGTTGCCAGCTTCAATTTATGACTGACAATGTACATAGTGATTTCTTCTTCTTCTTCTCAGTTGAACCCAGAGTGACAGTGTACACAGAGCATCCCGTAGTGTTGGGGGAACCAAATGTTGCTATCTGTGCTGCAAAAAACATCTTTCCTCCTGTAATGAATATTACCTGGCTGAAGAATGGAGAGAAGATAGACCAGGGGGTTACTGAAACCCTCTTCTTACCATCACAAGATCACTCCTTCCGCAAGTTTCTCTATCTGGCTTTCATTCCAACTATGAATGACTTTTATGCCTGTGAAGTAGAGCACTGGGGCCTGACTATACCCAGAAATGTGCCCTTGGGTAAGTGTAATGTACATTTGGAAAAATGGTTATGTATATGTATTGATGAAGAATTTATTATGAATGTATATTTTTATTATTTTTCTTTTCATCTTCGCACATCATTATATTAGCAGTGCTGTTAAATAGCAGCGGTTTTCAATACTTTTACTAAGCTTCTATGACAGTAAAATTGTATAAAAGTTTATACTCATTGGTTCAAGAATTATGATAGATACTGTAGGATATGGTTAGCACAGTATTATGGTAGAGCAGAGCTTTCATTGCTGCTAATTGTCAAGCTCCTGGGGACCCAGCAACAGTACTCAATAAGTATCAGACATGTGCAATTAGTTTTGTTACAAATTTGTTTTCGGCTGATATGTGGCATATTCGTTCATTCGGAAACCGAATGAATGAAAGACACTTTTGAGGAATGCATATGAAAATGAATTGTCAGAATGGAAATCAGCGAAGAGCGAAAATCCGAAAATAAGAACGAAAATCCGAAAGAACGCAAAACGATTCAACCTACTGGTTTAACCACTTCAATACCGGGCACTTTCCCCCTTCCTGCCCAGGACAATTTTCAGCTTTCAGCGCTGTCGCACTTTGACTGACAATTGCCCGGTCATACAACACTGTACCCAAACTAAATTTTTATAATTTTCTTCCCACAAATAGAGATTTTTTTTGGCGGTATTTGATCACCACTGGGGTTTTTATTTGTTGCTGAACAAACTAAAAAAGACCGAAAATTTTTGGGAAAAAAAAGTTTTTCTTTGTTTCTGTCATAAAATTTCGTTTTCTCCTTCACTGACGGGCACTGATGAAGCAGAACTGATGGGTACTGATGAGTTGGCACTGATGGGCACTGATACGTAGAATTGATGAGTACTGATTGGCACTTTATTGGGCACTGACAGGCATTCCTGATGGGCTACTGACTGGCAGCTGCTGGGCACTGATTGGCGGCTGATCGGCACATCTGATGGGGGCTGTGCTGATAATCAATGTGCTGATTATCAGCACAGACCCCCCTCTGACATGGAGAGCCGCTGTCAGCGCGAACCGAGGAAAGCCGTTTACCGGCACCTCCTAGTTCACGTGATGATCAGCTGTGATTGGTTATAGCTGATCACATGGTAAGGAGCCTCTGTCAGAATTTCCTTACCATGATCAGAGATGCGGTGTATCAGACTGACACACGGCACCTCCGATCGCCGCACTGTGCGCCCCCGCGGGATCGCGCTGGCATGTTATTCTGCTGGACATCACATGACATCCAGTCAGGATAACTGAAACACCGCCTGGCCGTCAATCTGCTATAGGCAGGGCGGGAAGTGTTTAACAAATCAATTACATTTGGGTAATTTTGTTTTTTCGTATTTTCTATTATAATTAACTATTATTATATATTTTTAGTATTATTATTAATAATAAATAATAATAATAAAAACATATAATAGTTATAAACTATTAAATTATAGGTATTGGAATTTCCTTTCAAATTTGGCTAACTGTTAGGGAACGTAATTACGAATGCATTTGAAGTTACAAATGATCCGACGTAACGAATGCCGCATCTAAACAAATGGAATGTAACAAATACGAATGCATCCGAAGTTACGAAAGATCCAAAGTAACGAATGTCGATCATAACGAGTGATCCGATAAACAAAAAAACAAATGAAACAAAAACGGAAAGAAGAGAAAATTTGGTAGTGCGTGAGTCAATAAGTATTAACTGAGATGGAGTGAGTGGACTTAGATTAGTTCATGGGGGGAAGGGTTGGGGGTAAGGACATGTTTTAAAAAATATGTATTTTGAAAGCACTTTTAAAGTGTTTGTAAAGGCAATTTAAAAAAAACAAAACAAATATGTCATACTTACATACAATAGTTTTGCACAGAGAAGTCCCGATCCTCCTCTTCTTCTGCCCTGCCAAGTGCCCCATAGCAGACCGCTCACTATGGGGGCTCTCATGTTAGAAGACACAGAGAGCAGGGCTCAGACCTGCCCCCGCTTCCTCCTCAGTGGAAAAACTTTACTCATGTCAACCTCCACTCTAACACATTCAGACCCAGCTATATATGACCCTCTAATTAAAGAAAGGTCATCAACGCTTAGAGCCAAGCAACCCAGCTTCAGGTCATCAAAAGCAGCTCCAGAAGTTCTACCCAAAGGGCAGGAAGTTAAATGGTAGTTCTCCACCCAGAATCATCTTGTAGAAATTAACATAGGGACATGGAACAAAAACACTCCAATAGTGTAAAACCTTTCTATTAGATTTATTGAAAGTTAAAATCACACATACATCCAGAAAGTAATCATAGTGCTGTACAATAGAATCCTCACTGATCAAATACAAACACCTGCACTTTCACGAATGCGGGAACGCAATGATGTCAGCACGCAGCTCCGCCCTACGCATTTTGTCACATGCGTTGCCGGACGAAAAGGGAGAGATTGAAGATGTGAGTTAGAGTGTGTAGAATAGAGCCATAGGATGACTGTAGTAATTTCAAGGGAACAGGGTCCAGGGGGCAGGCAGTTGGGTGGGCGTTGGAAAAAAAGTTTAGCAACCTTGTCTATAGTAGCAGGGTTGAATGAGGGAAATAAAGAATGTTCCTGTGGATATGGAATGTTAAGTGAGGGAGGTATCTGCTCAGCAGAGATCTTCTCATGAATTGTATCAATCTTATTTTTAAGTGATTTGCGATCTCCTGGGCAGTGAGTGGGTTAGTGGGTGGAGGCAGTGAAGGACGAAATATATATAGAAACAGAAAAGTGACGTCAGAAACTAGTAGTCCATCGAGTCTGCCCGTTTTTAATTTTTTTAATATGTTTTGTATTTTTTTTGTTTGCTTTTTTTCATTTTTTTTGTTTTTTAAGCCATTTGCTGTTTACTTACTCACTACCTCTGCTAGAAGTTTATTTCAAGCATCAACTACCTTTTCAGTAAAATAATACTTTCTAAGTAAGACTGGTTTTGAAGTTTCTTCCAGTTAAAGGTTATGTCCCCATGTTCTTAATTTTGGTTTCATACAGGGCCGTCTTTAATATTGATTGGACCCTGGGCAAAATTTTTCTTGGGGCCCCCCTATGCAATTTCACTCTCCACCTGCTCTGAGACATACAATAAATAGCAGCTTGACTTAAAATCAGTTTACTGTATCAGATCAGGCAGCAATTGCAATTGGTTGCCAGCAGTTACAGCATATCATTACTGCGTACTGACTGGTTGCTAGAGGTTACAGCACACATTACAGCTCACTGATTAGTTGCTAGAGGTTACAGCAAATGATTTCTGTTTGTTAATTGGTTGTTAGAGATTACTGAACAGTAATACTCTTCACTGATTGGTTGCTAGAGGTTACAGCACATTATCTCCTCACTGCAGGGGGGCATGATATACATATGAATGCCGCCTTTATTTACATATCAATGCCGCCGGCCTTCAGCTATTTACTTGTGAATGCCAGTTATTTACATGTAAACACAGGGTCTGCAGGTGATTTATCTGTACACAACAATAGGGCAGAGCTGGGCAGCATTAGTACCAGCACTTCACACTGAGATATCGGGGCACAGCACAGGACTAAAACTTCAAGGGACAAGGGAATTTAAAATAGGATAGTTGGCAAGTATGAGGCAGCTGCTTTGGGCCCCACAACAATGACAGGGCCCAGGGCAGCTGCCCCTTTTGCCCTGCCTTAAAGAAGGCCCCGGTTTCATATTGAAAAAAATGCCTTCTTAAACCTTATTCACCCCCTTGATGTATTTAAACTTTTTTTTTCCTCCAACACTGGCTAACACTGGCCAACACTGTACCCCCAATGTTGTACTGTCAGTAGAGTAGAGAGTTAATGGTAGAGAAGAGTTGATAGGACTGAATGAGAAGGTGTTAATGAGAATGATAAAATAGGTCTGTTTAGCAGTGTAGAGGCAAGAATTGTATTTTGGGAGACCTGATTTGTATTGGTTTAATTCTTGCTGAGACATAGTTTTACTCCAGAAGTGCGCATGAGCGTGGCTATGTTTTTTGAGACTTCTGATATCATTTGTTTTCCAAGGTTGTAGGGGACAGGGCCTGATTCTGTGTGTTGTAAGTGGGCAAGTGTGTCCACAGAGGATGGCCGTGAACTGTTGTACACAGAAGTGGCTAAGTTGGGGTAGGACAGGGGCAAGATTTTGTCATAGAGGTAGTCAAAAGAGGAGTAAAGAAGAGAAGGTTTAAGGTGGGGAAGGTTTTTTCAGTTACGTGATATGTGGTTGGAGGGAGAGGAGGTGGAAGACAGGGAGAGAGCAAAACAGTCATAAAATCACCTGAAAAAATCCTGAGATACAATACTGTATGTACAAATTGGGGGTACTGTCTCACGATATGATCGGTGGTGCTATTCCCCTCAACTCCTAAAACACTGACAATACTGGCCTCTGTTAATAACTTTAACCTGTTAAGGACCGCCGCTGGCGGCACACGCTCGCTCCCGCTGCACACTGCGGGAGCATGCCTGCGGGTTGAGAGGACTCGATGTCCACCAGCGGCCCGTGAATGCCTTGTACACAAGCAGAACGGGGAACTGCCTGTGTAAACAAGGCATTTTCTAGTTCTGACAGTGGACATGTCAGAGATCTACTGTTCCCAGTGGTCGATAACAGTGATCTCTGTCATGTCCCAGTAAGCCAATGGTCCCAAAAAAGTGTCAAACGTGTCTGATCTGTCTGCCGCAATGTCGCAGTCCTGATAAAAATCGCAGATCACAGCCATTACTAGTAAAAAAAATAATAATAAAAATGTCATAAATCTATTCCTTATTTTGTAGATGCTATAATTTTTGCGCAAACTAATCAATATACGCTTTATGAGATTTTTTTTTTTTTTTTTTTACCAAAACTATGTAGAAGAATATATATATATTTGTGGGGAAAAAGGATGTCAATTTTGTTTGGGTACAGCGTCCGTGCAATTGTCAGTTAAAGAGACGCAGTGCCAAATCGCAAAAAATGACCTGGACATTAACCACTTCAATACCAGGCACTTAGACACCTTCCCGCCCAGGCCAATTTTCACCTTTCAGCAATGTCGCAATTTGAATGACAATTGCGCGGTCATGCTACACTGTACCCAAACAAATTTTTTATCATTTTGTTCCCACAAATAGAGCTTTCTTTTGGTGGTATTTGATCACCTCTGCGGTTTTTATTTTTTGCGCAACAAATAAAAAAAGACTGAAAATTTTGAAAAAAAACACGTTTTTCTTTGTTTCTGTTAAAACTTTTTGTAAATAGGTATGTTTTCTTCTTCAGTGACGGGCACTGATATGGCTGCACTGACGGGCACTGATATGGCGGCACTGATGGGCACCAATGAGGTGGCACTGATGATGGGCACTGATAGGCGGCACTGATGGGCACTGATAGGTGGCACTGATAGGTGGCACTGGTATGCGGCACTGATGGACACTCATAGGTGGCACGGATGAGCACTTATAGGTGGCACTGATGGGCACTCATAGGTGGCATTGATGGGCACTCGTAGGTGGCATTGATGGTTACTTATGGGTGGCACTGATAGTTGGCACGGATGGGCACTGATAGATGGGCACGGATGGGCACTGACAGGTGGCACGAATGGACACTGATGGGTGGCACTGATGACACTGCTTGTTTGCAGTGATGCCCCTAAGGGTGGCATTGCTGGGCATCACTGCAACATAATGGTGCCAATCAGTGCCCATTTGTGGGCACTGATTAGCACAGATTTGGCACACTGGGCACATGTGGATGGCCATGGGGTACATACCTGGCCGTCCACATGTTGCTCCTTCCCTGGTGGTCCTAGTGGCGATCCCTGGTAGTCCAGTGTGGTGATCTGCGGGGGGGCTGTGCTGATAAACAATCAGCGCAGCCCCCCCCTGCCAGGAGAGCCGCCGATCGGCTCTCCTCTACTCGCGTCTGTCAGACGCGAGTGAGGAAGAGCCGATTAACGGCTCTTTCTATTGACAGCGTGATCAGCCATGATTGGACACGGCTGATCACGTGGTAAAGAGCCTCCGCCGGAGGCTCTTTACCAAGATCGGTGTAGTGGTGTGTCATACTGACACACCGATCGCCGCGATGCGCGCCCCCGGGGGCGCGCTGCGGCATGTTATCATGCTGGACGTCATATGACGCCCAGTCAGGATAACAGAACCACTTCCCGGACGTCAATCCGCCATAGGGCGGGCAGGAAGTGGTTAAGGGGGCAAATTTTTCCGGGGCTCAAGTTATTAATGTATGAAATAGTAACACAAATTATATCAAAAACACAGACTACACGGAAATATTTCCGTGTAGTCTGTGTTTTTGATATAATTTGTGTTACCATTTCATACATTAAAGTTATTTACAGAGGGTGAGTCTGCGGCTGCTTTATTCCCTTCCTCCCTATAGAACTCCTTTGGGGTCCTCCCCAACCTTCTCCTCCCCAGCCAGGCAGGAGAGAGTGTAACTAATAAGGTAATGTTCAGAGAGAGGAAAAAGCTTGCTGGAGTGGTTGGACGGAGTGCATAGGTAGGAGAAAACAAGGTCAAGTGCACTGCCATCAGATTGAGAAGCCTGTATCCATTGCTTCAGATCAAAAGAAGAGCTTTGACTGAAAAGGTTAGAAGTAGCAGGAGTGTTAGTATTAACAGGGGTGTTAAAGTCACTGAGAATAATTGTGGGAATTTCAGAAGAGAAAAAGGCAGACAGAGAAGGCATCAAGAAAGGTTGATACCGGTCCAGGGGGCAATTCACAGCAGTTCTTAAAAAAGCTAGAGAAAGTAGGCAAATACAATGTGCCTCAAATGAAGAGGGTGACAGATAGGGAGGTGAGTAAAGTGCCTGAAAGGGTCTACAGTGAGGGAAAAAAAGTATTTGATCCCCTGCTGATTTTGTACGTTTGCCCACTGACAAAGAAATGATCAGTCTATAATAGAGCTGCATGATTACTTGTTAAAAAATCGCAATCTCGATTCAACCCCCTTCACGATCTTAATCCGGCCTTTCCATGATTCATGTAACAAGTGCAGAGCCATTATCTGCTCAGAGCTGTCAAAAAAAAAGGCAGCCACAAAGTTTATCACAACATTGCTCAGCGCTAACATAAAAAGAAACATTGTATCATTTGGTTCTTTGAAAGCAAAGGGATGAGCTTTGGTCTGCAAATGAGGACAGTTTAACTACTTAAAGACTTATGCCCTGTACACACGGTCGGATTTTTAGATGGAAAAAGTGCGATCGTATTGTGTTGTCGTTCCGATCGTGTGTGGGCTCCATCGGACTTTTTCCGTTGGAATTTCCGACACACAAAGTTTGAGCGCAGGATATAAAATTTTCCGTCAACAAAATCCGATCGTTTAAATTCCGACCATGTGTACACAAATCCGACGAACAAAGTGCCACGCATGCTCAGAGTAATTTAATAGACGAAAGCTATTGGCTACTGTCACGTTTATAGTTTTAACGTATGTGTTTTACGTCACCGCGTTCATAACGATCAGATTTTCTGACAACTTTGTGCGACCGTGCGTATGCAAGACAAGTTTGGCCCAAAAGCCGTCGGAAAAAAATCTGATGGATTTTGTTGTCGGAATGTCCGATCAATGTCTGATCGTGTGTACAGGGCATAAGACTTTTTCTGATACTTGCTGCTTACAAGCTAAAATGAGTATTTTGTGCTAGAAAATTACTTAGAACCCCCAAACATTATATATATTTTTTCAGCAGAGACCCTAGAGAATAAAATGCGGTCGTTGCAATATTTTATGTCACACTTCATTTGCGCAGCAGTCTTTCAAAAGCAATTTTTTGGGAAAAAATACACTTCAATTAATTTAAAAAAAATTAATGAGTAAAGTTAGCACAATATGTTTGTATAATGTGAAAGATGATGTTACGCCAAGAATCGTGAGAGAATCGTGATATTTATTCTTTTTTTTTTCCAATCTTTATTTAATTTTTCAAAATTTACAATACAAAAACCCCTTCAGCTGGGTGGGTCACAAGAAATCTTATAACAAAATTTTTCTGTTTCTCAACATAAATTTAAACCAATAAAATACCTCCCCAACTGTTCCTCCCCCCCACCTTCCCCCGCAGACTATTTTCTTCCCTTCTAATCAGTTCTTATCGACTTGCTTCTAACCCAAAGTATTATTGTGTCATTACTTCCATATATCTATCTGTTTTTTTAAAGGCCCCCCAGATACTCCATTTGCCCTTCTCTTCCTCTTGGTCCCTATCTTTGTGATCTTCTTTCTCAACTCTCTCTAATCTATAAATTTCATTCACTTTAGCAATCCAATCCCTAATCTTCGGTGCCCTTGATTCCTGCCATTTCTTTGGAATTACATTCTTTGCAGCATTAAGTAGTACTGGGGTTAATGAGGATTTATACCCTCTTTTTCCTCCCTCCAGCCCATGGAACAAACAGCTCCATGGGTCATACTGTATACCCTTAGCCGTTATCTCCTCTATTAGCCTGATCACTTACCACCAGAATATTTTAATTTTAGGGCAGTCCCACTATAGGTGCTCCATAGTTCCCGGTGTTCCACACCCTCTCCAACAGTTGGGGGACTTGTCCGGCAAAAACGTATTCACTCTAGCTGGGGTCATATACCACCTGGCTAAGCACTTGTAATTGCTCTCCCTTGTTTTCATGTCAACTGCTGTTCCATGCGTCGCACCCAGGATACTCTTCACCATTCCCCTGTCGCAGCGAGTTCCTGATTTCTCCTCCCATTTTTTGATAAATGGAGGTGGGTCCTGCCCCCCTCCATTCATCAAAATTTTATACATTTCAGAAATATTCCTCTTTACTCCGTCTCTACAAAATAGTTTCTCTATCACTCTATAATCCGCTTCCTCCCTTAAGGGGCCAGGAAGTCTTCTAACAAAGTGCTTAAGTTGACTATACCGCCACCCATTCAATAACATTACATCCCCTTGTGATACTAATTCTTGAAGTGATCGTATTTTGCCTCTACTTATTATATCCTTTAGTTGTGCATCCCTATCCAAGATACAATTTCCTCCTACCTTTACTATTCCTGGGGGAAATAACAAGTTATCTTTTAAAAAAATTAAGGGAGAATTATAATCCCACTTATTTAGGTGATGGACCTGGTCCAAAATTTTAAATGTGAGGTGTGTTATGTAATGCGTATCTTTACCTAAGCTCCTGTAGTGCGGGGGGGTTCCATATCATGTGATTCAAACGTGCATTACTTAACCCTGTTTCTAAATTAACCCACCTTTTGTTTTTACCACTTTTTCAACAATCCAGTGCCCGTGATATTACAATTGCTTTATAATCATTTCTAAAGTCGGGGATAGCTAACCCCCCCCCGTGCTTTATCTCTACTCAAAACTGCATACGCTATCCTAGGCTTCTTATTACCCCATACATATCTATTTATTAAATCTATCAGAACTCTGAAAAAATCTCACGGGAGGGGAATGGGTAGCATCTGCATTTTATATAACACCTTGGGTGCAAGCACCATTTTCACAATATTTACTCGCCCTATCCATGAGACAGGGCCGTGTGATATTCTTTTTATTTCTGCTCTTATTTCGTTCAAAAGGGGAATGTAGTTCAACTTATACAGTTTCCCCCTAGAGCCTACCAGCTTGAACCCCAGGTACTTTATATTGTCTCTCCATGGGAAATGGAACACCTCGGCGAGTCTACTTGCTTCCTGTTTATTAATGTTGATCTTTAATGCTTCTGACTTCTCTATATTTATTTTAAAATTTGAAAGTTTACTAAATTTCCTCATTATAGCCAACAGAGTAAGTATTGAAATTCTAGGTTTTGAGATGTAGAAGAGTACATCGTCGGCAAATGCAGCCAGTTTATGTTCCTCCTCACCCACCATGCAGCCGCTAATATCCGGATGTTTTCGGATCGTATTGAGAAGGGGTTCTAGGGTTAAGACAAATAGGAGTGGGGACAACGGACAGCCTTGTCTGGTTCCATTCTCCATGACAAACTGTGCTGAGGGTAGATTATTCACCCTTACAAAGGCAGTGGGTTGATTATAAAGAATTTTTATCCATTTTAACATTGTTGGTCCCACTCCCATTGCCTCTAGCGTGCTAAACATGAATCCCCAGTCTACTCTGTCGAATGCCTTTTCGGCATCTATCGACAGAAGTAACCCTGGGGATCCACCTGCCTTAAATGCCTCCATTATAAGGAGAGACCGCACCCCGTTGTCTCTACCCTCTCTCCCTGGGACAAACCCCACCTGGTCTAGATGAACCAGGTAGGCCATTTTCTCCCTAAGCTGGAGTGCCAGCACCTTGGCATAAAGTTTGGTGTCTGCGTTTAAAAGCGCAATTGGCCTATAACTCGAGCACAGGGTGCGGTCTCTCCCCTCTTTAGGGATAAGAGTAACCGCTGCCAGTAGAGCGTCTCCGCAAAGTTCTTCCTGCCTTCCCAGCCCATTCCACATCTGGCAGAGAAGTGGGACCAGGGATTCTTTAAATTTTTTATAGAAACTGGCTGTGACGCCGTCCGGCCCGGGACTCTTACCCGTGGGGGATTGCTTCAAAGCCCTATATACCTCCTCCTCCGAAATCGGTCTCTCTAGCTCCATTGAGTCTATTTCTGATAAAGTGGGGAGGCCCGCCCCCTTTAAGAACTCTCTCATCTTCTCCTCCTTCTTCCCATCCCGGATTTCCCTTTGCCCGACTGAGTAAAGAGAAAAAAATAACTGTTTAAATTCCCTCCCTATTTCTCTTGAGGAGTGTCTCATTGCACCTCTTTTATTTTTAACCTTCTCTATATAGTTCTCCTCCTCCTTTTTTCCCTAATAGTTGAGGCCAGGTGTTTCCCCACCTTATTTCCCTTCAGATGGAAGTTTTTTAGATGTTTGTTCCTGATTTTAAAGGATTCTACTAGTAACTCCCTTAACTCCTCTCTTTTTATTATCAGTTCTCTAAATACTATTCTTTCCTCCCCCCTGTTGGCTTTATGGAGTTGTTCTAGTTGATGTATTTTTTCTATGAGACTTTCTTTTTCCTTCTTTCTCTCTTCTCCCCCGTGTCGATCGATATTAACACCCCCCTTACATAAGCCTTAAAGGTCTCCCAAATGACCGTCCCTGAGATCTCTTCGGATTCATTGTTAAGAAAAAACCCATCAATCTCCCGCTGGATTCTCTCGCCGAAAGATTCTTTCTCTAAAAGGTTTTCATTTAACCGCCACGTGTATGGGATCCTTTGTAGACCCTTAATCTCTAGAATCATCATAACGGGAGCATGGTCTGATATTGTCTGAATCTCTATCTTTGAACCCACTATCGAGTCTAATAAACCATGATTTACCATCAGGTAATCCAATCTTGAATAGGTCTTGTGGACCGTGGAAAAGTAGGTGTAATCCCTCTTCTTTAGGGTGCTGCACCCTCCATACGTCAATCAGGTGATTATCGTGCAATTTTCTCTCTATGCTCAGCATCCTATTTTTGCCTGCACCCCCGGTTCCAGCTGTCCTTTCCAAGGCCGGATTTAGACAGAAGTTGAAATCTCCTGCCAGGATCACTTCCCCCTCTTTAAATTATTCAGGGTCCGGGAGAGGTATTTTATCGGGTCTCTGGACAGTAAACGTTAGCCAATGTAAAGATCTTTTCCCCCAGTTTTATTTTAATAAATAGGAAACGCCCCTCTATGTCCACCCTCTTATCTAGTAATGTGAACTTCGTCCGTTTTGAGAACCCGATAACCACTCCCTTCGCCCTTTTAGTGGGGGAATCACAATAAATCCATGCCGGGAAATTTCTTGAGTCCAGCTTAATGCCTTCCTCACACACCAGGTGTGTCTCCTGCAAGAAAACAATATCTATGTCATACATCTGTAATTCTTTAGTCAGTTTACGCCACTTCCCTGGAGAGTTTAGCCCTTTTACATTATGACAGGCATCTAACTTCCATTTCCGCCCATCTTTAGGCTTGTTCTTGTATCACACATATACCCCTCTACCTTTTCCCTGATTTGTCCCGGGGTCATTGCCCAAGAAAAAGAACTATTCAATAAATCTGCGGGGATCCCCCCCCCTGCCCCCCCTTCCCCCCCTGCCAATTCCTGACCTTGGGACCGTGGCCTCCAGTTTGTTGTCTCACCACCTACGACCCCCCGTGCTACAGGGTGTAGCTCCCGCCGTGGGGCTAGGAGGTCCTCCCTCCTTCCTCCCATACTATGGGAGAAAGAGGGCGGAGCACTTTTTACACTGTTCAGCTACCCTTCCCTTTTTTACCTTTTACCAATCCCTCCTCCCCCCCTCCCCCGAACCCCCCTCCCCAACCCACCCCCCCATCTCCCCCCCATCCGATCAAAAAATTTCCTCCCCTAAATTTGGTGGAACCGCTATATTCAGATTCATGCAAAAGTCCTGTAAGTCCTCCATCTGTTTTAATCTCAAGCTTCTCCCCTCTTTCACTACGGATAGCGAAAGAGGGTGTCCCCAACTATACTTCAAATTAGCCCCCCTCAAAACATCCAGCAGAGATTTTAGTTGTCTTCTCCTTGCTAGGGCTCTAGCAGTCAGATCTGTGAAGATTTGAATGTTCCCGTTGTATTTCACCGATTGGACACCTCTCAGATTTCTCCAGATCTTTGCCTTTTCCTCATAATGGTGAAACCTTACAATGACATCCCTTGGTGTATATTCTCTTATATTTGGCGGTTTTCTAATCCTTTGGACCTGCTCCAGTTTTAGCTCATCTTCTTTACTTCTTCCCAACAGTGGGTTAAATATTTCTTTCATTATAGCAAACAGATCTTCACCTCTTTGCTCTGGGATGGCTCTAATTCTTAGATTTTGCCTTCTGTTTTGGTTCTCTTGCTCCTCCATTTTGAAGAGCAACTCCCGCTGGCCTGTCTGTACATTTTTGACTTGCTTTTTTAAATCCTCAGTCGCTTGCGTTTGCTGTTCCGTTACCTCTTCAACTATTTCCACCCGCTTCAAGAGGTGCCCCAGATCTTCCCTAATGTTGAGAATCTCTGCCTTTTATACGTTCTCTAGTTTAGTGAACATATCTATTTTTGTTGGTAGTGCCTCCATATTTGCTTCTGTACTTAAGTCAAGTTCAGGCCTTGGGGAGATCGCACCTCTGGGGGTTCCCCCTGACGCTCCTTTATTTTTTGTGGGGTCTTTATTTTTGTCCTTTACGCTTTGTTGTTTATTGTCCATAATAGGGCTCTTAGCTAGGGTTTCTTTTACGTATTTTTGAATGGTACTTGTGTTTAAGCTATCTCTTGGTTTTTTAGCCTCCGCAGCCTTATTAGAACGTCATTTCATATTCTTCACCCCCTACTCAGCACTTCTCCTTTGCTTGTTGTCTGTGCCTCCTTACTCTACACTGCTGCACCCTCCATACGCCATTCCAAGTATCCAAGCACAAGTTCACTGCAAGTACAATACAGATAGGGTTTATTTCAGCTTCAGCTGGTCCTACCTTGTGTTGTCTTGCTGCCAAGGGTCACAGGGATCACAGACATGCACACCGGACTTTTAGTCACTGCTGGGCTGGCGGGGGCGTTCTCGGGAATTGCTTCGGGGCTCCACAGACTCAGGAGACTTCCACTTTTTCTCTGTGTGGTTCCAGTACTTGCCACCGCGGGGGTCAGGGGTTCAGGACATATAGTCCGGCTTCCGCTCCGGCCTTGGATGAGGAGGAGGGGAAAGAGGGGGAATAGGAGGCACAGGCCCCCTACAGGGCCGGGGAGGCGGTGGGCCGGGCAAGGATCGGGAGTCCGGGATTCGAGGGATATTTCTGCACGGGGAGTACGTCCCCTCGAGACGGAGCTTCAGCAGCGCTTCCCACCTCCGCTCTCACTGCTCGGAGTGTTACTACCTGTCTCCTCTTCAGGTACAACACCCCTGCTGACCCCTGGTAACTGGCCGCTGTTTGGTAAGGCGGGTTTACAGGGACCGGCATGAGCTCTCACCCCACGCTGTCCCTCCCGCCTTCATCCTCGCTGCTTTCCTCCTCCGCTGACCTCCACAGCCCCACCGCAAGGCCCTTCCCCGACCCTCGCACGTCACATCCTCTGCCCAGTATAGGGGCAGGCTAGGGCAGTATAGGGGCAGGCTGGAATCGTGATATTTATTCTAAGCAAAAAAAAATCGTGATTCGCATTTTATCCAGAATCGTGCAGCTCTAGTCTATAATTTTAATGGTAGTTTTCTTTTAACAGTAAGAGACAGAATAACAATAAAAATATCCAGAAAAACGCATTTCAAAAAAGTTATAAATTTATTTGCATTTTAACCACTTCAGCCCCAGATGAATTTACCCCCTTCCTGACCAGAGCACTTTTTGCGATTCGGCACTGAGTCGCTTTGACTGACAATTGCACGGTCATGCGATGTGGCTCCCAAACAAAATTGCCGTCCTTTTTTCCCACAAATAGAGCTTCCTTTTGGTGGTATTTGATCACCTCTGCGGCTTTTATTTTTTGCACTATAAACAAAAAAATAGCGACAATTTTGAAAAAAGCGCATTATTTTTTACTTTTTGCTATAATATCCCTAAAAAATATTTGAAAAACATTTTTTTTCCTCAATTTAGGCCGATACTTATTCTTCTACATATTTTTCGTAAAAAAAATCGCAATAAGCGTTTATTGATTGGTTTGCACAAAAGTTATAGCGTCTACAAAATAGGGAATAGTTTTATGGCATTTTTATTGATAATTTTTTTTTTTTACTAGTAATGGCAGCGATCAGCGATATTTATATCATGACTGCGACATTATGGCGGACACATTGGACAATTTTGACACATTTTTTGGACCATTGGCATTAATAAAGCGATCAATGCTAAAAAATTGCATTGATTACTGTAAAAATGTCACTGGCAGTGAAGGTGTTAACCACTAGGTAGCGCTGTAGGGGTTAAGTGTGTCCTATTGAGTGTCTCTAACTTTGGGAGGGAGGGGCTGTGTGTGACAATACACTGATCGCCGCTCCCGATCACAGGGAGCAGAGATCAGTGACAGTGTCATAGTTACATAGTTACATAGTTACATAGTAGGTGAGGTTGAAAAAAGACACAAGTCCATCAAGTCCAACCTATGTGTGTGATTATGTGTCAGTATTGCATTGTATATCCCTGTATGTTGTGGTCATTCAGGTGCTTATCTAATAGTTTCTTGAAGCTATCAATGCTCCCCGCTGAGACCACCGCCTGTGGAAGGGAATTCCACATCCTTGCCGCTCTTACAGTAAAGAACCCTCTACGTAGTTTAAGATTAAACCTCTTTTCTTCTAATTTTAATGAGTGGCCACGAGTCTTGGTAAACTCTCTTCTGCGAAAAAGTTTTATCCCTATTGAGGGGTCACCAGTCCGGTATTTGTAAATTGAAATCATATCCCCTCTCAAGCGTCTCTTCTCCAGAGAGAATAAGTTCAGTGCTCGCAACCTTTCCTCATAACTAAGATCCTCCAGACCCTTTATTAGCTTTGTTGCCCTTCTTTGTACTCGCTCCATTTCCAGTACATCCTTCCTGAGGACTGGTGCCCAGAACTGGACCGCATACTCTAGGTGCGGCCGGACCAGAGTCTTGTAGAGCGGGAGAATTATCGTTTTATCTCTGGAGTTGATCCCCCTTTTAATGCATGCCAATATTCTGTTTGCTTTGTTAGCAGCAGCTTGGCATTGCCTGCCATTGCTGAGCCTATCATCCACTAGGACCCCAGGTCCTTTTCCATCCTAGATTCCCCCAGAGGTTCTCCCCCCAGTGTATAGATTGCATTCATATTTTTGCCACCCAAATGCATTATTTTACATTTTTCTACATTGAACCTCATTTGCCATGTAGTCGCCCACCCCATTAATTTGTTCAGGTCTTTTTGCAAGGTTTCCACGTCCTGCGGAGAAGTTATTGCCCTGCTTAGCTTAGTATCGTCTGCAAATACAGAGATTGAACTGTTTATCCCATTCTCCAGATCGTTTATGAACAAATTAAATAGGATTGGTCCCAGCACAGAACCCTGGGGCACCCCACTACCCACCCCTGACCATTCTGAGTACTCCCCATTTATCACCACCCTCTGAACTCGCCCTTGTAGCCAGTTTTCAATCCATGTACTCACCCTACGGTCCATGCCAACAGACCTTATTTTGTACAGTAAACGTTTATGGGGAACTGTGTCAAATGCTTTTGCAAAATCCAGATACACCACGTCTACAGGCCTTCCTTTATCTAGATGGCAACTCACCTCCTCATAGAAGGTTAATAGATTGGTTTGGCAAGAACGATTCTTCATGAATCCATGCTGATTACTGCTAATGATACCGTTCGTATTACTAAAATCCTGTATATAGTCCCTTATCATCCCCTCCAAGAGTTTACATACTATCGATGTTAGGCTAACTGGTCTGTAATTCCCAGGGATGTATTTTGGGCCCTTTTTAAATATAGGTGCTACATTGGCTTTTCTCCAATCAGCTGGTACCATTCCAGTCAGTAGACTATCTGTAAAAATTAGGAACAATGGTCTGGCAATCACTTGACTGAGTTCCCTAAGTACCCTCGGATGCAAGCCATCTGGTCCCGGTGATTTATTAATGTTAAGTTTCTCAAGTCTAATTTTAATTCCGTCCTCTGTTAACCATGGAGGTGCTTCCTGTGTTGTGTCATGAGGATAAACACTGCAGTTTTGGTTACTGAAGCCCCCCGATTCACTCGTGAAGACTGAGGAGAAGAATAAATTCAATACCTTCGCCATCTCCCCATCCTTTGTAACCAGATGTCCTTCCTCATTCTTTATGGGGCCAATATGGTCTGTCCTCCCTTTTTTACTGTTTACATACTTAAAGAATTTCTTGGGATTTTTTTTGCTCTCCTCCGCTATGTGTCTTTCATGTTCTATCTTAGCTGTCCTAATTGCACCTTTACATATCCTGTTGCATTCTTTATAAAGTCTGAATGCTGAGGATGATCCCTCAACCTTGTATTTTTTGAAGGCCTTCTCCTTTGCTTTTATATGCATTTTTACATTGGAGTTAAGCCATCCAGGACTTTTGTTCGCTCTTTTAAATTTATTACCCAATGGGATACATTGGCTAATGCCCTTATTTAATATGCTCTTAAAGCAAACCCATCTCCCCTCCGTATTCTTTGTTTCTAATATTTTATCCCAGTTTATGCCTTTTAGCAAGGTTTGTAGTTTAGGGAAGTTGGCTCTTTTGAAATTCAGTGTCTTTGTATTCCCTTTATGTTTCCTATTTGTGTGATTTATACTGAAACTAATTGACCTGTGATCACTGTTACCTAAATTGCCCCGCATTTCCACATCCGTGATCAGGTCTGTATTGTTGGTAATCAGTAGATCCAGTAATGTTTTATTTCTAGTTGGTGCGTCTACCATCTGACCCATAAAATTGTCCTGCAAGACATTAAGGAACTGGCGAGCCTTAAATGAATGTGCGGTTCCCTCCGCCCAGTCTATGTCTGGATAATTAAAATCCCCCATTATGATAACACTTCCCATTCTTGCTGCTAATCCAATTTGTGATAGGAGATCCGTCTCCACTTCCTCCCTCAGGTTTGGGGGCCTATAGCATACTCCCAGTATTATTTTCCCCTTAGCTTTATCCCTTTGGAGCTCTACCCATAAGGATTCCACCTCCTCTCTAGCTCCCTCAGTGATGTCATCTCTCACATTCACTTGTACATTATTCTTGATATATAGGCATACCCCTCCCCCTTTTTTACCCTCTCTATCCTTGCGGTATAGGGTATACCCTTGAATGTGTGCCAGCCAATCATGAGAGCTGTTGAACCAGGTCTCTGAAATTCCCACAAAATCCAAATCCTCCTCGTACAACAGTATCTCTAGTTCACCCATCTTGTCCGCCATGCTCCTGGCATTGGTGAACATGCCACATAGTTTAGACCGGTCGCATATTGTCCTCGTATTGGGTGTTTCGAGATTGCAACTAGGACTTGCTACTATACTCACCTTGTGTTTTTGTGCTTTGGTTAACCTACCACTAATGCCCCCAATACTACCCTCTGGAATATCTTCCGCGCTGGCTATCTCTGCCTCTGGACCCTCCCCCCCATCGCCTAGTTTAAAAACCCCTCTAACTTTTTGGCCATCTTCCTTCCCAGCAGATCTGCACCCTCCTCATTTAGGTGCAGTCCGTCCCTTCTATAGTACCGGTTACCAACTGAGAAGTCGGCCCAGTCCTCCAGGAACCCAAACCCCTCCTTACTACACCAGCTCTTCAGCCACTTGTTTACTTCCCTAATCTCCCTCTTCCTTTCTGGTGTGGCTCGATGTACCGGTAGTATTCCTGAGAATACTACCTTGGAGGTCCTTTTCCTCAATTTAGCTCCTAAGTCCCTAAAATCGTTCTTTAGGACACTCCATCTGCCTCTGACTTTGTCATTGGTGCCAACGTGCACCATGACAGCCGGGTCTTCCTCAGCCCCTCCCAGTAATCTGTCCACAAGATCCGTGATGTGCCGAACCCGAGCGCCCGGTAGACAACATACTGTTCGGCGCTTCAGGTCTTGGTTACAGATTGCCCTCTCTGTCCTTCTAAGAATTGAGTCCCCTACCACCAGAATCTGTCTTTCCTTTCCCTTTGCTGCCCCCCCACTCTCACTGGAGGAGTTCTTCCCCTGGCAGCTAGGAGAGTCCCTCATCTCCAGCAGTGCTGGTCCCTGACTGGTTTCACCAATGTCACTCAAAGTAGCGTACTTATTGGGATGCTCCAGTCCTGGATCGGCCTCCCTGGCATTTCCCCCTCTACCCCTCCTGACTGTCACCCATCTACTCTTTGCTAGTGCCAGCACCTCTTTGTCTCCACCCGCCTCTGTGCTGGCCCCTGCCGGCACCTGCCGTGTACGTTCCTGGCTCTCCTTTAGTATGGAGGGACTTCTCAGTGCTGACAGTTGCTTCCCCAGATTCAGAACCTGGGCTTCCAGGGAAACAATGTGCTTACATTTTGCACAGCAGTATTCGCCCTCGATCGGATGATCAAGGAACGCATACATGCGGCAAGATGTACAAAGAGTCGCCTCTCCACACCCGCCGGGCATCGTACCTATTAAATTTAGTGAGGATTTGGGGATTTTACCCTGTCCAAATTACCTAACAGCTAGCTTCCTGGCACTAATACTCAAGACAATACACAGGTACACAACAAGACAATACACAGGTACACAAGACAATACACAGGTACTCACAGACCTACGTGCAATCGCAGAACAGTCGCAGACCTATGTAGACTCGCAATACTCAAGTATACAATACACAATACACAAGTACTAACGATCCACACTTGTTTACATTAGCATCTCCCCGTTCTTCCTCACCGTGAGACGATCGCGGGTATCCCCACGGACATCGGGTCCGCGGGACCCGCAATCGCGGTCACGGAGCTCCCAACAGGCGCGGCCGCGAGCCGCCTCTTAAAGGGCAACGTACAGGTATGTTAATCTGGCTGTACGTGCCCTTCTGCCACAGTATATCTGCGTGAGGCGATCGGGAACTGGTTAATAAGTGGGATAAGTATTTGCTCCCCTATCAATCAGCAAGATTTCTGGCTCCCAGGTGTTTTCTATACAGCCAACGAGCTGAGATTAGGAGCACTCTCTTTAAAGGGAGTGCTCCTAAACTCAGCTTGTTACCTGTATAAAAGACACCTGTCCACAGAAGCAATGAATCAATCAGATTCCAATCTCTCCACCGTGGCCAAGACCAAAGAGCTGTCCAAGGATGTCAGGAACAAGATTGTAGGCCTACACAAGGCTGGAATTGGCTACAAGACCATTGCCAAGCAGCTTGGTGAGAGGGTGACAACAGTTGTGCGATTATTCGCTAATGGAAGAAACACAAAATAACGGTCAATCTCCCTGAGTCTGGGGCTCCATGCAAAATCTCACCTCGTGGAGTTTCAGTTATTCATGAAAATGGTGAGGAATCAGCCCAGAGCTACACGGGACAATCTTGTCAATGATCTTAAGGCAGCTGGGACCATAGTCACCAAGAAAACAATTGTTAACACACTACACCGTGAAGGACTGAAATCCTTCAGCACCCGCAAGGTCCCCCTGATTAAGAAAGCACATGGGAAAAAAATGCAGTGCTAAGAAATATTAGGAAGTTAGGGTGTAGTGAAAGTTCTGTACCCCGTTGTTGACTCACAGTCACAGATCCACACCGTGCACCATTGACTTTATTTTCTAGTTTCACATAATTTTTTGGTCCATACCAGTTTCTCTTATTAATTTGAGTTTGGAATCATCCATTTACCATATGTGGACACTTTATACTGTGTTTGTTCATTTCATTTCACTTATGGTTTTTGCACATATGCTTTACTGTTCAGTACAGCATCTCTTACTTAATTGTTTCACTACACCCTAACTTCCCAATATTTCTTAGCGCTGCATTTTTTTTCCAGTTACCAGTTATTGTTTGTCACAATGTATGCAGCTGCTGGCTCACATATATTTTATTTTTGCTATTAGAGCGCAGTGTTTTCATATTCTCTTGTACCTTAAGAAAGCACATGTACAGGCCCATCTTATGAACATCTGAATGATTCGGAGGAGAACTGAGTGAAAGTGTTGGTGGCAGATGTGACCAAAATGGAGCTCTTTGGCTTCAACTCAACACGCTGTGTTTGGAGGTGGAGGAATGCTGCCTATGACCCCAAGAACACCATTCCCACCGTCAAACATAGAGGTGAAAACATTATGCTTTGGGGGTGTTTTTCTACTAAGGGGACAGGACAACTTCACCCCATCAAAGGGAAGATGGCTGGGGCCATGTACCGTTAAATCTTGGGTGAGAACCTCCTTCCCTCAGCCAGGGCATTCACCAGCATCACAATGAACCAAAACACACAGCCAAGGCAACAAAGGAGTGGCTCAAGAAGAAGCACATTAAGGTCCTGAAGTGGCCTAGCCAGTCTCCAGACCTTAATCCCATAGAAAATATGTGGAGGAAGCTGAAGGTTTGAGTTACCAAATGTCAGCTTCAAACTTTAATTACTTGGAGAGGATCTGCAAAGAGGAGTGGGATAAAAGCCCTCCCAAGATGTGTGCAAACCTGGTGACCAACTATAAGAAACATCTGTGACCTCTGTGAGGTCAAGGATTTTGCCACTAAGTACTAAGTCATGTTTTGCGAAGGAGTCAAATATTAATTTCAATCATTAAAATGCAAATCAATTTATACCTTTTTTGAAATGCGTTTTTCTGGATATTTTTGTTATTCTGTCATTCACTGTTAAAATAAACCTACCATTAAAATTATAGACTGATCATTACTTTGTCAGTGGGCAAACATACAAAACCAGCAGGGGATCAAATACTTTTTCCCTCATTGTACTTGTTTATATTATTACTGTTGCTTTATGATAAAAAGTCTTTCAGTAAAAAAACTTTTTTAGTTTACTACAGCTTGTGTACATCTACTATTGTGTCTACAGTAACATTCATTTACCAGGTGTGCCAGAGGGGCTGAGACTGTTCTTGTGGTCAAGAGGCAGAAAAAGAACCTAACATTCTCAAGTGGCTCCTTTGGGGGTGGCGCTACATGTGAGGCTTCATCCAGGATATTCTGTTCTGCTAGCAAACTGCCAAGGCAGCACCCCAGGGAACATCAAGATGGATCCTGTTGATGTGAGCCCAGAAAGTTCAGGCCAAACAGCCTTGTCTGAAGAGGCTACCTTACTGGCACCTAAAGCAGTGGTTGGACCGGAGTTCATTACAGTCTTGGGAGATTTCATAGCCAAATGATTAATGAACATCCCCACATGCACTGGGACTCAGTATCGAGAACTAAGACTCTTCTTCGGGAAAAAACTGGTGCCAGCTGGGGAAGAAGTGTATAAAACTTGGATGGAGCAAGCCTTGCAGGCCCTGGAAGAGTGGGATGTGCCAGAAGCCCAAAAGAGATAGCGGATCAGTGAGTGTTTGTGAGGAGTCGCTACAAAAGCCATCAGAAACCTAAAATTCAGTAAAATGACCTGCACCACCTATGACTACCTCGCTATGCTACAGGAGGAGTTTGGATAGACGGATACAGCAGCAGACTTAATTTACCAATTCAAGCATGCTTTTCAATGACAAGGTGAATGCCTGTCTGAGCACATCAGACATTTAACTAAGGTGCTGTACCAGATCGTCCGAAGAACGGAATGAGACAATCTGCTGTGGTTCAAGCTAGAATGCAGCAGATCTTGAGAGGTGCTCTACACTCTCATCCAGTCTGAATCCAGCTGAAGACTTCAGCTGATGCAATGTCATTGAAGTATCCTGAGCTCATTAAGGTAGTGAGGGCAGAAGAAGCTATGTTTGAGGGCAAAGAGGCTGTAGCCAGGCCAGCATCAGCATTGTTAGCCAACGTCGGGTCGGTGGGGGCAACAGAGTCAAATTCGGAAATAGCCCTTCTGAAGTCACAGATGTCTCAAATGATGGAAATGATGAATCTCCTGGCAGCTAAAATCACCACATTGCTTGGCAAGAATGTCCCAGAACATAAGTAGACTTCGAACCCTACATTCGTTCTTGCAGAGAAACCTATGAGCCAAGTAGTCTGTTTCAACTGTGGAGAAGTGGGTCTGCACAAGTCCACCAAAACATGCCAGCCAGTTCTGAGAAGCCAACAGGAACCCTCAGAGGGCCCCAGTGAAGGAAACAATTGGGTGCCCATCTCAAGCAAGCTGCTCAAAGGGCAGAGATGTAAGCAAGCCACAGTGGGAGCCTAAAGTATCGCAGAGGACCCCCACTGCTGTTTTTGAATGGCCAGATAATCCATCCTGTTCGACATCAAGTTCCTGGTTGAAGAGAGTTGGCGCATATCAGCCATTTGGGGTTCAACCAAAACGCAAACAAAACCCAAAGCCCAACAAGAAGGGGGCATGAATACAGGCCAATTCGACTACCTCTCACAAATTCCCTTCCAAGCTCGTGGGACCTTCTCCTGTCGTGCCTATCCAAGTAGAGGGAATCTACACAAAAACCCTTCTGGATTCTGTGGATGGGCACAAGTGACCCTTCTCTATTGATACTTCAACGACAAGAATCTCAAACACTTGCCATTGCAGAAGCTGGAGGAGTTATAGATATGGGGCATTTGGACCCAGAATTTCCCATCCGGTGGCTATATGTCAGTTAAGTTGCCTTTGACCCCCTCAGTGCCTGGAAAAACAGTTTCAAACTCTAGCAGTGGTCTGTCCTCACCCCCCCAGGGGCCAGCAAGAGTTCCATGATCAAGGGGACCAACACTGATCTTGTCAGAAGGCTGTTGACCCCTCTTGTCTTGGAGCCTGATACTTCAACTACAGGTATATATTCCATGCTGAGACAGGCCTACCAGTGCCTACAAGAACAGAAGGCCCCAGGCTGAAGGAGTGGGAAAGATATGGCACTTATACCGATGTGATACGGTAGTAACACCTGGTGAAGTGACATGTTTACGAGCTTCAGTCAAGCTCAATTGGGAGCAACCAGGCCCTTTCATTGTGTTTGAAGCTGACTGCCAGAGAGAAGACATGGGAGTGGAGATAATCCCAGAAGTAATATCGACCAAAGCATTGCAGCAAAGTCATGGGATGATTTCGGTTAGTGTCCGCAACAGCCTCACCAGTGAAGATGCTGGCTCGAATGTTGCTGGGGCAAGTGAATCCAACCATCCTAGTCTCACCATTTGACTGGGTGGGGGGATTGAAAGATGGAATCCTTGTTAAGGAGTTCTACCCGAAGAACACTACACTGTCACCTGAATGGAAGGAAAGTGCCAAGACTAAGCTCCTGAGATGACAGGCTACATTCTCCAAGAGTGAGTTCAATGTGGGGTGTGTGAAGAGTGCCTAACACTAGATTCCCCATCAAGAAGACAAGCCATTCAGGGAAAGAGTCAGACGGATCCCTTTAGGGGACTTGGAAGAACCTGCAAGAACAGCTGGCAGAGCTGAGGAGATCAGGTATCATCCGAGAGTCTCGGAGTCTGATGGTGGTACAGAAGAAGAATGGTTGTGCATTGCATGCTGAACTGAAGGACCATCCCTGCCCAATATACCACTCCAAGGATAGAAGATGCCCTGAAGAGCCTGTTAAGAGCAAGGTGGTTCAGTGTGCTGGATTTGAAGAGTGGGTACTATCAAATTCCCATGCACCCTAAAGACTGGGAGAAGACAGATTTCATTACCTCATGTGGTTTTTTGAGTTTTACCGGATACCTCAAGGCCTGTCTGGCGCTCCAACCACGTTTTTCAGAGACTGATGGAGAAGACAGTGGGTGACATGAAGCCAATTGAGGTGTTGGTGTATCTAGACAATATTATCTTTGGCAGGACCCTGAAAGAACACAAGGAGCATCTGGAGAAGGTCCTGAAGAGACTCCATAATGAGGGGTTGAAGCTCTCACTTGAGAAATGACAGTTTAACCAACCTTTGATTAACTACCTTGGCCATATTGTGTCTGCCGAAAGAGTGGCCACCGACCTCATAAGCTGGAAGTCGTCACCCCCCTGGTGGAGGCCTACAAATGTGAGGTCATTCTTGGGGTTCTGCTCCTATTACAGGAGATTTGTCGAGGGATTCTTAATGGCCTTCTTAATGAGCTATTGAAGAACGAAGATGCACATGATGACCCAGACCTAACAAAGCCTGTTAGACCATCCGGAAGGCCTAGGAAACCTTGAGAGTCGATTCAAGAACAGTGGACTGACCAGTGTTATCACAGGGCACAGGTAATTGGCCACCCCATCGGGATTCACTTTCAGCCTAAAGTACCGTCAGGGGGACAGCAACAAATATGCAGACGCTCTGTCAAGAAGACTCTATGGTTCAGGAGACTCCCTTGAAGAATGGAAGCTGAAACCCGAAGGGCTACTAGCCCTATGTCAAGGGGCAGAACAACAAACAAACTGGAGGCAGGTCAAGAGCCAAAGACATTAGGGTCTCATGTGTCCCTATATGTTACTGTAATGTTACCCAAGTTGGGGATGAAGGCCTGTCCAAGCTCTCCAAGAAAGACTTGAGAAGGGGCCTGGAAGACCCTCAAACTTCACTGATGGCAGGAGATTCCCAAGACTTTCACACCTCCATAGTGGAAGAAGAAGAACCAGTTGTGGAAGAGGAAGAATCAGATGTGCAGGAAGAAGTTGCTGAACATGCAGAAGATGCTAGTGAGCCTACAACACCTGAGCCCAGAGAGCAAAGAGAAAGAGAGAGAAGAGTTATTTGCTCACGCCAGAGACTGACTTATGATGCTTTGGGTGAAAGTTCTGAAGAAGTCATTCTCGCCTCTTAAAGAACTCTTGACACACTCAACCCTCCCTCTACAAATTTGGAGGGGGCGACCCCAACTCACCCCCTGGCACATCTAGGTGGGCCATTCTAATAACGGCGGCTTGTGGACACAATAGCCTCCCCTCTTATAAAAAGTTGGTGGGAGGTTCCTCTGTCAACTCTGTGTCATAAGAGATGGTTTTGGTTTTGCATGTGTCTAAATGTTATGCTTGCATTAACCTGTTTGCCTCCTGATATATCGTAAAAAGCATGTAATAGGTTATAGACTCTTTACTTCCTTTGGAGGAGCAAAGGTTCTTTAGTGGGGGGAGTGTGTAGCAGGTGCTTATGTCCCCCCCACCTGCTCAGCCAGTGCCGCTGGCACTGGACAACACACACAGATAGCGGTGCTTTGAAACAGAGAGACGGTAGGAATTTTTCTCCCCCTTCCCTCTCCTCTTTACACTGCACATAGGAAAGCAGGGCGGAACAGACAGCTGCCCACTCTGCTCTCATGCTGATTGGCCACAGCAGGGGGAGCGATGCACCATGGGACATGGGGTCCTAAAGATGAGAAGCACCAGCCTAGAGTAAAGGGAAAGAATACAGCCCCCAGCATGCCCAGCAGGAGAGGAGGAGAAACATGACGAGGCAGACGGAGGGGAACGCGGAGAGGAGAGAGACCCGGAGGCAGGGAGGCTGGAGACAAGAGAAGAGGTGCAACTTGCCCACCAGCAGCTACATGGCCAGACGCAGAGCAGCTAACGCAGGGGTCGCTGGGTTCTTTGGTCACTAGGTAGCCAGTTGGGCAACCTGCAAAAGCCTGTTGCAGGACATCTTTTGCCTTTGGCCTTGGTGTCGCCGGCTTGGTGAGGGGACATTAGCCCATCTTGTGCAAACCCCTTACAAAGAGGACACTGCATGCAGACACCATTACTTTACTTACTTTATGAAGCCCTGTGAGGAGACCCCTTTGTACCAGTTGTTTTATCCTGCTGAGATTACCTTTAACACACTTACCAGAACATATTGGGCCTTTTCTAAAGGGCTAGCTGAAGACTCAAAGCCTCTTCTGCAAGGACTACTGAATATCCTCCATTACAAGGAGGTAAGAACTTATGTGTTTTTTTTTTTCAAGCCTGCCGTGACTCAGGGACAAACATAATCATTAAGGAGGAACTTTTATCACAGAGTTGATATTGCTCATTGTTGCATATACTATCACACATATACAAGTTCAGGGCCTGTGATTTCAGGGTTTGGGAAAATAGTCTGACCCTCAACAAGTCATTCTGATTTCCCTTCATGCCTGAGCACATAGGTCGCATTTGAGTCAATTAAATTGGTTGAAACTATGCTTTACCAGGTGTGCCAGAGTGGCTGAGACTGTTCTTGGGGTCAAGAGCCAGAACTAAGAACCTAACATTCTCAAGCGGCTGCTTTGGGGGTGGTGCTACAGACAGATTGAGCTCCTATTGATTTTAATGTGGTTTCGGGTTCAGCATCCGAACGTGCTTGAAGTTCGCAAAATCCTGCTCGAACGGAACTCAGGGCAGTTTGGTCTATCTTTAGTGGTAGTAGCAACAAACATAAGCTAAATAGGAAAATTTCATCAAGCTGATCTCTTCCAGTCAACTGCATGGCTGATTTGTATTCACAGTCACAGCAGGAGGTTGAACCTATAAGTATGATGTCAGGAGAAGCTGCTGCAGAAAGAGAAGATACTGTATATACAGTATAAGTACACCTAAAGATACGCATTAAGTAACTTGTTCTATAAAGTTGACAATGTTTAAATATGTCACTTGTATTTCTGTATACTTAGATATAATATATATGATTGCTTTCCTCCTACAGATCTTGAGGTGCCACCTCTCTCTTCAGAGACATATGAAACTTTGATCTGTGCACTTGGCTTGTTTGTTGGATTTATCGGGGTCATTGCTGGAGCTGTTCTGATCCTTAAAGGAATGAGACTTAATGCTCAACAAAGAAGGAGAGGAAACTAAATACGGAACGAAAACACGTGTGTTTATATCAGTTCTGTGGGGGGGTTTTTTATATAGTTTTATAGCAACTGATATTTTGCTTCTACTCAGGATAAAATAATTAACTGGCTACTGCCAAACTGATATTCCTTCTGCCATGCTTTTGTAAAAAAAAAAAAAAAATTAAAGCGACACTATCACAAAGGCAACAGTACAAAGTAATAGTGTCTGTGTAATTAGGCTAACCCTAACCCACTCATACCTACCTTACCAGTGCTTCCCTGCTACTTCTTCTGCAGCCTGAGATAATGAAAAATCCAAGTGCTTCCAAGTTTGAGGTAGCAATTTCAAAGTGCTCTGGTCTAGCTGCCAATCACTAGGTCTGAGCACTGTCATATGATGGAGGGAGTGATGTCACTGCTATGTCACTAGTGTCTGACCCCAACTGACACTTGGAAATTTGGAGTCAGTGGAGAAGGAGTGGCAGGGCAGCACTAAAAAGGTGAGGTCAGGGGGACCCTTTACACAGATATCACTTTGCTGTGAATGGTCCTGGTGAAGGTCTTTAAAGTCATGGTGGAAATTGATTATGTGCATTTTAAGTGATTAGGAGCCAGAGCTCCAACTTCAGAATGATAAGTTCATATTTCATATTGGTTGCCCTAAGTTTGGGCTTCCCATGAAACTCAGTAGTAAACCGTTCCCCCAATAAGGTGAGCTGTGAATTTTTTAATTCCCTTGAATATAAATCCAATCTACAGAGTATCATATAGTCCATGAATCATGCTTGGCTGAAATCATAAACTGCATCATTTTCAACAGATCTACATGCAAATAATTATCTTCTTTTAAAGTTCTACCTAATGCAATTGTAAATGCATCATGTGAATGCATCATGTGAATCAAATAAATAAACTTTGCCTCCTTGTCTAGTCTCATAACTGATATAAAAACTATTATTGTTAGGGCTTTCTACCTACAGTATATTGAATGTGGGCCTTTAAAATGCAAGCATAGCAAATAAGGTTTAAAGTTTTAAGTATTCTAATGCTTTAATGTTCATCTATCATAAGAGGAACATTGTTTCTGTCCCCATTGAACAGATTTCCCATCATTCCCTGACCTGACAACAAATTGTCTCAATAGGGACACAGATGACCAGTGGCTTACTTGGGGGGGTCTTCCTCAGGTCTAGCCATGTTGGGGGTGCTCTAGGACCCCATTTCCCACCAGGCACACGTTGCCATGTTGCTTTGCAGAACCACCCACAGCAGCCCTTATACTGTAGACCTCATATACAGGGGTAGTACAAAGCAAAGGAAATCTCTACTAAGTTCCTCCACAGCTCTGACATGTCACAAGGGACACTTAGGATGACTTCTCTAACTCTGCTTAGCACATCTTGGCAAATAGTGTGTTGACAGTAGGAGGAAGATTAGTTAAAGTGGAGTTCCACCCACTTTTGAGAGGTGGTCTTAAACGAAAGACCACCTCTCCACCCCTTGTTTTTGGCTAGTAAAAATGTTTTTTCTTCTTCTAACTTACCTTTTATGAAGTACAGCCTGTACTTCCGATCCATCTGGTCCACGGCGCAGGATGTCATCTCTTCTTTGGCGAACCCCCTGCTGTCTTCTGGGACTTGTGTGTTGCCCAGAAGACAGCCAGCCATTCACAAAGCACCAGGCATGCGCAGTAGGAAACGGGCAGTGAAGCCGCAAGGCTCCACTGCCGGTTTCCCTTAATTAAAATGGCGGCGCCTGCACCCAATCCAATGGACGGATCAGCCTCGGGGGGCCGGCATCGCGGGCTCCCTGGAAAGGTAAGTGTCCTTATTAAAAGTCAGCAGCTACAGTGACATATAGAAGGGATAGAAACAAAAACAACATGAGTATATATACCCCTACTTCCTTCAACTATGATCTGCTGCAAAATAAAAATTAAATCCCCAACGATTCCCAAACCCTTAAAAAGGATTCCAACCTTCACTAGCTATAGCTCTGGTTTTGCCTTGTAGGTATCTAAACCTTATCCATATGGGCCTGAACTTTGTCACTACTATCCCCGATCCAGATATAACAATCTTTACTTATGAATTCCCAGAAACCCCCTTGGACTGTGGGAACTTCCTTGTAGCTTCAACAGTTACATGAAACATCCCATCCTCAATGGATGAGAAACTGTTCAAGCGTTTCATAAGCTCAAGCCCCCACCATGTACAAGCAATTCCCTTCCAGCTGTCCCTGCCATTCTTACCTTCTCTCGCGCCATCTGATCCTCACGATCGGCCGCAACATAAGATGCTGGGATGAGTTTCACCAGCACACATGAACCTCTTGCCTTAGGGGAATTACCTTATAAGCTGTAGATCCGCATTAATATCAAACTACAGTTGAAGCACACTTGTGGGCTACCTAGTTATCCCGATACCAAAGCTGGCAAGATCCAGAGCTATTGTTAAAATTATAACTAATTTTACCCTCTAGAAATGTTTTGTTAAGTTCCTTTGACAGGTGTCTGTTTGGATTTTACTAGTCTGTCAAAACTTCTCACACCAATATGAACGTCACATATAGCATGTACCGCCATCATCGCTGGGGCACTAATACCCGACCTTGTGTCCTGTTCTCTTTCTTAGCTAGTTGGGATGCTTTTCATCATTACCCTTGCTAAAATTTATTAAACAAAAAAATATAAATAAAGATACTCCTCTACTCTTTGTGGTTGATCCGCTTCTTGCAGTGGCTGGCGTGGTCTCATCCCTCAAGCTTCTTTACAATGACCCAGTCACCTGGTTGGAAAGAATGTAAACTGGTTATTGTGTCAGGGTCCAGGATGGACTCGTGAACCCTGTTGCGGACCTTTTGAAATTCATGTTACAGTGATTGCACATACACCATCAGCTGATAATGTAGGTGACAGCTAATGAGGAAAGTACAATTCTGTTTTTGGTTGACCTCCAAACAAACCTCATATAACAATAACCCAGACATCGGGACTGTGGTCACTGCATAACCTGTGCGTGGCTTACCATCTGGGGTGTAATACCTGGAACCAGTGACAAAAAGGTTCTTAGCATCTGGGATGGGAGCCTACTTCACCAGACTGCTGCTTGCTGATTCAAATTCCATCAAAGAAAGACAGTCTTGGCACAAACTTGGTTAGAATTAGAGCGGTTAGTATTGTTGGTTTGAAAATGTGTCATTCTCACCACTATCATCCCCCCTTTTCTTCTCTTCTCATTACAAACTGGAGGAAGACATGCAGGGTTTAGAATGGTGCAGAATAAAACAGTGAAATAGCCTATGATACTTTTATCTTCTTATACACCTGTACATACACTTTCAGAAACTCTTTGGACCTGAAAAGATACTTATAAACAAAAGTTATTACTCTATCCTTCAAAGAATGGTAAACAGTACAACATTCATGTATATTGGTAAATTGTCACTGACATTCCCCAAAACCAATAATAACTAAACCCTCTGTAAGTCTTACTTTCACGTTTTTACTTAAAATACAACAGCCGCGACACGCAAGAGGGCTGTCGCAGTAGGTTCAAACATGTTACTACATACAAATATTGAAAAGAGACAAACATTTAGATACAAATGTGGGGGAGATATTTCATAGTTCCCAAAAACGAAAATGAAAAAAAATGAAAACGACCAAATGGAATGCTGCCTTCACTCTTTTAGCGATAGAAAATGTATACAATTTGAAAAGCATGAGAGCATTTTGAAATCTTTGCATGGACCAGCCACACAAAGTTCAAAAACAGGCCTGTATATTTTTAATCACACAACTACGCATCCATCAACTCACTCAAAATTACAGATTTCTGAAGCTGCAGTCGCGCTACATCAACTCCAGAGGGATACCCAAAATAGTATCCTTGGACCAGCTATGTCAATCTTTCTTGGGTTTAATGGCCTTTTCCTCAGAACTAGACTTCATGCTCTTGTGCATCCGTTTGACTGTGGGAAGCCTCGCATTCCTTCCCTTGCACGGACTGCCATTGCCTATGGCAATTCGAATCGGCTTATCATCTTACCCCTGGGAAACCCTTGCGCCCATTTCGGAGACCACCGCCCGGTGTCTTCTTACACGGTGGATTGATGGACTACAACCACTATTAGTCACTCAACTAGTAACACTAAAACGAGGCATCAACTCTATGGCTTGTTGTCCCAACACTTTTGGCACAGAACCACTCTTTTAACAACCAAACTATTAACTATGCCAAATAATTCGCCAACAAACACAGATCACCCCCAGAATTATGTCTCTACCCCTCACGCATACACAAGCGCATTGCGCTGCACGACCATACACTGCGTTGCCAGACAAATCCACACAGAGCACTTTTGCCTGCTTCTTTTACAAAACACTGCGGCTTCTCTCTGTACCTGGATATTGCAACAATAACTTGGATGCCTCCTGTTTGCTCTCTACCCACAACTGTATTACAGTATAAAACTAAAAAGACAGCTGGGAGATATTTCAAACACTTTCAAACGCCAGTATTTCCCCATTTTCCTTCCAAGCACAAATCTCATTTGCTTGTGTGATACCCCAAGCCCCCCCCCCCCAACTTCCTGTGGATACATAAAATGCTGAGGACCCCCTGTTGTATGCCCAGTTCAAAAAAACTCCTCAAACTGGTTTATTTACATATCAATGTACAGTAAAAGGGAGGGGGGCATAGTCCCATCACCTTGTCTAGCAGGACACCAAAAAAAATCCATGGCTAACATCATATTAATTTCAACTATTAAAAAAATCTTTTGTCACGGAAAGGATGGAATAAACCCCCATATTGCAAATGGGAGGGAATCCCCCTTGACTCACATATCCCCTGGGAAGTCAAACCACAAGTTTTGAGACCGAAATACCACACAACAGTGTAACAAAAGCCAAAACTGAAACTCCTGCAAAAAGACGGCTGAAGGCGTTCAACCAAAGTCTTTTCCCTTCCACTGCAGGCCACAAACAAAATGGCGCCATTAACACATGAAATTTAGTTGTTGATCCCGCCAATATCGAGATTTCTTAATAAAAACCTAAATGATTCCACTGGAATTGGAATTCAGTACAAAACCAGAGATATTTCGCTCGAGACTAAAATCAGCAGAAACAAAAAGGCAGTTGCAGCAATCGAAAATCGGTCCACGGCAAAATGGTGAATGAAACCCGGACTACAGAAAAATGGCCGACATTAACAAATGACAAGACAAACCAGGATTTCTCCCTACCAAAACTGACTATACAATTGAGACACAAATATTACACTTATCCCTAGACAAACACTTTAGGCTATGTCAATTAGGGCCTATACTGAAATATAGGCATATTTAACTAAACAATATTGGGTGGCACAGTGGTGTTATGGTTAGCACCCCCGCCCAGCAGCAAAAAGGGCCGCTGGCTTGAATTCCAACCACGACACCACCCGCCCGGTCTCCGCATGTTCTCCCTGCGCCTGCGTGGGTCTCCTCCCACACTCCAAAGACATGCTGGCAGGCCAATTGGCCTCCGTCGAAAATTGGCACTAGTACATGAGGGAAGGGACCAACGTGAGCATGCGCAGCATGTGTGGAGCTCTGCGCAACCCGATGGCGCTATATGGGTATCTTTAAACAAATATGAGCATCTCAATGAGACACAATGCACAGGGACAACAGCAGACACACACCCACACTCACCCAGGCTGAACTGGATGGACTGGTGTCTCCACCCAACCCCACCAACCATGCAATTATGTAATATATCCAAAATGCCAAAGTTACATAAAACATGAAATAAAACGTAACTCCCCCCATGCTATTACCTAGAAACCTGAAACCCCCACAGGGTGTAAACAGCTCCTATTATGATGTCCCAACAATGCATGGGCACTTGGATATGCGACAGGCATTTCAACTTAAAACCAATATTCAATACAGAAAACGCAATAGTTTCCTTGAAAAGTATGGAAACAGTACAAAAATAGAATTCACTTAAAAAGAGAGGGAAGGTGGCGGCCCAGACTGCATGGCTACACACACACACAAAGGAAATTGGAGCAGCTTCCCCTGTAGGAAGGCCCACAGGTCTTCAAAATGGCCGCCGATCCACATGGTGATTACAACAAAAGCCAGACCCCAACAAAATGGTGCATTTTCACGCCAAAACCGAAATCCAGTACAAAGATTGTTAAACATTTCAAAGTTCACACACAAAGGAATATAAAATGGCCGACCGTAGTCACATGGTAGACAACAACAAAAGGAAATAGCAGACAAAAACCATTTTCCTGCCAAAACCAAAAATTTCTCCCCACACAATTACACATTTGAGATACTAAACACTTAGACAAACATTTAAAATTGTTAAAGTTACGAACAAGCACAACTTAGGAACACATGGTAGATGAAATCTGGACCACAGCAAGATGGTCGATGACAAAAAGACCACACTAAAAACACAAGCACTCGGCTAAAACATACCCTCTTTTCTCAAACTCAGTTCACATCAGCTTTCACAGGAACAAGACATTGAGAAATACAGACAGTGAATGCTTGCATGTTCTTTTCATCTCAAAACAAAACCTTTGTATTGTCCACAGGGAGCAGACAAGTTTTCACCATTGTAAAATGCTTGGCCGCCCCTCCCCCAGGCCGCATGGCCACTTAAAAATGCAGCAGCCATCTTCAAACTAAAAGCTTTCCTGTACAACTATCAAAGTCCACTAACCATCTGTGTCTTGAGACAATTAAACACTCTACAAAGCTCATGTAATCTACTTGTCCCATATATAAGTAATAATTACAATTCATCCATTTCTCACATGCATTACAAACTTGTTACACAGCATCAGTCACCTTACACAAACATTCGAGATACAAATCACACACGCAGGCACACACCAGACATACGATCAAGCTTCCAGCATTATTTCAAAAGACGAAAAATTTGTTCTTTTTGCGAAGCGATTGTGAAGGAGGTTCTGTTCACTACGAATCTGGCTCGCCATTCTGTTACCGAAATTTGGCTATACGCAAAGCACACAGCCAAATCCCCTGTTTCTAATAATGATAACAATTTATTCTAATGATATAAATGCATCTCACCTTCTGATCGTATGCCATCCTCTGCTGCAGCCCGTCCTCTGGTGTGTGCCCCCTTACCCACAAACAGACATCAACACATCCTTATGTTCTCAGCTCCAGCATCACACTGCCAGCAAGCCCCCCATACCGAGCAGTCTCCTGGCTCTTTATTAACGTCACAGGAAGTCCCAAAACTCGAGGGTTGGGCTTCCAACAGCCAAACACCTCTTACAAAGCTTGTGACCTCACAGAAAATGAACACAGGATGTGAATGACCATATAAGGATTTAACAACACAGCAAAATACAACCAAATGACGATGACTAGAGTTCCTTGTGCATGGAAGATTATCTGCAGGTGTACGTCATGGCACCCCAAATATGTTGATCAGGCATACCGGGGTGACACGAGCAAACAACCGCTAAACCGATAATGTCTTTGCAGAGTGAACACACCCCCACCAGACGATCATTCTGTGCATTGCACAGGGGCCCTTTGCTGGCGGACATGTCTTCTCTCCGCAAACACCTCTCTCAAAACACCAGGAAGTTTTCCACTACCTAACAGGTCTCAACCAGCGTCAGTCTGCCCCAGTCAGCTCTTTAGAGTGGACTGCGAGAGAACAGACACTGGGAGACTCTTATGACAGTACATTAATATAAAATTTTCCACAACAGTACCTTACCTGTGTTAGAGCTGTCTACATTGTCCCCTACACACTGCAGGAGACAGCATCTGAGCTACTGCATGTTGGGTGGATTAATATGCTTTCCAATGTTTTCTGCATAGTTCTGGCACTGGCCAAGGTTCTAGGACTATGCAGAGACACCCCTGGGATGCACATCAATCCAACTGACATACAAAAGAACACCAGCAGCTACGGCAGCACCTAAGTGGCTGTGTCACTAGAAAGATATTTATGTAATGTTAGCAAAATGTCAAAACTCAAAATGAAATCTGACTACATTTAAAGCATTGCCAAAGGCACCTGTATGATAATCTAAACAGGTCCCAAATCCAGCCCTTATATGATGCACACATCTCATAAACGTAAACAACGTAAATGAAATCTTCCTTCATTTGTGTCTCACATGCTCCTCTTTCCAGAAACCGCAGCTTACAGAGGAAGGGTTAAGTCAATAAAGTCTGTGCTGCCAATCCAGAAAGCAGTGGGCAGGACAAAAGACATTGTTAAGATAAGAACTAATGGTATCCTGCAAGGCAGGTGTGACCAGATATGCTGAGTTGCACAAAGGAGACTGGACTCTAACTAGGTGCAATTATAATAAGATTTAGTAGGAACACAACAAGTGACTAACCATATATACAATATACCAGCAATAGTGAAACACACATGACAAGTGAACCCTAGTGAAAAACTCCCTAACCATCACGATAAACTATGTACAAAACAAGGAGAGAAATTGGGTAAGGATGGGTCAGGCAGGAAGTACATAAGACAGCAGGTAAAATGGGTCAGGAATAGGGCTATATTGGGGATCAGGAACAAGGGAAACAGGTAAAGGCATCAGAATCAGGCGAATAGGCACAAGGCAGCAAGGTCAGACTAATAGAAAAAAGGCACAGGTACAGAGGCAGCAGGATCTGATTGTGCACACACTGAGGCATTTTGTAATCTAGAGGAGGAGCTAAATACCCTCACAGCAGCCAGCATCAGGTGAAGGCTATTAACTGGGATCAGCTGGCTACTAGGAGGCACCCACTGGTGTACATCGGTAGCACACCCTTCGGGTCCGGGAACTACAGTGCCACTAGCAGGTGATCCAGTTCCTAACAGTTCCCCCTCTCTAAGTAGTGGTCTCAGGATGCTCCAAAAAGCCTTGGCCATACAAGCCAATATGATATTTGCAGAGTCCAGTCTTTCACAGCACAGGCAATTAATGAGAAACTCTGGTCCTAAAAAAGTCCTAAGAGAAGACTCCCTATTATCAGGGTGTGTAATCAAATTCTCTGACATCAAACTCTGGTAACCAGAAGGGTGCTTCACTATTGGGGTCTGATAATAGGCAAGATGCCCTGCCACCAGAGTTTGGCAACCCTGTACTCCTTGTCTAGAGAGGTGTTCATGACATACAATGTTCTGTGCAACTTTATAGCAACAGAACACACTAAAGAATGGAGAGAATAAGTAAAAAGGACCAAAGAAGGAAAAAAGATCTGCATATAGCCGGTTTCTGTCTAAAAAGTACACACTACATATGTATGTATATTGCTGCTCTTTAATAAAAATTTTTCTTTGGTAAAAAAAAAAAAGTACACACTACATTTTGATCACATGCATGTACTGTAATACTTCCTAGTGCGTAGATTCCTGAGTATATTATCAAGAGCAGTTCCAGGTCAAGGTCATCGACAGCATGGGGGGGGTGCAGATGCCAAACTTTGCCCCTCAAAGATGTATGAGGAATATGTGTCAACAAAAATCCCCCCTCCCCCAGTCAAAAAAAAAATCAAGCACTACTCTGTACACTAACCCCTTAAGCATTTATTTCCATTGCAAGCCACAATTTTCCCCAAACAAAATCCCCCTTCCTCTCCATTTAAATCCCCCCTGCTGAAATTCCCCTTCCAGCTCAAATCCTCTTTGTCCCAAAATCTCCCCCCTAGCACAAACACCTCCCCAATCACCCATCCTAGCACAAACTTCCTACCCTTCAAATTTCACCTTCGAGCACATATCTCCCCCAGCATAAATCCCCCCAAATTACCTCAAGAGCACAAATTCTTCCCACCAGCACAAATCCCCCTCCTAGCACAAATTCCCTCTGCAAATTTCCTCCACCTAGCACAAAATCCCCTCAATAATCCTCATCAGCACAAAATCCTGCCCCCAAATCCCCCTTACTAGCACAACCCCCCCTCCCAAAAAAATTCCCTTCCTAGGACAAATACCTGCCCCCTCCCAGCACAAATTCCCACAAGCAACCCTTCCTAGCACACTCCCCCAAATCACCCCTGCACAAATCCTCTCTCTCAATCCCCCTTCCTTGCATATCCCCCAGCATATATTTACACACCCCCAATCCCCGCGCATAGCTTTATTCCTCTTTTCCCCCTAGCTCTCTTCTTCCTCCTCCTAGCACACTCTCATCCCCAGCACAAATGTTTCTTACTTTGCCCTCTCCCTATGTCCCCAATGCAATTCTCCATTCCCTCAAACACACAGACCTGAGATGCAGCACAGCAGATGGCTGTATAATGTTCTTTCTCCTAGGCTCCTCCTCATTTTCACACATCAGTGTTGAGGAGGAGCCTAGAGAAAACTGACCTTTAATAGTTTTAACAGGCAGCCGGTCAGTAGAGATGTCGCTGCTGCGGGGGTATGGGATCATAGCTTAGGGACACCACTGACTGTCAGATTGGGACTTTACAGAGTTTGCTTACCCACATTATTTGCTGGGAGGAGATGAGGCCGAGTAGGCAAACCCTGTACAGTCCCAATCTGACAGTCTATATGCAGGAACACTGGAGAGAGAGCCCACACCTCCTCCCAGCTAGTTTCACTTCCTGTGCTAAGCAGCATCACTGCTCTTGTCAGCTTGCCACCTCACATGACACTACTGTGCCACCAGGCAGCTGCCCCTCCTGCTTCCTCTTGTCCCGGACCTGATTGAGACACATGGTGTTTGAACCAGATGACTGGTCTATTTAACCCATGGTACCCACACACATGTCGATAATGTAGCGCATTTATGTCTGTGCAGACCATAAGTGGACCAGAAGGCCAAGCAAACCTCTACGCATGCTCATCAAGGCTAAAGATGCATTCCAGCAACCTGTAAAAAGGCACATCACTACAACCATACCACAAGTTGTTCCATGCATAATCAGGAGAGCAGAAAAGTAGGGGAAGCAGGAGAAGATATGTTAGTACCTGTGTATTGTGTATACTTGTGTATTGTGAGTACCTGTGTAGTGTGAGTGCACGTGGTCTGCGAGTGCATGTAGTCTGCGAGTGCACATAGGCTGCGAGTGCACGTGGTCTGCGAGTGCAGGTGGGTCTGCGGGTGCACGCGGGTCTGCGGGTGCATGCGGGTCTGCAAGTGCACATGGTCTTCAAGTACCTGTGTATTGTCTTGTTGAGTACCTGTGTAGTGTATTGTTGAGTATTAGTGTCAGGAAGCTAGTTGTTAGGTGATTTGGACAGGGTATAATCCCAATCCTCATTAAATTGGTAGGTACGATGCCCGGCGGGTATGGATATGCGACTCGTTGTACATCTTGCGGTATGTATGCGTTCCTTAATTATCTAATCGATGGGGAATACTGCTGTGCAAAATGTATGCTGTCTACTGGGTGCTCGGGTTTGGCACATCACGGATCTGGTGGACAGATTACTGGGAGGGTCTGGGGAAGACCCAACTGTCATGGTGCACGTTGGCACCAATGAAAAAGTCAGAGGCAGATGGAGTTTCCTAAAGAACGATTTTAGGCACTTGGTAGCTAAATTGAGGAAAAGGACCTCCAAGGTAATATTCTCAGGAATACTGCTTCTATCAAAGCAAACAGAATATTGGCATGCATTAAAAAAGGGATTAACTAGAGATAAAGCGATAATTCTCCCACTCTACAAGACTCTGGTCCGGCCGCACCTGGAGTATGCTGTCCAGTTCTGGGCACCAGTCCTCAGGAAGGATGTACTGGAAATGGAGCGAGTACAAAGAAGGGCAACAAAGCTAATAAAGGGTCTGGAGGATATTTGTTATGATGAAAGGTTGTGAGCACTGAACTTATTCTCTCTGGAGAAGAGACGCTTGAGAGGGGATATGATTTCAATTTCCAAATACTGTACTGGTGACCCCATAATAGGGATAAAGCGTTTTCGGGAGTTTAACAAGACACGTGGCCACTCTTTAAAATTAGAAGAAAAGAGGTTTATTGTTAAACTACGTAGAGGGTTCTTTATTGTACATTTATTGCAATGTACACACGGTCGGATTTTCCGACGGAAAATTTGCGATCAGAGCTTGTTGTCAGAAATTCTGACCGTGTGTGGGCTCCATCGGACTTTTTCCATCGGAATTTCCGACACACAAAGTTTGAGAGCAGGCTATAAAATTTTCCGACAACAAAATCCGTTTGGGTAAATTCCGACCGTGTGTGGCCAATTCCGACGCACAAAGTGCCACGCATGCTCAGAATAAATTCCGAGCTCGGTCTGGTAAAATTAGCGTTCGTAATGTATATAGCACTTTCATCACGCAGCAATGTTTTAAATTGTTTAATGCAGCGCACTCTCTTCTTCTTTATAATGCTAAAATAATTAAGTTGTTTTGCTGCTCATATTCACACAGACTTCTCACAAACTTCTTTATCTTTATTATTTATTGTGATTTCATGAATATGTTTTTATTTGTCACATCTCCCGAAATTTTTTTTTTTATGTTTTTAGATTTTGTATTATTTTTTTTTAGTTTTTAAATCTTGATCTGTTATTTTTTTTTTTTTCAAAAAGTTTTTGTTGAGTTTTACAAGTTAACCAGTAGTACATGACATACAATGCAATAAGCAAAAGTACAGGTGGTCAATGTGCACAGACATTTGCAACAAGCTAACAAAACGAGTGAAAAGTACAAGTATCAATGAACGATATGAAGGAATGCTTAGAGAGAGGCCCGTATGTTAACGTTTGTACATGGTCAGTTGCTGTGAGATGTTAGGGGGTATCTATAGAGCACGTCAACAATGGTTGAGATGATCTCCTGTTATTTTTTAAATTTTTTTTTTACTCCAGAATAGTTTTGCGTGTGTTTTGTGTGTCAAGTTACCACAACACCATTATTATCTTGTATTATTTAATCTCAAGGAGATTGTTTGGTGTCTCTTGTTAATTTCACATTGTATTTTTGAAATGTACCTGCCTCCTCACAAACAAACTGTCGTTTGAAGGAAAACACATAGGCGAGTATAATGGAAAAAAAATACCTATATTAAGGGGTCATAACCAAAGATAGAGGGAGGCAACCCTGGAGAAACTGCTGAAATTGGCGAAGCCTTTGGCCCCCAGGGCACACATCAACTATTTTATTGCAAAATTGGTGGCCTGAGGAGTCCATATATAAGGGAGTACAATCTGGTCCAGAATTCCAAGAGATCATGAACAGCATCATATGACATATATGTCCCCAGGCTGTGGTACTACAACAGCCTGCATCTTTTGCCAGACCAGACTGAACCCAGGCCATCACTCTCTGGTCTTCCTTAGACACTTCCTTCCAGGTTATGGCTCTGGTTTTGAAGGTGTGGCAGGAGGAGGAGGAGGATCTGGAGGAGGAGGAGGAGGAGGACCATGGTTGAAATTACAAATGTGGCTTTGGCTTGTGAGATGGCCCCTCAACCCCTTATTTAGGACTTGTAAGATGAGATACTCACATATTAGGCTTTGGCCCTCCTCCATTTCCAGCATTTTGCATGCTGTAATGTAGGCAAAGTCCTCTTGAACACTGTGGGGGGTTCTGAGGGCCGCAGTAGCCTTCATAAATGGGCCAATTGCTGCCTCCTTCATGTTACTCCTCTTCCTGTCACTTTTTGGTTGAAGGCGGAGGGGAGGGACCTGGGTATCGGGCAGGCTACTGGGCCCGGCCACCTCCTGGCTGCCACTTACCCCCGCCACGTCCTGGCTGAGACTTTCCTGTGTATGAAAAAGGGACATCTTTTTAGTTTTTGGTTCATCAATCGCACATAATTTTCAGCTCATGGCTGTTGAAAATTGAATGTTAATAAATAGAAAAAGACTATCATTCTGACCCCAGCATTTTTCATTCTTGTCCCAAACATTTGTGGCCACTACTGTCTATTGATATGTAAAACACTTTGTGAAATCAGAAATTAGTAATCCAAACTAACATAAATTTAACATCATTAATTTGACATATTTAGAAGAATGCTATACCTGGCTCAAGCTGGGCTCCTCCACATGTTGCTGCCTGGAAGGCCCAGGTTGGACGTCATAAGCCTCAGCTGGGGGGGAAGGAAGCCTTGAAGGAAGACTGGAGAGTGCTGGCCTGGGTTCAGTCTGGCCTGCCAGAAAATGCAGTCTGTCATAGTACCACAGCCTGGGGAGATAAATGTCATCTGCTGCAGCGGTTGATCTCTGGGAATCCTGGACCTTCTTGCGCTCCCTTAGATAAGTGTCCCTCATGCCACCAATTAGAGCCTTCAAATAGGGGATGTCTGCCGTGGGGATCACTGGCTTCAAAAATTCCAGAAATTGATCCAGCGCTGCCTTCCTCTTTGTTTTATTCTTATTATGTGGGTGGTTTACCTGCCACAGACAGGGCAGCTCCCTGAACATATCATTGAATATTGGCATAAAGTCATGATCATTGACTAGATCCATTTTCTCTGCAAGACACAACACAAGACAAACCCTAATGTCAGGCTAAAGTCTCCTAATCTTGTCCCAATATAGGCCTCAATCTATAAGCAGTATAGGCCCAAGTTAAAATGGTACCTTCGTTATCACGATCAGCGCTTCCGATACTCCTTCCTCCACTCACAGATCGTACGTATGACGCACGAGTGTTGCGCTTTATATACACTGCACATGCGTGAAACTCCGCCCACCCCTGACGTTCTTTCTAGTCTATTCCCCGCCCCTTCTCTTTCGGAGCAGTGGGGAAGAGCACATGGCGGGGACACAACAGGTGCATGATAATAGCATCAACGAGGAGGAGGAGGAAAGCCCGGAACCAGAAACGTCACGATCCCGGAGGAGAAGATTTAAAGGAATCAAATATGGCCTTTGTTGAGATGGTGGACATATTGAAGAGGGCCGACTATGACAGGAAGTATGGACCCTACCCAAAAACAAATGTCAGAAAGGCCAAGATCATGGCGAAAGTTGTGAAGAGTCTGCAGAAGAATTTTGGGGTACGACGATCCAAGGTGATGATGATCAAATCAACTGAGGAAGCGGTGGTTGGACCTCAAAATCAGGGAGCATGATCAGTATACAAGGATCAGGAGAGTGCTGCAAAAAAGTAAGTAGTTGTCCTGTGTTCCTATTCTTTATTCTTATTATGTTTGTGCTGCTCCATGTGCTTTTCTTTACTGTTGTACAGTTTAAAATGGCAACTTTCATGTTCATGGACACATTATTCGTTCGTAGGAAACATTATTCGTTCGGCCACTAAAACACCATGTTTTGGCCAGATGCAGTTCAATGCATTTTTTCTGGCCTACTTCTCTTAAAATAAGTTTGTTGGCTAGATGGGTTTACACATCTGGACACTGGAGCACTAGTGTGGGACACAAGAACACCCTTTTTATTAGGGGGCCCACACAGGTGCTCCAGTGGATACTATAGGGGTGTCTCCATCTGTGAAGCTTGCACAAAACAGGTAAGTATTCAAGCTTAACAAAGGACAAAAATATTTCTTCATCTTAGAACGCTGCCAAAACAGACAATTGTACCCCACTTCCAAGCAATGTTTCATATTCCTATTTCTGGCCTCAAATATCTTTGTGTTACATAGTTAGTAAGGTTGAATAAAGACACCAGTCCATCAAGTTCAACCTGAGCAAGTGTGGGTGCGTGTCTACAACTATCCCTATTTTTATTTAAGGTACCCATATAGCGCTGTGTCAATTTTTACGCAGCGCTCCACACATATATCACACACTCACATCGATCCCTACCCTCAAGGAGCCCACAATCCAAGGTCTCTAACATTCATATACTAGGGCCAATTTTGGACAGAAGCCAATTAACATACCAGCATGTCTTTGGAGTGTGGGAGGAAACCGGAGTACCCGGAGGAAACCCACGCAGGCACAGGGAGAACATGCAAACTCCAGGCAGGTGGTGTCGTGGTTGGGATTTGAACCAGCGACTCTTCTTACTGCTAGGCGAGAGTGCTACTCACTACACCACTGTGCTGCCGAAAAGTGTAAGTGTGCTTAGCGAAAAGTGTGCTAAGTATACCTATTTTTTCACATAGGAGAGAAAAGACTCGGAGGACACCACTCAGAGGAGACCACGAACCCCCACCTCAGAAAGAAGGGGAAATCCCCCAAACCCAACCAGAGGAGGAGGAGGGAGATGTTATAGAACTTGTCACCACAACAGGTGTCTGCGACCACAGCTTCAGGTAAAAGATGGAAGCGGGCATTTTTATAATACATGGTGTGTTTTTTTTGGTTTTAGGTGATCGGGATGTTGTGGAAGAGGAATGTCATTTCACAAGTAAAAGTGCCCAGATCCTCATCAGGGAGATAATGGGATGTAATAGGGATTTAGAAACCCTAAAGAAAAACATCAATAATGTTCAAAACAAAATGAAGAACATCACTGATGTTTTAGGAAGAATATAAAACACCCAGAAATCCCTAACTTATTGCAGGTTTATTTTTTTTTTTATGACTAATTTTTGACATATTATAGAAAAGCCAAATTTTGAAGATGCACACAGTGTGTCAATGTGACAGACCTAGCCGGGAGAGAGTGTTTTGGAGGGGACTGAATGCCAGCCTCTTGCCGATCAATCGTGGGCCCTGGCATTTGGGGGAATGGTGCTGTTTGTGAGCTGTATGCCTGGGGACCCTTGAGGTGGTATTACTGTGGATCCCCAGGACACACAGACTCTGGATTTGCCATATTAGGAATAGTGGCTGATTCATAATGCTGGGACAAATACTGTTAGGAGATGCTGATGTCAATTCCAGCCACCTGTCTGTCTGTTGCCTGCTAACTAGAATGTGTATTGTAAATGTGTCTAGTATGGGATCTAAGAGTCATTAGATCCCCATTGTTGTTTGTGTTAATTAACTCTGCTATTGTGTGAAGAAGAGTCTGTGTTGATTTGTGATAATGTTGATTCAGTTTTCCGAGCTACAAGACGGCCAGTCTGGCCTAAAGGTCATGTCTGAGTCATCTAGGCTGTCTAAAGGGATTAGTTAATTAGCCCATGTTAATTAGGTTTCTGGTCACAGGTGTATGCTCAGAGTAATATGAGCAGGAGGTATGCACCTCCTCTTTTACTGTATAAAAAAGCCTGTATTCCTTTCAATAAAAGAGATTCCTGGTTGAACTTACATACAGCCTGCCTGGCGTTTGTTCTGAGCTACACAACTGGATTAGAATGGCACATATCTGTAGTTCTAGTCCCGGAGCATCGGATGACCGAACCATCAGATGTTGCGATCTGCAATCTGATTCTATAGCTTCAGAGGAGTGTTTGGAGAGTGGAACCAAGCGAGCAGGGGCTCGTTACATTGGTTGGCAGCTGTGGGATTTGCTCTCCAGTTACTGGGACACTCCAAACCAGCCTGCAGGAGAGCCACGCTGAAAGACTTACTTGAGAGCCATGGAGGGAATGGTGGGATCGTGCTTCCTTGCCGTGAACACATCCAAACCATCACCTGGATCCAAGGTCCAGATAGCAGGAGAGGAGAGGTACAGATACCAGCCACCATGGAAGAGGAATTCAGAAGGAGGTTGCGAGAGATGCAGATACAGCACAGAGGACCAGTATCAGAGAAGGTTCTGCTAGGATGGTTTGATTCTATCTGCTGCGAACTCTGGAAGGAAGCGCTAGCCTGTGAGCAGCGAAACCAGGGAAAAGTTCTCCCCTCCATCCATGTAAGGTACTTGTCGCAGTATGAAGTGCGAATGCTGTTATTGGGGGAACAGCCGAACCAGGAATGGACAGCCGAGTTAAGCAGGCTGATCCGGGCAGAAATGCGGTTGGACGAGAGCTACAGAGCCCTCCAGTGGTATGTAGCCCAAGTGTGCCCATGGACAGCGGATGACAGCCCCAGGCTTTGACTATGATGGCCTGAGATTGTTGTACTGGAGGCTGTCCAGGGACCCTGACTTTGGGAGTGATCGGGAGTGGCGTTTGGAGGAAATAATGGAGCACAGAGAGCGAAGACTGAATGTCTCAGAAGTGCACTGGGCACAGGAAGATTTGGAGTTTCTGGCCGTTCAGGAATGGGAGCTAGAGATCGCCTACAGACAGCTGTTAGACTCTGCTTAGCAGCAGGGTGGTGCTCCCTTTGCCTGGGACTATCAGGAAATACCAGTTGACAACTCTGAAATCTTGGCTGAAGAGTTGACAATGCGGCAGAGTAACAGTGTGCTTTGCCAACCTGCCCCCGCAGCTATGGAGGCGGAGGTCTTATGGCGGATGCAGCAAATGCTGACTGACCTTGATTAACCTGTTTCTGCATTGGATGATCTTGGATGGAGGAATGTGCCTGTCTAGCAGCATGCCAGAGAATCGGCAGTGGAAAATCTGAAGATTGCCGTCCCTAAACCTGAAGTGCTGACAACAGGGCAGAGCTCTGCTAACCTCTGCCCAGCACTGATAGCATCTTCTGGGTTCCAGGGACAGGAGATGGTGAACCTTTATCCCCAGACACCAGTTGCAGAGACAGGGGATTTGATAGACTTTTCTGCTGAGGAAGAACAACCTGGTGAGCCTCCAGCAGAAGAGCTGTTATTAGGGCCAAACTTCACTGTGCTCCGCCCAGCACTGATAGCATCTTCTGGGTTCCACGGAGAGGAGATGGTGAACCTTTATCCCCAGACACCAGTTGCAGAGACAGGGGATTTGATAGACTTTTCTGCTGAGGAAGAACAACCTGGTGAGCCTTCAGCAGAAGAAGAGCTGTTTTTAGGGCCAAACTTCACTGTGCTCTGCCCAGCACCAACAGAAGTATCTGTGAAGTTACAAGGAACTTCCCCAGCTGAAGCGCTGGCAACCGGACAGAGGGTCCAAGATCTCTGCCCTACACCTGCGGCGGTTCCGGAGGCTCAGGGTGAGAAGGAGGTGGTCACTTCCCAGCAGCAGATCAGGATACAGGGGGAGAAGGGAGAGGAGGTGTTCGTCGTCCCTCCCCAACAGTTGGCCAGGGTGGAGGAAGTGGTCTTTCCTCCCCAGCAAAGATCCGTGCACCTGGGAGACAGTACCACAGACATATCGTCCCAACATCCAGATGAGGGAATGGAAAAGGAAGCAGCCGGCTCACCTCCCCAATGGCAGCTACACAGTTTGGGAGTGGAGGAAGCCAGCCTCCTGCCCCAATGGTTAGCTGGAGCGGAGGATGTGGAGTCCCCAGCAGAAGTGCTGGCAACAGGGCAGAGTGCCACCAACCTCTGCCCAGCACCGGCAACAACTACAGAGTTCCAGGGAGGCGGGGCAGTCGGCCTCCCTCCCCAACAGTTAGCCGGAGCAGATGGTGTGGGGTTTCCAGCAGAAGAGCTGGCAACAGGGCCGAGTACTGCTGGACTCTGCCCTCAACTAACAGAGGATGGATTTCCTGTGAAGGTGGATGGGACTTCAGTCTCCACCTGTATACCCCAGGGATGCTGGGCAGTCGGCCCAGATCCCCAACAGCATGACGTAGTGAGCCCAGACACCCTGTCTTCTCTCCAGCGGCAGAAAGGACTCCAGGGAGAAGGGCCAGTCCGGGCCTCTCCCCAGCGGCAGATATGTTCTCTGAGAGAGGCAGAGGTTGGCTGGGTGAGTAATGCTTTGTTTGGAGCAATTTGTTTGGGGTACTGTGTGGGTACAGGCATTAGAGAACTGGAACTACTAACTAACTTCGGAGTCAACCCGTCTGGGTTTTCTGAGCTACAAGATGGCCAGTCTGGCCTAAAGGTCATGTCTGAGTCATCTAGGCTGTCTAAAGGGATTAGTTAATTAGCCCATGTTAATTAGGTTTCTGGTCACAGGTGTATGTTCAGAGTAATATGAGCAGGAGGTATGCACCTCCTCTTTTACTGTATAAAAGAGCCGGTATTCCTTTCAATAAAAGAGATTCCTGGTTGAACTTACTTAAACTTACATACAGCCTGCCTGGTGTTTGTTCTGAGCTACACAACTGGATTAGAACGGCATATAGCTGTAGTTCTAGTCCCGGAGCATCGGATGACCGAACCATCAGATGTTGCGATCTGCAATCTGATTCTATAGCAGCAGAGCAGTGTCGGGAGAGTGGAACCAAGCGAGCAGGGGCTCGTTACAGTCAACATGGGCCATCACGGGAGATCAATGTATGCTTTTTGTGGGTGCAACCCCTTCCTCAATAATAAAGTAGCTGAGAGGAAGGGGTTTCACCCACAAAACACATCCCTTGATCCCCCATAATGGCAGCTAGCATATGTTGACATTAGACAAATTGTGTGCATCTTCAAATTTTGGCTTTTCCAGGGGTGACATCACCCCATCTACTGAACGCAATATCAAACACAGTTTATAAATACTCATGTCTGATATTGCCTTCACTTTCTATAAAAGTTGAACTTTGTAAGTTCCAGAGTGTATTTTTTTTGGTTTTAAACATGCCTGTTTTACCTTAAAAGGCAATTTCTACTTATTAATGTGACCTAAAAAAATGTTATACAACAAACATGTTGGTTTGTTTAAAAACCCTTTTAGAAACGCACATGTGATTGTGCTTTGATTAAAAAGATTGATCATCAACAATGTGTGGCTTCTTCTTTCAATGCTCAAAAGCAGTTTTTGGAGTAAAGTTGTTGTTTTCAGTGACAATGGGGGGTTATTTACTAAAGGCAAATCCATTTTGCACTACAAGTGCAGTTTCAGTGCAGTCTCAAGTGCACTTGTAGTGCAAAGTGTATTTTCCTTTAGTAAATAACACCCACAGTGCTTTCAAATTTTACACAATCACGCTATTTTCAGGAATCCCCAAATTTCGGGAATGGTGTTGAAAATTATTAATATTTTTGTCAGTAATGCATTACATACATTCACAAAAAAAGAAGGTATGTGTGTAGCAGACCCACAACATAATAATAATAGTTAGCCGAAGAAGAGATTGTCACCTCATGTGTCAACGAAATTTAGTTTGCACTGTTGAAGAAAAAGGCCAAAAAATTAGAATATTAATAAAAGATAACCGAGGAGACAGCTAAAAGAAAGCCAAGCAGTAAATCAAAGCAAATATTTGTTCAGTTTCAAATATATTTTTAATTAAAAAAATGTCTCAGATTGTCTGGCATATCGATGGCCCCCCTACCCTCAAAGTATATCATGTATTTTATACGGACCTCACGGGCACTCTGGGGGGGCAAGCCAGGACGGCCATCTTCAGGCGCCGTCAGGGTTGGTTCATTATTATTAATTCCGGCCTCAGGCCCAACTGAGGCAGCATAGTTCAAAGAATTGCTCCTTAAAAAAGTTGTGGAGGACACAACAAGACAGGATGATGTGATTGAGTTTATATTCCGCCATGTGTAAGAAATAGGCGGAACACGCTGGCCATTATTCCAAACGTGTTCTCCACCACTCTTCTGGCTCTGGCCAGCCAGTAATTAAAAACCCTCTGGTCCGGGGTGAGGGTCCTCATAGGGAATGGCCCCATAAGATGGTCCCCAGCGCAAACCCTTCATCCGCAAAGAAGACGAATGGGAGTCCTTCCGCATTGTCTTCTGGAGGTGGCAAGCCCAAGCTGCCATTCTGGAGACGCCTGTAGAACTCCATCTGGGCGATGACTCCACCATCTGACATCCGGCCATTCTTCCCCACGTCCACATACAGGTACTCGTAAGTAGCCGACACCACCGCCAACATCATAATACTATTGAACCCCTTGTAGTTGTAATAGTATGACCCCGAGTTGGGGGTGGGACAATGTGGACGTGTTTCCCATCAATTTCCCCTATGCAGTTGGGAAAGTCCCACCGCTGGGCAAAGTGGGAGGCTACAGTCTGCCATTCCTGTGGGTTGGAAGGAAACTGTCAGGTCTCTCACTTACGAGACCGGAGAGTCCACTTGGGCAGAGGGTAGGCTCCCTTACGCATCCGACTCGCGGCCCCTGGTAGAGCAGACAGGAAGCACATGAGTGCGGAGTGGTATGAGAGCCTGTGCAGGAGTCCGTATTCCGGAAGCTAGCAGTCTTCAAACAGCAGATGATAGTCAGAGGCACAGGCAACGGATGCTGAGCAGGAGCTAAAGACAGGTCAATGCACAGGCTGGGTTCGGCAACAGGCGGGCAGCAGAGGTACAGGAGGAGCAGGTAGAAGCGAAATCAAAACAAGCCGGGGTCAGATGCGGGCGGAGGTCAGAAGAGTCCAGAAGGCAAGCCGGATCGTCAACAGATCAGGAACTAGGAACAGCAAACAGGAACTAGGCATGGAGCTGTTGATCAGGCAGCACTGATCAGAGGGAGAGGAAGGCCTAAATAGGCTGATTGGCGCCAAACGCCGCACCCGTTACACACAGGTGCCCGCGCACCCGCACGCGCCCAAAGCGCCCCCGGACAGCGGCGCGCACACCAGCACCACCAGGCAAACGCATAGTAGCGCCCACAGGCGAACGCGCGCTAACGCAAACGCACATCCGCGCCCGGGCACCACCGCGTTCGCCACGGCCAGCCGGAATGCCAACACCAGTGCCCATAGAGGCAGGCACCCGCAGGAATGCACGCACCAACGCGCCCCGGCGCGCGACGACGCCCAACCAGGTAACCTCTCTGACAGTGCCCCCTCCACAAGGGCAGACACCGGATGCCCAATTGGGCTAACTTGGAAGCATGTGAGTCCTTGAGAACCTGCAAGAGTTCTCCGGCATGCAAATTGTCCTCTGGTTCCCATGATTTGTCCTCAGGGCCATATCCCTTCCACTTTATGAGGTATTGGGTTTGATTACGTCTCCTTCTGCAGTCTAATATTGCTTCCACTTCAAACTCCTCCTCGTTGTCTACAAGGATGAGTTTGGGTGGACCGACACTACGGCCAACAAAAGAATTGAAGATAACCGGCTTCAAGAGAAATACGTGGAAGACCGGGTGCACCTTCAGAGAATTCAGCAGATCAAGATCGTAGGCGACATTGTTAATCTTCCTCCTTACCAGGAAGGGACCCAGGAACTTAGGGCCTAGTTTTTTAGATGGACATGCCAGTTTCAGATTGGCGGTAGATAACCATACTGGGTTGCCAGGTTCCAACACAAGTTCTCCACGCCTCTTTTTATCAAACACCTTCTTATATCCTTCTTGGGCCTTGGCCATGGTATCTTGTAATAGTTTGTTGTTCACTGAGAAGAAATTCAGGGTCTCAGATACTGCAGGAACAGAACACTCAGGTATTGATCCAGGCAAAAAGGTCGAATGAAAGCCATAGTTGGCATAGAATGGAGTCTGGTTGGTGGCTGAATGCAAGGAATTATTGTAAGAAAACTCCGCAATAGGGAGTAGGGGAGCCCAATCATCCTGGGAGAAGGCGGAAAAGCAGCGGAGATACTGCTCCAGAGTCTGATTTGTCCTCTCAGTTTGCCCATTAGACTGGGGATGGTAGGCCGAGGAGAACGCCAACTCAATTTCCAAGGAGCCACAGAGGGCCTTCCAGAATCTGGAGGTAAACTGGACACCACGGTCAGAAACTATACTCTTCGGAACTCCATGTAGCCTGACAATTTCCTTAATAAAAATATCAGCTGTCTCTGTGGCCGATGGAGTACCCTTCATTGGGAGGAAATGAGCCATTTTAGACAATCTGTCTACCACGACAAAGATGGAAGAAAAGCCTTCTGATGGGGGAAGTTCGACGACAAAGTCCATTGAGATCATACTCCATGGTCTCTCTGGGACTGGGAGAGGTTTCAATAGTCCCCAAACTCTGGCCCGGCTGGTTTTGCTTCTAGCGCAAGTATTGCAGGAATCAACAAACCTTCTACAATCCCTAATGAGATGAGGCCACCAGAAGGTATGTAGTACCAGATCACTGGTTTTTCGTGAGCCGAAATGTCCAGCTAATTTGTGATCATGACACAGTTCCAATACCTGTACCCTTAGTTCTTCGGGGACCACAATCTTGTTTTGGTGCCAAAACAGACCATCCTTGGTACAGGCACCAGCGGGTGGCGTCGTCCCCATAGAAGCCCGTCTGATTTGAGAGATTAGATCTTCTTGTAGAAGCAAGAAATTTCCAGGGGGAAGGATGGTATCTGGAGGTAAGGTTTCTTCCGAATCATGGAACATACGTGAGAGTGCGTCAGATTTAATATTTTTGGATCCGGGTCTAAAGGTGACGTGGAACTGAAATCGAGAAAAAAAAAGTGCCCATCTGGCCTGCCAGGGTTTTAGCCACTTAGACGTTCTCAGGTATTCTAGGTTTTTATCGTCCGTGTAGACCAGGATGGGATAAGCAGCACCCTCCAGAAGGTAACGCCATTCCTCTAAATCCGCCTTAATAGCCAGGAGTTCACGATCTCCCACATCGTAATTTCTCTCAGAAGATGAAAGTTTTAGTGAGAAGAACCCCACAGGGTACAGAAGAGCTTTGGTGCCTTGTCGTTGTGAGAGTACAGCTCCTACCGCAATTTTGGAAGCGTCAACTTCTAACACGAATGGTAGAGCTGGGTTGGGGTGCTTTAAAATGGTGGCTGAGGTAAATAGAGCCTTGAGTTCCTCAAAGGCCGACTGTGCCTTAGGAGTCCAGCAAAACTGACGTCCTTGTCTGGTGAGTTCAGTAATGGGAGCGATTATCAAGGAGAATCCCTTTATGAATTTTCTATAGAAGTTGGCAAAGCCAATAAAGCGTTGTACCCCTTTCTTATCAATAGGTGCAGGCCAGTCCAGGATAGCAGATACTTTTTGGGGATCCTCGAATTCACATTTTTCAAGTTATGCATAGAGCCCATGTTGCCTAAGTTGGGTGAGAACATTTCGCACATGCCTGCAGTGGTTGGCCAGAGAGGTGGAGAAAATCAGGATATCATCCAGATAAACTATGACATAGAGGACTAGGAAGTCACGGAATACGTCATTGACAAAGTGTTGGAAGGTGGCTGGCACGTTACACAGGCCAAAGGGCATGACAAGGTACTCGAAGTGCCCAAATCAAGTACGAAAAGCCATTTTTCACTCATTCCCTTCTCTTATGCGGATTAAGTTGTACGCCCCGCGGAGATCCAGCTTGGTGAAAACTTTTGCGGTTCCCAGTCTTTGGAATAACTCGGGTACTAAAGGTAACGGGTATCTGTTCTTTACAGTGATTTCGTTTAATTCCCGGTAGTCGATACAGGGGTGTAGGGTGTGATCCTTCTTCTCCACAAAGAAGATGCCTGCACCAGCTGGAGACGTGGAAGGGCTGATAAACCCTTTCTTTAGGTTCTCGTCAATATAATTTTTCAAGGTGCCCAGCTCCTGCTCAGTTAGTGGGAAAATCCTCCCAAAGGGAACTTCGGTTCCGGGTAAGAGTTCTATTGGGCAGTCATAAGGCCTGTGAACTGGAAGGGTCTCTGCCCCCTTCTTACTGAAGACATCCTGGAAATCCCGGTACGCCTCGGGAAGGGATTGGCAAAGCTTGGTATCAGAATCCAAACAAAGACACTGAGTCGGTGTCACGGGTGTCCCATGTAAGCAATGTTGCCTGCAGTAGTCAGATAGGAATTGGATTTTTCCCGTAGACCAGTCAATGCTGGGGTTATGTGCCTGTAGCCAGGGCATTCCGAGGATGATTGGGAAGAGAGGAGAGGAGATGACATCCAAGCGTAAGAGTTCCTGGTGTTCCGGGCCTATGGTGGCCAGTAGTGGAACAGTCTCACAGGTGACTGGACTAGAACTAAGCATAGAGCCATCTGCTAGGAATACTGCAAGACCCTGGGTCTTAGGTTGAAGAGGAATGCCATGATTATTAACAAAGGTCTGATCGATGAAGCCACTGCATGCTCCAGAGTCAATAATGACCGACACCGGGATGTTCTTTCCGGGAAGCTGTAATACAACAGAGATTGTCAAATGGCTACCAGATTTGGGCAAAACAGATGCACAAGAGGAAGAGGACGTCAGACACTTACGTATCTTGTTAAGGCAGGTCCTCACAAAATGTCCTTGTTCCCCGCAGTACAGGCATAAGTTGTGAGTACGTCTGCGCATCTTCTCTTCCGGGGTAAGGGATAGCCGGAGCAGACCAAGTTGCATGGGTTCGGGTGCTTCCGTGGCTGGAGTAGAGGAGAGAGGAAATTGGTTGGGGGAACTGGGAACCCTAGGGAGCATCCAAATAGGACGAGGATGACTAGAGGACCTCTCAGAGTGTCTTTCTCTCAGACGACGGTCAATTTGAATAGATAGGTTTATGAGTTCATCCAGAGTCTGTGTTATCCCAACACGTGCCAGCTCATCCTTAAGGGGATCAGATAACACCATCCGAAATTGATGACGCAAGGCAGCGTCGTTCCACTCTGTATCAGAGCTCCAACATCGCAACTCAACTGCATAGTCTTCGGCCGCTCTGCGGCCTTGCTGCAGGGAATGCAAGGCTGCCTCAGCAGTAGTAGTAAGTTGAGGGTCCTCGTATAACTGTGACATTGCCAGGAAAAAAGCGTCCAGGGTATCCAAGGATCTAGACTTCTGCTCCAGTAGATGATGAGCCCAAGTCTGGGGCCCGCCGGACAGCAGTGCAATGACAAATCCCACCTTAGTGGCGTCCAGAGAGAACGTGCGAGGCTGTAACGCAAAATAGAGCTCGCAGGCGTTACGGAAGGCCCGGTATTTGCGACGATCTCCAGTAAATTTTTCGGGTGTGGGTACCCTGGGTTCCGGAGGGAGCATTACTGCGGAGGGTGCTGGGGAAAGTCCGGCAGATGGCACCCCCTGGGGGGCAGGAGCTGCTGAGAGGGCTTGGACCTGACCCTCTAATCTGGTGTAGCCTTTTTGTAGGCTCTTGACTGCTTGGGTAAGGCCCGTGAGGTGCCTACAAAGTTCATCCATGGGGGAGGCCCCCTGCCCGGACTCGGTCATGGCTGCCTGATACTGTCAGGTCTCTCACTTACCAGACCGGAGAGTCCACTTGGGCAGAGGGTAGGCTCCCTTACGTATCCGACTCTCGGCCCCTGGTAGAGCAGACAGGAAGCACACAAGTGCGGAGTGGTATGAGAGCCTGTGCAGGAGTCCGTATTCCGGAAGCTAGCAGTCTTCAAACAGCAGGTGATAGTCAGAGGCATAGGCAATGGATGCTGAGCAGGAGCTAAAGACAGGTCAATGCACAGGCTGGGTTTGGTAACAGTCGGGCAGCAGAGGTACAGGAGGAGCAGGCAGAAGCGTAGTCAAAACAAGACGGGGTCAGATGCGGGCGGAGGTCAGAAGAGTTCAGAAGGCAAGCCAGGTCGTCAACAGATCAGGAACACAGGAACTAGGAACAGGAAACAGGAACTAGGCACGGAGCTGTTGATCAGGCAGCACTGATCAGAGGGAGAGGAAGGCCTAAATAGGCTGATTGGCGCCAAACGCCGCGCCCGTGCGCGCGCTGTTACACACAGGCACCCGCGCACGCACCAGAGCGCGCCCCCGGACAGCGGCGCGCACGCCAGCACCACTAGGCAAACGCATAGTAGCGCCCACAGGCGAACGCACGCTAACACGAACGCACGTCCGCACCCGGGCACCACCGCGTCCGCCACGGCCAGCCGGAATGCCAACACCAATGCCCATAGAGGCAGGTGCCCGCGCACCTGCAGGAACGCGTGCACCAACGCGCCCCTGCGCGCGACGATGCCCAATCAGGTAACCTCTCTGACAGAAACTGTGGAGTCAAACAAGAAAAAAAAATTAATAATTTTGCGCATAAACATTGAAAGCAGATTAGACACAAAAATTCTTGGCCAACATCAGTTTAACATTTATTTTAGGGAGTATTTAAAGTCAAAGGTATAAGGTCCACCTATCAGATTTCTCCCCTCCTCTGATGGCCCATTTTAAAAATTTTAGGGGTGGGGGAGATGTTTTGGACAGGTAACCCTCTCCACTTCATTGAGAGATGAATGTCTAAATAATGTGTATTACTTTGGCCAGCCCCTCCTTACTTACACTATTGGCAGCCTACTGGACAGGTAAGAAGTGTCATAATACAAAGATATAAATACACACTGTACACATTTTAGCACATTTTTACATTCTGCTATTACCTATCAAGATAATAATAGGATACAAAAACTTTTAACATTACCATTTGAAAGTATTCAGGGAGGCCCTTGCACTACATACTTTGGGGAATGCATCCATAAATCTGAACACAAAAGAGGTGGGTATAGTGTGTATGGGTTTGGCAAAGTCAGCAGATAGAGGATTGGTATCAGCAGACTTAGCAGTTGGGGGGGAGGAGGGTTCCAAATGATTTTGGGACCCAAAAAAAAAGCCTCTGGCACTCTGCCTGAATTTAAAGCACAAATAACATTTTTACACATTTTAGGGGGTGTTTAGGGTAAAGCACTACTATGGAGCTGACAAAATACATTGTTAAGTGACTAGACGAGGTGGATATAGGCCCAGGAGAGCATGCTGGGGAGGTAAGTGAAGGCAAATATGCATGAAGGACAAAAAAAAAATAAAAAACAAAATCCAGCATGCATGAGGACAAAGGGGACATTCATAGCATATTACAATCATGGTAATTAGGGAATAAGGAAAGAAATACAATCCATTATCAAACATTAAATACAATAAAATGTGTTGTTAAAGGATAAAAATCTTACCTTAATATAGTCCTTCTGCAGGACCTGGATGATGGCAGAACAGGTCTCTGGGATAATGATCCCCAGAGCCTGGGGGGAGATGCCTGTCGAGAACTTGAGGTCCTGCAGGCTTCTCCTTGTCGCCAAGTACCGCAACGTGGTGACTAGCCTCTGCTCCGGAGTGATGGCTTGCCGCATGCAGGTATCCAGCCTGTTGACATAAGGGGTCAGCAAAGATAACAAACGGTGAAAAATGGGGTCCGTCATCCAGAGAAAGTTCCTGAAAGCGTCAGGATTATTCTCACGGAGAAAGGGCACGTGACAGAATTGGTCACGCTGGAGCAACCAATTCTTGGTCCATGAACTCCTCCTCGCCCTGTTCATGGACTGGGCTTGTGTCAAAGTAAGAACCCCAACACCAAGCAACATGGCTAGAAAACGGTCGGCTGGTCAGAACGAACGCATTGAAGAACAGCAAGACCTGTGAAGAGCGACCTGAAAATCAGTAACAAACGGACAAGAACACAATGATAAATCAATGGGAACTCACTGCATGCACTGAAGACCAGATACAAACCCACAAGCACAAACTGAACAGCAGAAAAACGAACTGAAAACCACAAGTCTGAAAAAGCGCGAATCGTCTCTCACCAAACTTTTACTTACACGAGATTAGCAAAAGGAGCCCAAAGGGTGGCGCGCTTGGTATTGAACTGCCCTTTTATAGTCTCGTCGTACGTGGTGTACATCACCACATTGTTGACGTTCGGAAATTCTGACAACTTTGTGCGACCGTGTGTATGCAAGACAAGTTTGAGCCAACATCTGTCGAAAAAAAACAATGGATTTTGTTGTCGGAATGTCCGATCAATGACCAATCGTGTATACAGGGCATAAGAGTGGCAAGGATGTGTAATTCCCTTCCTTAGGCGGTGGTCTCAGCAGGGGGCATTGATAGTTTGAAAAAACTATTAGATAAGCACCTGAACGACTGCAACATACTGGGATATACAAGGTAATACATATAATCACACACATAGGTTGGACTTGTGTCTTTTTTCAACCTCACCTACTATGTAACTATGTAACTAATATGTCAAGATGAGAAATAAAGAAAAACAGGGACCAAAAATAGAGAAGAGAAAAAGGCAAAGAACACAAGGGGAGAGAGGATCATATAACCTGATTTTAACCTGAATACAATATCGGCTGAAAGGCAGAGTTACAGTGCATAAAAAAGAGCCCCCTCACATTATAAGTACATGAATGCAACGAAGGATAAAGAAGAGACTGATCTCCTCTCACAATTAAAAATGGTGGCGAGGCGTGAACTTTAGAACCCCATTGAAGTCTATGGGACTCGAACGTTCAAAATCAAAAGTGCTAAATTTAAAGGCTAATTTGCATGGTATTGTCCTAAAAAGGGTTTGGGGACCCGGGTCCTACCCCAGGGGACATATATCAATGCAAAAAAAGTTTTAAAAACGGATGTTTTTTCGGGAGCAGTGATTTTAATGATGCTTAAAGTGAAAAAAAAGGTGAGATATTCCTTTAAATATCGTACCTGGGGGGTGTCTATAGTATGCCTGTAAAGTGGCGCGTGTTTCCCGTGCTTACAACAGTACCTGCACAAAATGACATTTTTAAAGGAATAAAAGTAAAACTGCTTGCGGCTTTAATGTAATGTCGGGTCCCAGCAATATGGATGAAAATCAGTGAGACAAACAGCATAGGTACCGCCCCCAGTCCATTACCAGGCTCTTTGGGTCTTGTATGGATATTAAGGGAAACCCAAATTAAAAAAAGGAAAGGCGTGGGGACCCCAGGCCGTATATATTCTGAACAGCAGTATACAGGCTGTGCAAACAAGACAGGGACTGTAGGTTTGTTGTTAAGTAGAATCTGTTTGTAATTTTGAACTGGTACAATTTTAAAGTGTAGCTCCAGCCAAAAAATCAATTTTTAAGCTTTTTGGAAAACATGTGACATTTGTTTTGCTGTCTGTGCACCTCTTCAGAAGATTTCACCCAGGCGCGTAACTAGAAATCACAGGGCCCCATAGCAAAATGTTGTATGGGCCCCCCTTGCAAACGCCCCCCCCCCACACACACACACAAAAAATGAACTAATGCCATTGAACAACAGATTACCACACTTATGTAGAACAGTACCCAGGCGACAGCTTATATTCATTTCGAACAACAAAGTATACAGTATACTGTATGCAGCCCCTGAAGGACACACATGCATACCCCATCAGTACAGACACCTCCTACCTCAGTGCAGACCCCCCAGCAGTACAGACACCCCCTTAGTACAGACACCCCCCCTAGTGCAGACCCCCCAGCATTACAGACCCCTCTCAGTGCAGATACTCCCCTCAGTGCAGGACCCCCCAGCAGTACAGACACCCCCAGTGCAGACCACCCCCTCAGTACAGACATCCCCCAAGTGCAGACCCCCCCAGCATTACAGACCCCCAGCATTACAAACCCCCCCTTAGTGTACACACCCCCCTCAGTGCAGACCTCCCCCAGCAGTGCAGACCCAACCTCTGTGCAGACTCCCTCAGTAGTACAGACCCCCCAGCAGTGCAGACACCCCCTTAGTACAGACACATCCCCTAGTGCAGACCCTCCCCAGCATTACAGACCCCACCTCAGTGCAGACCCCCCAAGCAGTACAGACACCCCCCCTCAGTGCAGACCCCCCTCAGTACAGACACCCCCCCATCAGTACAGATCCCCCACCCAAGTGCAGACCCCCATCAGTACAGATACCCCCCTATTACAACCCCCCAGTGCAGACACCCCCCTCAGTGCTGGACCCCCAGCAGTACAGAACCCCCCCAGCAGTGCAGAGACCCCATTAATACAGATAACCCCCCAGTACAGACATCCTCAGCATTACAGACCCCCCTCAGTGCAGACCCCCCCATCAGTGCAGACACCCCCCTATTACAGACCTCCCCTCAGTGCAGACCCCCCTCAATAATGCAGACCTCCCTCAGTGCAGATCCCCCTCAGTAGTGCAGACCCCCTCAGTAGTGCAGACCCCCCTCAGCAGTGCAGACCCCCCTGAGTAGTGCAGACCCCCCCTCAGTGCAGACCCTCCTCAGTAGTACAGACCCCCCTCAGTGCAGACCCCCCTCAGTGCAGACCCCCCTCAGTAGTGCAGACCACCCCTCAGTAGTACAAATCCCCCCTCAGTGCAGACCCCCCAAGTAGTGCAGACCACCCCTCAGTGCAGACCCCCCCTCAGTAGTGCAGACCCCCCTCAGTGCAGACCCCCTCAGTAGTTCAGACCCCCCTCAGTGCAGACCCCCCTCACTAGTGCAGACCCCCCTCAGTAGTGCAGACCCCCCTCAGTGCAGACCCCCTTCAGTAGTGCAGACCCCCTCAGTAGTGCAGACCCCCCTCAGTGCAGACCCCCCTCAGTAATACAGACCCCTCTCACTGCAGACCCCCCTCAGCAGTGCAGACACCCCCCTCAGTACAGACCCACCCTTAGTGCAGACCCCCCTCAGTAGTGCAGACCCCCCTCAGTAGTGCAAATCCCCCCTCAGTGCAGACCCCCCCAGTAGTTCAGACCCCCCCCAGTAGTGCAGACCACCCCTCAGTGCAGACCCCCCTCAGTAGTGCAGACCCTCCTCGGTAGTGCAGACCCCCCTCGGTAGTGCAGACCTATCCCCAGTAGTGCAGAACCCCCCTCAGTAGTGAAGACCCCACCTCTCAGTGCAGACCTCCCCTCAGTGCCAACCCCCCTCAGTAGTGCAGACCCCCTCAGTGCAGACCCCCCTCAGTACTGCAGACCCCCCTCAGTGCAGACCTCCCTCAGTAGTGCAGACCCTCCTCAGTAGTGCAAATCCCCCCTCAGTGCAGACCCCCCTCAGTAGTGCAGACCCCCCTCAGTAGTGCAGATCCCCCCTCAGTGCAGACCCCCCTCAGTAGTGCAGACCCCCCTCAGTAGTGCAGATCCCCCCTCAGTGTAGACCCCCCTCAGTAGTGCAGACCCCCCTCAGTGCAGACCCCCCTCAGTGCAGACCCCCCTCAGGAGTGCAGACCCCCCTCAGTAGTGCAGACCCCCCTCAGGAGTGCAGATCCCCCTCAGGAGTGCAGATCCCCCCTCAGTGCAGACCCCCATCAGTAGTGCAGACCCCCCTCAGTAGTGCAGACCCCCCCTCAGTAGTGCAGACCCCCCTCAGTAGTGCAGACCCCCCTCAGTGCAGACCCCCCCTCAGTGCAGACCCCCCTCGGTAGTGCAGACCCCCCTCAGTGCAGACACTCTCAGTAGTGCAGACCCCGCCTCAGTAGTGCAGACCCCCCTCAGTGCAGACCCCCCTCAGTAGTGCAGACCCCCCTCAGTGCAGACCCCTCAGTAGTGCAGACCCCCCTCAGTAGTGCAGCCCCCCTCAGTGCAGACCCTCCTCAGTAGTGCAGACCCCCCTCAGTGCAGTCCCCCCTCAGTAGTGCAGACCCCCTTCAGTGCAGACCCCCCCTCAGTAGTGCAGACCCCCTCAGTAGTGCAGACCCCCCTCAGCGCAGACCCCCTCAGTGCAGACCCCCTCAGTAGTGCAGACCCCCCTCAGTGCAGACCCCCCTCAGTAGTGCAGACCCCCCTCAGTAGTGCAGACCCCCCCTCAGTGCAGACCCCCCTCAGTAGTGCAGACCCCCCTCAGTAGTGCAGACACCCCCTTAGTGCAGACCCCCCTCAGTGCAGACCCCCCCTCAGTAGTGCAGACCCCCCTCAGTAGTGCAGACCCCCCTCAGTGCAGACCCCCCTCAGTGCAGACCCCCCCTCAGTAGTGCAGACCCCCCTCAGTGCAGACCCCCCTCAGTAGTGCAGACCCCCCTCAGTGCAGACCCCCTCAGTAGTGCAGACCCCCCCTCAGTAGTGCAGACCCCCCTCAGTGCAGACCCCCCTCAGTAGTGCAGACCCCCCTCAGTGCAGACCCCTCAGTAGTGCAGACCCCCCTCAGTAGTGCAGACCCACCTCAGTAGTGCAGACCCCCCTCAGTAGTGCAGCCCCCCTCAGTGCAGACCCTCCTCAGTAGTGCAGACCCTCCTCAGTGCAGACCCCCCTCAGTAGTGCAGACCCCCCTCAGTGCAAACCCCCCTCAGTAGTGCAGACCCCCTCAGTAGTGCAGACCCCTCTCAGCGCAGACCCCCCTCAGTGCAGACCCCCTCAGTAGTGCAGACCCCCCTCAGTGCAGACCCCCCTCAGTAGTGCAGACCCCCCTTAGTAGTGCAGACCCTCCCTCAGTGCAGACCCCCCTCAGTAGTGCAGTTCTCCCTCAGTAGTGCAGACTCCCCTCAGTGCAGACCCCCCTCAGTAGTGCAGACCCCCCTCAGTAGTGCAGACACCCCCTTAGTGCAGACCCCCCCTTAGTGCAGACCCCCCCTCAGTAGTGCAGTCCCCCCTCATTAGTGCAGACCCCCCTCAGTGCAGACCCCCCTCAGTAGTGCAGACTCCCCCTCAGTGCAGACCCCCTCTCAGTAGTGCAGACCCCCCTCAGTAGTACAGACCCCCCAGCAGTATAGACGCCCCCCTTCTTACATACCTCAGAACAGCGCTGACAGTCACCAGATACACACAGCGGTGTGTGTCCCTCGAGGCTCGACTGCAGGCTCCTCCTCCTCTGTGGATGTAAACAAAGAGGAGGGGAGGCAGCTTCGGTCCACGCCACTGAGGGGCACAGCAAGCGGTGTAAGTGGTGCGGCTGCCGCTACCCACGGGTTTCACCTGGTGTGGTCTGCACCCGCCTAGAAATGCCACTCCTTGGGCCCTAACTCAGCTGCGGGCCCCATAGCGCCTGCTTGGGTCGCTATGTTGGTAGTTCCGCCACTGCTTCACAGGTTGCCACTGGAGTCCTCTTCCACTTCTCCATGATGACATCACAAGGCTGGTGGATGTTAGAGACTAGGGATGAGCCGAACACCCCCCCGGTTCGGTTCACACCAGAACCTGGGAACGGACTGAAAATTTGCGCAAACTTTAGAACCCCATTGAAGTCTATGGGACTCGAACGTTCAAAATCAAAAGTGCTAAATTTAAAGGCTAATTTGCATGGTATTGTCCTAAAAAGGGTTTGGGGACCCAGGTCCTGCCCCAGGGGACATGTATCAATGCAGACCCCCCTCAGTGCAGACCCCCCTCAGTAGTGCAGACCCTCCCTCAGTGCAGACCCCCTTCAGTAGTGCAGACCCCCTCAGTGCAGACCCACGCTCAGTAGTGCAGATCCCCCCCTCAGTGCAGACCCTCCTCAGTAGTGCAGACCCCCCTCAGTGCAGACCCCCCTCTGTAGTGCAGACCCCCCCTCAGTAGTGCAGACCCCCCTCAGTAGTGCAGACCCCCTAATAGTGCAGACACCCCCTTAGTGCAGACACCCCCTCAGTGCAAACCCCCCCTCAGTAGTGCAGACCCCCCTCAGTAGTGCAGACCCCGCTCAGTGCAGACCCCCCCTCAGTAGTGCAGACTCCCCCTCAGTGCAGACCCCCTCTCAGTAGTGCAGACCCTCCTCAGTAGTACAGACCCCCCCAGCAGTATAGACGCCCCCTTCTTACATACCTCAGAACAGCGCTGACAGTCACCAGATACACACAGCGGTGTGTGTCCCTCGAGGCTCGACTGCAGGCTCCTCCTCCTCTGTGGATGTAAACAAAGAGGAGGGGAGGCGGCTTCGGTCCACGCCACTGAGGGGCACAGCAAGCGGTGTAAGTGGTGCGGCTGCCGCTACCCACAGGTTTCACCTGGTGTGGCCTGCACCCACCTAGAAACGCCACTCCTTGGGCCCCAACTCGGCTGCAGGCCCCATAGCGCCTGCTTCACAGTTGCCACTGGAGGCCTCTTCCACTTCTCCATGATGACATCACAGAGCTGGTGGATGTTAGAGACTAGGGATGAGCTGAACACCCCCCGGTTCAGTTCGCACCAGAACCTGCGAACGGACCGAAAATTTGCGCAAACTTTAGAACCCCATTGAAGTCTATGGGACTCGAACGTTCAAAATCAAAAGTGCTAAATTTAAAAGCTAATTTGCATGGTATTGTCCTAAAAAGGGTTTGGGGACCCGGGTCCTGCCCCAAGGGACATGTATCAATGCAGACCCCCCTCAGTGCAGACCCCCCTCAGTAGTGCAGACCCCCCTCAGTGCAGACCCCCTCAGTAGTGCAGACCCCCTCAGTGCAGACCCCCCTCAGTAGTGCAGATCCCCCCTCAGTGCAGACCTCCCCCTCAGTGCAGCCCCCCCTCAATAGTGCAGACCCCCCTCAGTAGTGCAGACCCCCCTCAGTAGTGTAGACCCCCCCTCAGTAGTGCAGACCCCCCCTCAGTAGTGCAGACTCCCCCTCAGTGCAGACCCCCTCTCAGTAGTGCAGACCCCCCTCAGTAGTACAGACCCCCCCAGCAGTATAGACGCCCCCCTTCTTACATACCTAAGAACAGCGCTGACAGTCACCAGATACACACATCAGCGTGTGTCCCTCGAGGCTCGACTGCAGGCTCCTCCTCCTCTGTGGATGTAAACAGAGAGGAGGGGAGGCGGATTCGGTCCCTGCCACTGAGGGGCACAGCAAGCGGTGTAAGTGGTGCGGCTGCCGCTACCCACAGGTTGCACCTGGTGTGGCCTGTACCCACCTAGAAACGCCACTCACCGGGCCCCAACTCGGCTGCGGGCCCCATATCGCCTGCTTGGGTCGCTATGGTGGTAGTTCCGCCACTGCTTCACAGGTTGCCACTGGAGTCCTCTTCCACTTCTCCATGATGACATCACAGAGCTGGTGGATGTTAGAGACTAGGGATGAGCTGAACACCCCCCGGTTCGGTTCGCACCAGAACCTGTGAACGGACTGAAAATTTGCGCAAACTTTAGAACCCCATTGAAGTCTATGGGACTCGAACGTTCAAAATCAAAAGTGCTAAATTTAAAAGCTAATTTGCATGGTATTGTCCTAAAAAGGGTTTGGGGACCCGGGTCCTGCCCCAAGGGACATGTATCAATGCAGACCCCCCTCAGTAGTGCAGACCCCCCTCAGTGCAGACCCCCTCAGTAGTGCAGACCCCCCCTCAGTAGTGCAGATCCCCCCTCAGTGCAGACTCCCCTCAGTGCAGACCTCCCCCTCAGTGCAGACCCCCCTCAGTAGTGCAGAACCCCCCTCAGTAGTGCAGACCCCCCTCAATAGTGCAGACCCCCCTCAGTAGTGCAGACCCCCCAGTAGTGCAGACCCCCCCCAGTAGTGCAGACCCCCCCTCAGTAGTGCAGAACCCCCCTCAGTGCAGACCCCCCTCAGTAGTGCAGACCCCCCTCAGTAGTGCAGACCCCCTCAGTGCAGACCCCCCTCCGTAGTGCAGACCCCCCCTCAGTAGTGCAGACCCCCCTCAGTGCAGACCCCCCCAGTAGTTCAGACCCCCCTCAGTGCAGACCCCCCTCAGTAGTGCAGACCCCCCTCAGTGCAAACCCCCCAGTAGTGCAGACCCCCCTCAGTAGTGCAGACCCCCCTCAGTAGTGCAAACCCCCCTCAGTAGTGCAGACCCCCCTCAGTAGTGCAGACCACCCCAGTGCAGACCCCCCTCAGGGCAGACTCCCCCAGTAGTGCAGACCCCCCATCAGTAGTGCAGACCCCCCTCAGTGCAGACCCCTCTCAGTAGTACAGACCCCCCAGCAGTATAGATGCCCCCCTTCTTACATACCTCAGAACAGCACTGACAGTCACCAGATACACACAGCGGTGTGTGTCCCTCGAGGCTCGAGTGCAGGCTCCTCCTCCTCTGTGGATGTAAACAGAGAGGAGGGGAAGCGGCTTCGGTCCGCGCCGCTGAGGGGCACAGCGAGCGGTGTAAGTGGTGCAGCTGCCGCTACCCACGGGTGTCACCCGGTGTGGCCCCATAGCGCCTGCCTGGGTCACTATGGTGGTAGTTCCGCCACTGTGCTTACTGGATCCCTAGACTACACATAATAGGAAAATCAGAAAAGATAAAAAAGATATGTTCCAGGTCTTCTCTATGGATATCAGTTTGGTATAACCCATTAACTTCTTTATGAGTTAGGGGCAAAATTCCTGCTGTACGTTCATCCTCATTTGTGCCTTCTATCCAGAAAGGGTTACATCTGCAACAGCAGCAAATGAGCTCTTGTCCATAAGCTGCTTTGCAGTTCCTCCATTTAGCACAGCAGAAATTGTGTCCGCTCTAACATTACAGTGATTTCTTTTATCAAAGCTAACAGGCTTGTTGCCCATCTGTCCCAGTCCACTTCCTCTGTGCTCCCATCAGAGGTACTATGCAGTACTGCTCCAACTACGCAAGGAGAGACAGAGTGGCTCAACAACAGACGTATTGTACATATCAGTTTGATTTAACCACTTGCCTATACCACTTATACCCTTTCTGCCCAGGCCAATTTTCAGCTTTCAGAGCTGTCACACTTTGAATGACAATTGCACGGTCATGCAACACTGTACCCAAACAAAATTGTATAATTTTTTTCACACAAATAGAGCTTTCTTTTGGTGGTATTTAAAGTGGAGTTCCACCCAAAAATGGAACTTCCACTTTTTGGATTCCCCCCTCCGGTGTCACATTTGGCACCTTTCAGGGGGGAAGAGGGAGCAGATACCTGTCTAATACAGGTATTTGCTCGCACTTCCTGGCATAGATCACCGTGGCGCTTGCGGTGACCTACGCCACTTCCGGCGCCTACACTCTCCTCCACCGCTGTATTCTGTGAGACACAGAACACAGCAGGGACCAGAGAGGATGTGCAGCGCGACTCGCGCATGCGCAGTAGGGAACCAGGAAGTGAAGCCGCACGGCTTCACTTCCTTATTCCCTTACCGAGGATGGCGGCGGCAGCTGCCGAGAGCCGAAGGACAGATCGGCTTCGGCTGCCGACATCGCGGGCTTCCTGGACAGGTAAGTGTCCATATATTAAAAGTCAGCAGCTGCAGTATTTGTAGCTGCTGGCTTTTAATATTTTTTTTTCAGCAGGCCTCTGCTTTAATCACCACTGGGTTTTTTTTTTTTTTTTTTGCTAAAGGAACAAGAAAAGACAGAAAATGTCGATTTTTTTTAATGGTTTGTTATAAAATTTTGCAAACAGGTAATATTTCTCCTTCATTGATGTGCCCTGATGAGGCTGCACTGATAGGCACTGATGAGGTGACAATGATGAGGTGGCACCCATGGGCATTGATGAGTCTGCACTGATGGGCACTGATGAAGCAACACTGATGAGGAGGCACTGATAGGTGGCACTGAAGGGCACTAAGAGGTGGCACTGATGAGCACAGATATTATATAACCAGGTGGACTGCGCTGGCAACTATATGTGAATAAAACTAAACAAATACAAAACTCAAATAGTGAATATAAAGTGACACATTATAGTGAATATAAAAGTGTCAGAGAACTGGGCATACACCCCGCGTAGCTAACCCAAAAATTTATGAGAATACGCTGGGCTGTACTGCCAGAACTACAAAACCCTCCATATAAATGTGATAAATCAATTTGTGTGCATATTTGATGCAAAATAACAAAATGAGCAAGAAAACAATCTCCTCAGGGAATGCCAGATGAATAGATACAATCATAAAACGTCAACAATAGAGAGAGAACGTAGCTGATGGTTAAAACCCCCTTCATAAGAAAAGCAATGGGCAGACTTCCAGTTTTCTCATCCTTGGAATCAAACAGGGCTGGTGATATAACGAAATAGAAATTGCTTGGAAGAAACCACAAAGCACACGTTCCACCGAAGGAGAAAAGAAAAGCATATAGCATAAAACCCTAAAATACCAAGGGTCACCTGCGCATAAATGCGCTACTCATGGGACCGGTAAGCAAAGCAGGCATTCAGATATTTGGTCGGTTCGCCGCTCTCAAAGAGTCTTTGATAACGCCCTGGGGGAGGGGCGAAACGCGTCGACGCAACATCCTGTCCACGTCCGTCTGATTTGTTACCAGTGACATCACTTCCTGGTGGTGGAACGCACGCCGGAGAGCGGCGAACCGACCAAATATCTGAATGCCTGCTTTGCTTACCGGTCCCGTGAGTAGCGCATTTATGCGCAGGTGACCCTTGGTATTTTAGGGTTTTATGCTATATGCTTTTCTTTTCTCCTTCGGTGGAACGTGTGCTTTGTGGTTTCTTCCAAGCAATTTCTATTTCGTTATATCACCAGCCCTGTTTGATTCCAAGGATGAGAAAACTGGAAGTCTGCCCATTGCTTTTCTTATGAAGGGGGTTTTAACCATCAGCTACGTTCTCTCTCTATTGTTGACGTTTTATGATTGTATCTATTCATCTGGCATTCCCTGAGGGGATTGTTTTCTTGCTCATTTTGTTATTTTGCATCAAATATGCACACAAATTGATTTATCACATTTATATGGAGGGTTTTGTAGTTCTGGCAGTACAGCCCAGCGTATTCTCATAAATTTTTGGGTTAGCTACGCGGGGTGTATGCCCAGTTCTCTGACACTTTTATATTCACTATAATGTGTCACTTTATATTCACTATTTGAGTTTTGTATTTGTTTAGTTTTATTCACATATAGTTGCCAGCGCAGTCCACCTGGTTATATAATACTAAAGTTCAGTACTTTCACTCTGCAGCTGCAACATAGTTTTTTCTATTTTGAGATCACAGATTATATATATTTGCGAGCGCTGTATTGTATGATTTTATGATGAGCACAGATAGGCAGCACTGATGGGCCCTGATAGGCACTGGTAGATGACACTGATGATGAGGCACTGATTGACAGCACTGATAGGTGGCACTGATTGGCAGCACTGATGGCACTGAAAGGTGGCACTGGTGGGCACCGATAGATGGCACTCGGCACTGATGAGCAGCACTTCTGGGCACTGATAGGTGGCACAGATCCGGTCCCTGTAACAGAAGCCGGTTACCGGCTTTATTTTTTTCTCCTCACGCTGATCATTTACTGACAGCTAATCACATGGTAAACGGCCCACTGTGATTGGATTCGGTAATCATAGTGCGAGCAGCGCGATCACGGGAGGATGTCTATTGATGCCCTCCCAGCTCTGGAAGCCCGCGCTCTAGTTGTCATTCGGCTATAGCGCGGGCGGAAAGTGGTTAAACTAAACTGTGGCAATACATTTTTAACCATACTGTGTTGCAGTACCCCACCCTCACCACCATGAGCAGATGGAGGTTCATTCCAGAGATCAAACTTTAGATTTTCATTGACAGACTGCATTAACGCATTATCACCATGAGCATTTTCACACATTTCAGTTTTAACACTTGCCTCCCCACTGGACAGAGCATTGCAGCGAGGCAAGTCCTTTTCTGCACAGACAGTGGATCTTCCAGTTGGGGTCACTTCCACTCCAATGTGAGCAATCACAATGTCAGTCTTTCTCATGACTTTAACAGCAACAGTCTCACCCATCAGTTTAACAGGTCTTGCCATATTTACTTGAGTATGTTGACTTTCTCCTGCTGTACCTCTACTGGCCAACTCTACTTGGTGGCCACAGGATGAAACTACAGCAGGCATCTCCAGCTGTTTAGCATCCCCTGTGGGCACAACAGTAATTTCCTCTCTGTTGCCAGCAAACACTTTTAAACAGCTTTCTGGGTTTGCAGACAAAGACTCTTGTTCAACATGCAAAAACTCACTGGCATCTCTGTGGAGATGGTGAGCTACCTCTCCTCTGTAGCTCTTCCTTCTGGTTGGAACATTTTCTCGCCATTGCTATAGGAGACAGCACTCTCTCAGCTGCACTTTTCTGGCTCTCCCAAACATGATGACTTCTCTCTCCATGAAGCATCCCTTTCTCATGTGGCCCGCAGCCTTGAATTAATCACTGGCATTGCTATGGGCTTGCTTTGCACTGGAGGCTGGGACAAAGGGCACTTGGAGACAACATGCCCCTACTCACTGCACAACAAACAGCACTCCTCCCTCCATGTCTTGTCCAGGCTTCCCACACTGCATCCTCTTTTAAGCTTAGGCCTCTGCACATCAATAGCTGGTCTCCTTGCACCAGTATTGCTAGGGACAACAGAAGCCATCTCTCTCCTTGGCAAACTCTGTTCAGGCATGTGTGGGGCTCGTTCAGGCAGTAACAACCCCTCCAGCCACAGAGCTCTGTCTCTCATTTTAGCCATCCTTGCTTCTTTTAGGAGCTTTGACCACCCCGTGTTCACAGTCACTCCACAACAATTTTGCACATTGCAGCAAAAATTTAAAGCACTGCCTCTTTAAGGGCTCACTTCAAGTGTAGAGCTTTAAGGGCATCGCCAATCCCTTTTTCTCCATTTAAGGGCTGGTTTTGTCCATTCTTAGGAAGAAGAAAGTACAGCAAACAGTAGATTCCCTCACATGGATCTTCAGCATTTCAATCCTGCTTCACAAATAAATGACATTCAGCCCTTCTGGCTTGTAAGCGCAGCACTCCTGCTCTGGCCTGACGCTTTAGGCCTTGGTTTGTTTCCCACAGACTGGACGCTCAGCAACTCGGTGCATACAGCAAACAGCCTTGGGCTGCACTGGCTCCCACCTCTCTCATAGGTGGAGCCCTCTTGACACCTGGGCCAGACCTCCTGTCTGCTGGGTGGAGCCCTCTTGACTCCTGGGCCAGACTTCCAGTCTTCTGGGTGGAGCCCTCCTGACTCCTGGGCCAGACCTCCTGTCTGCTGGGTGGAGCCCAGAACCATGGTCTGGCCATTACTTAAAGCTCAGAACACAGACCAATTAGTGTACTAGCTGTTCACTAGACCTGGACCCTGGCAGGGCAATGCCCTGCTACAGTACGTTGTTAATTTACCATCATACCTTTGTGACTCTACAACCTTTTAGAATTCTTTACCAATGTCCAATGCCTAAGCTCGTGGGTTACCCTAAATATAACCTCTTTCTATTTCAACATTTCTCATTAATATGGCTTGAAAGCAGTTTTGAGTTAGGCAGAGGGTGTTGCACCAGCAAAAAGAAGAGCTGATACTGCTCTGGACGCTGGTAATGAGACCAATAGGAATAAGTGCTGCCCAGTCTGCAACATGACCTTTTCATCTCCTGTGGTTACTTCATCCGACTATGAAGGAAAAACGCATGCAAAAAATCTGAAGCTGACGTTACAGGGTGGAGTAATCGGGGGGCTTCAGTAACAAAAACTGCAGTGTTTATCCTCATGACACATCACAAGAAGCACCTCCATGGCTAACAGAGGACAGAATTAAAATTAGACTTGGGAAACGTAACATTCATAAATCACCGGGACCAAATGGCTTGCACCCAAGGGAACTCAGTCAAGTAATTGCCAGACCATTGTTCCTAATTTTTACTGACGGTCTACTGACTGGAATGGTACCAGCTGATTGAAAAAAAGCCAATGTAGCACCAATATTTAAAAAGGGGCCAAGATACATCCCTGTGAATTACAGACCAGTTAGACTAACATAAATAGTATGCAAGCTTTTGAAGGAGATGATAAGGGACTATATACATGATTTTAGTAATGAGAACAGTATCATTAGCAGTAATCAGCATGGCTTCATGAAGAATCATTCTTGCCAAACCAATCTATTAACCTTCTATGAGGAGGTGAGTTGCCATCTAGATAAAGGAAGGCCTGTAGATGTGGTGTATCTGGATTTTGCAAAAGCATTTGATACAGTTCCCCTTAAACTCCAAAGATATGCTGGTAGGTTAATTGGCTTCTGTCTAAATTGGCCCCAGTATATGAATGTGAGTTAGGGACCTTAGATTGTAAACTCCTTGAGTGTAGGGACTGATATGAATGTACAATGTATATGTAAAGCGCTGCGTAAATTGACTGCGCTATATAAGTACCCTAAATAATAATAATAAACGTTCACTGCACAAAATAAGGTCCGTTGGCATGGACCATAGGGTGAGTACATGGATTGAAACCTGGCTACAAGGGCGAGTTCAGAGGGTGGTGATAAATGGGGAGTACTCGGAATGGTCAGGGGTGGGTAGTGGGGTCCCCCAGGGTTCTGTGCTGGGACAAATCCTATTTAATTTGTTCATAAACTACCTGGAGGATGGGGTAAGCAGTTCAATCTCTGTATTTACGGATGATACAAAGCTAAGCAGGGCAATAACTTCTCCGCAGGATGTGGAATCCTTGCAAAAAGATCTGAACAAATTAATGGGGTGGGCAACTACATGGCAAATGAGGTTTAATGTAGAAAAATTTAAAATAATGCATTTTGGTGGCAAAAGTATGAATGCAATCTATACACTGGCGGAAGAACCTCTGGGGGAATCTAGGATGGAAAAGGACCTGGGGGTCCTAGTAGATGATAGGCTCAGCAATGGCATGCAATGCTGCCTTGCGTTTGTTACAATATGATTTTTTTTTATATTAATCAGACATAAGATACATGGGAAAAAAATGACAATAGTGAGTTGGTTAGATTACTGTCAGTTTTTTTTGGCTTGAGTAGATTTCTCAAACAAATGCTGTTTCATACAATGGGTATGTAGATATCATTGTTGTATTCAATTGACAGTTTTCAACAGGCTATTGTCTCTATAGCTACAGTAAACAAGTAAGAAACTTACTTGTTTGAGGTTCTTTCAGCTCTCAAACTGAAAGAATGACTGTTAGATTACTGTCAGGTGTTGGCTTGAGTAGACAATGGGTACGTAGATACCTTTGTTGTATTCAATTGACAGTTTTTTCAACAGTCCATTGTTTCTACAGCACCAGTAAATAGGTATGCTTTCTGTTGTTTGGTAACTATGGTAAACAGCCTGACACATAAAAGGGGAATTCAGGCATAAGCTAGGGACACACACATCATCATGCTGTAAGATCGGAAGTCATGATTCAAGAAAGGTGCCTGATCTCGAGGAGAATCGTTGCCAGTGGAGATCACGAAAATACAGTAACAGACGATAAGTAACCTTTAAGTGTATTTGTACTGGTATAGATATCTGTCAGTCTTGTATTCTATTCCTAATATTCTAATAGTTTTGTATGTACAGCATCTTTGTATAGTAAAAGCACATTTACACACTGCAGAAAGAGTAACCTTGCTAGATAGACGCAAGCAAAACAAATGCCAAGCTGCCGCTAACAAAGCAAACAGAATTTTGGCATGCATTAAAAAGGGGATCAACTCCAGAGATAAAACGATAATTCCCCAGCTCTACAAGACTCTGGTCTGGCCGCACCTAGAGTATGCTGTGCAGTTCTGGGCACCAGTCCTCAGGAAGGGTGTACTGGAAATGGAGCGAGTACAAAGATGGGCAACAAAGCTAATAAAGGGTCTGGAGGATGTTAGTTATGAGGAAAGGTTGCGAGCACTGAACTTTTTCTTTCTGGAGAAGAGACGCTTGAGAGGGGATATGATTTCAATATACAAATACCGTACTGGTGACCCCACAATAGGGATAACACTTTTTTGTGGAAGGGAGTTTAACAAGACACATGGCCACTCATTAAAATTAGAGGAAAAGAGGTTTAACCTTAAACTACGTAGAGGGTTCTTTACTGTAAGAGCGGCAAGGATGTGGAATTCCATTCCACAGGCGGTGGTATCAGCGGGGAGCATCAATAGTTTCAAAAAACGATTAGATAAGCACCTGAATGACCACAACATACAGGGATATACAATGTAATACTGACATATAATCAAACACATAGTTTGGACTTTATGGACTTCTTTTTTTTTTTTTCAACCTCACCTACTATGTAACTATGTACGAACACACCAACCAGCTCATGCCTAAAAAACAACCATATTTTATACTGGAGAAAATCCACTTCATCTAATCCAAGAATGTGAATAATTTTTGAGTATAGCCTCAAATATTAAAGCCTAAAAATAGGCATAAAAACAAGTACCATCATCCAAATATTGTATAGAAACAGGGGAGGAGGGGACCAATACTGAGCATTTGCACCAGTACTCGCACAAATGCTGCCGATGCCAGATCCGATACCTGGGAGAGGAATAAAGTGACTCGGCACAACCGGAAGTCAGCGGGCGGAACACCGGAAGTGACGCTCCGTGTTGACGTCAGCGCTTGGACATCCCGACGCCCATCTTGGTACACCCTGCACTCGGCTGCAGTAAGCCAGCAGCAGACATCTTATTACACCCAGCCCATATAGTTCGGGCTGGGTGTAACAAGATGGCCACTGCTGCTTTTAATGCGGCCGAGTGCAAGGAGAACAAAGATGGGCGTTGCAGCAGCCTTTCCTCATTGCTTGACAGTGTCACTACACCTGCCCATCAGTGCCCATAAATGCCACCTATCAGTGCCCAATGCCCATAAGTGCCGCCTGTCAGTGCCAGATACCTGTCAGTGCCAGCCACCTATCAGTGCCATCTATTAGTGCCAACCACCTGTCAGTGCCATCTATCAGTACCAGCCACCTGTCAGCGCCATCTATCAGTGCCAGCATCACCTGTCAGTGCCATCTATTAGTGCCAGCGTCACCTGTCAGTGCCATCTATCACTATCAGTGCCATCATCACCTGTCAATGCCATCTATCAGTGCCAGCCACCTGTCAGTGCCACCTATCAGTGCAAGCCATCAGTGCCATCTGTCAGTGCCATCTGTCAGTGCCTGCCATCAGTGCCATCTGTCAGTGCCCGCCATCAGTGCCATCTGTCAGTGCTGCATATCAGTGCCACCTATTCCTATCAGTGTTCATCAGTGCTGCATATCAGTGCCGCCTAATCTGTACTGTGCTTTGAAAACTGTCACATAACATTAAAAAAAAAGTATCAGTAATCGGTATCGGCGAGTTCTTGAAAAAAGTATCGGTACTTGTACTCGGTCTTAAAAAAGTGGTATCAGGACAACCCTAGTTGCAACCATCACCATGCAACCTACCACCCCTCCCCTAAATATACAATACTCAAACCCTTCATACACCTGTTCACCTCCAATGTAAAAAAAAAAACAAATTTGGTACATACTCCCTCATACCAGGGACGTGCAGTCAGGGGAGGCAGGTTTACAGCAGACTGAGAGGATGAGCTCACAGTGCCTCTCCTCACTTCAATGGACAGCTTGGAGTCTTGGACCAATGGTAAAGTACCATTAGCCCCAGCTGTCCAATAAAAATGTTACAGTGGAGGCACACCTCTCACTGCAGTGTCATAGAAGAGGCATGTGTCTAATGCCGCGTACACACGGTCGGACTTTTCACCTACAAAAGTCGGACAGCCTGTCCGACATACTTCCGGCGTACCTTCGGCGGACTTGCGGCAGACTTTCTTACGAACGGACTTGCCTACACACGACCACACAAAAATACGACAGCCTAGTACGCGGTGACGTACACCAAGTCTGACGAGACTATAAAACGGAAGTTCAATAGCCCGTACGACACCCTTTGGGCTCCTTCTGCTAATCTCGTGTTTATCTCGTGTTAGTAGAAGTTTGGTGAGAGACGATTCGCGCTTGTGAGACTCGTATTTTTCAGTTCGTTTTAACTGTTGTTCAGTCTGTGCTTGTGAGGTTTGTATCTGCTTTTCAGTGCGTTTGGTCAGTTGGCATTGAGAAATCTTTGTTTTATTGGCCGCTCGTTCCTGATTTTCAGGTCGCTCTTCACAGGCCTTGCTGTTCTTCAGTGCGTTCTGTTTAGTGCGTTCTGACCAGCCGACCGTTTTGAAACCATGTTACCTGTACGTACTCGTCGTCGAGCTCGTGCATTGTATGTGTTTGGTGCTGTAGTTTATTCTTCAGCCCAAGACCAGTCCATGAACAGGGCGAGGAGGAGTTCATGGACCAAGAATTGGTTGCTCCAGCGTGACCAGTTCTGTCACATGCCATTGCTCCGTGAGATCCGTGAGAATAATCCTGAGGATTTCAGGAACTTTCTCCGGATGACGGACCCCGTTTTTGACCGTTTGTTGGCTTTGCTGACCCCCTATATCAGCAGGCAGGATACCTGCATGAGGCAAGCCATCACTCCGGAGCAGAGGCTGGTCGCTACCTTGCGGTATTTGGCCACAGGGAGAAGCCTGCAGGACCTTAAGTTCTCGACAGGCATCTCCCCCCAGGCTCTGGGGATCATTATCCCAGAGACCTGTTCTGCCATTATCCAGGTCCTGCAGAAGGACTATATTAAGGTAAGATATTTTTCTTTTATTAGCATCACATGTTCTTTTATGTAATCTTTGATAATGTAATGTATTTCTTGCTTCAAACACTACTTACCATCATTGCAATATAGTGTGAATGTCCCCTTTTTATCCTCACACATGCTGGATTTTTTTCCTGTTATTTTTTGTCATGCATGTATATTTTCCTTCAATAACCTCCCCAGCATGCAGTGATGGGAACATATCCACCTAGTCTACTCATTTTGAATGTATTTTGTTTGAGTGTATTTAGTGTGCTTATAATTAGCAATTAGCTAGATTTCACAACCCCCCCACCTAAACTCACTCCAAATAGTGTGCTGCTAATTAGCAATTAGCTAGATTTCCCAACCCCCCCCCCACCTAAACTCACTCCAAATAGTGTGCTGCTAATTAGCAATTAGCTAGATTTCCCAACCCCCCCCACCTAAACTCACTCCAAATAGTGTGCTGCTAATTAGCAATTAGCTAGATTTCCCAACCCCCCCCACCTAAACTCACTCCAAATAGTGTGCTGCTAATTAGCAATTAGCTAGATTTCCCAACCCCCCCCACCTAAACTCACTCCAAATAGTGTGCTGCTAATTAGCAATTAGCTAGATTTCCCAACCCCCCCACCTAAACTCACTCCAAATAGTGTGCTGCTAATTAGCAATTAGCTAGATTTCCCAACCCCCCCCACCTAAACTCACTCCAAATAGTGTGCTGCTAATTAGCAATTAGCTAGATTTCCCAACCCCCCCCACCTAAACTCACTCTAAATAGTGTGCTGCTAATTAGCAATTAGCTAGATTTCCCAACCCCCCCCCAAATAAACTCACTCCAAATAGTGTGCTGCTAATTAGCAATTAGCTAGATTTCCCAACCCCCCCACCTAAACTCACTCCAAATAGTGTGCTGCTAATTAGCAATTAGCTAGATTTCTCAACCCCCCCCCCCACCTAAACTCACTCCAAATAGTGTGCTGCTAATTAGCAATTAGCTAGATTTCCCAACCCCCCCCACCTAAATTCACTCCAAATAGTGTGCTGCTAATTAGCAATTAGCTAGATTTCCCAACCCCCCCCCCCACCTAAACTCACTCCAAATAGTGTGCTGCTAATTAGCAATTAGCTAGATTTCCCAACCCCCCCCCCACCTAAACTCACTCCAAATAGTGTGCTGCTAATTAGCAATTAGCTAGATTTCCCAACCCCCCCCACCTAAACTCACTCCAAATAGTGTGCTGCTAATTAGCAATTAGCTAGATTTCCCAACCCCCCCCCCCCCCCTCGTAAAAATTTGCTTGAATGTTCTGTGGTGTTGATTTGTCTAAAGCAAATATATGTTGCACTTTGCAAAATGCATGTGCACTCTACAAGTGCATTTGTTCCAGTGCTTTAGTAAATGAGCAGAAGCTCTGCTGATTTCCATCATCAAATCATATGCAAGCCTCAAAGTGTTTTCATTAATTGCCCTTGCATGTGATTGTGTACTCCTTGCAACATGAATGCCTTTTTACATTACCTCATTTACTGTAAGCTGGTTAGCAACTGCACCTGCAGAGTGCGACAACTGCAGTCTTGTAGCCTTTTTAGTCCCTAAATTCCTGCCTGTCCTAAAAGTAATCTTTTTTAGGGATTTCACAACCCCCTAAAATGTAATCAATGTTCCATCAGAGGGGGTGAGCAATCTGATAAGTGTGCCTTTCCATATTAGTTATTCCAGAAGAATTAAATTATTTAATGTTATACTGATGCTGGGGAATAATGTTTTTAATTGTCTAATTTTCTTGCAATGTTAGCTTCCAAATTAATTGATTTTGGTTTTCTTGTTTGATTCCCCAGTTTCCTTCAACGCCACAGGAATGGCAGACTGTGGCATCCCATTTTGCCAGCCGTTGGGACTTTCCCAATTGTGGAGGGGCTATAGATGGGAAACATGTCCACATCGTGCCACCACCCCATTCGGGGTCATACTATTTCAATTATAAAGGGTTCCACAGTATTGTTTTAATGGCGGTGGTGTCGGCACACTATGAATTTTTATATGTGGACGTGGGGAAGAATGGCCGGATGTCGGATGGAGGAGTATTTGCCCAGACGGAGTTCTGCCAGCGTCTCCAGAGTGGTGGCCTGGGATTGCCACCTGATGCGGATAATGTGGAAGGACTCCCCTTTGTCTTCATTGCCGATGAAGCCTTCGCTCTGAGCAAGCACCTCATGAGGCCATTCCCCCAAAGAACCCTCACCCCGGAGAGGAGGGTTTTTAATTTCCGGCTGGCCAGAGCTAGAAGAGTGGTTGAGAATGCGTTTGGAATTCTGGCCAGCCGGTTCCGCCTGTTTCAAACAGCCATTAATTTGGCGGAATACAAACTTAATTTTATAATTTTATCGTGCTGCATTCTGCACAACTTTTTAAACAAACATTCTCAGAATTATATAGGCACAGTTGGGCCTGAGGCCGGACTTATAGATGACAACCTTACGGGCCTGGATACTGTCCGTACTGGCTTGGCCCCCCAAAGTGCCCGTCAAGTTAGACAGCAATATGTTAATTATTTTATGGGTAGGGGGGCCATTGCAATGGGCCAGGATATTTAATTTTTTACAATAAAAAAAATATTGATGAAATCTTGAATTATATTTATTACTTGCCTTTCTTTTGGGCTTTCTCCTAGGTTATGGTCGAGCAGTTGTAGTGCCAACTGTATTTTCATTTTAAATGTCTAAATAAGCTCCATTGCCACTGTAAACAACTTTTTGACAATTATAACCAAACTGATACTGAGCATTGAAATAACAAACCACACATTTATTTAATTCCTATAAGGAGATGTTTTTATTAATGGTTGTTATGCATTCAGTTCTGCATTTAGTATAAAATGTTCATAGACAAAAATATAATGATATATTAATAATTTTGAAAAATATAATTATATTTAAATATTTCTACATAATCCACAAAAAATATTTTTGGCTTTTTGATTTTCGCAAACAGGTTTTTTTTTTAATTTTTTTTTTTGTTTTTTAAAATCAAGTTTTTTACTTTTTTTGTTTTTTTTAAAATCAAGTTTTTTATTTATTTTTTTTTTTTAAATCAAGTTTTTTTTTTTTTGGTTTTTGAGAAAATCAATTTTTTTTGTTTTTTTTTTGTTTTAAAATCAAGTTTTTAATTTAATTTTTTTTTTTTAAATCAAGTTTTTTTAATTTTTTTTTTTAAAATCAAGTTTTTTATTTTTTTTGGTTTTTTTAAAATCAAGTTTTTTATTTTTTTTGTTTTTTTTAAATCAAGTTTTATTTTTATTTTTTGGTTTTTGAGAAAATCAATTTTTTTTTTTGTTTTAAAATCAAGTTTTTTATTTTTTTTGTTTTTTTTAAAATCAAGTTTTTTTTTTTTGGTTTTTTAAATCAAGTTTTATTTTTATTTTTTGGTTTTTGAGAAAATCAAGTTTTATTTTTTTGTGGATTTTTTATGTATTTTCGAGAAACAGCCCTCCTTTTTTAAATTAGGTTAAACAGCCATTTATGTTCAGCCAAAAAAATAAAGAGAAGGCCCAGAATGGGGTCAGCAAAACAGGAAATGAAGGACATGATCGATGTTTTGGGGTTTCAAAAAGGGCATTTAGATTCGACCCAAAACATCAATCATGTCCTTCATTTCCTGCTGCATACGATCCAGCCGATTACGCATTTCATCGATGTCCTTATTTCAGGCCATTATTTGACCAATTAGCCGTTGGGCACTTTCTGAGGTGAAATAGTCACTTCTTGTACCTAAAGTGGAATGAAACCAAAAAATGTATTTAGAAATATGCACACATACATAGTTTACCTTACCATAATAAAGCTGTTGTCTCAGACACTGACCTGGTGGGGTGCCCATGTAGCCTAATTCCTCCACATCCTCGGGGGTGGCACTGTTGCTTGAATCAAGCACAACCAGATCCCCTAAAATAGAGTAGAAAAATTACATTAAACAAAAGGCAGCCATGCATAGATTACCGTAAGCTGGTGTGTCAGACACTCACCTGGTGGGGTGCCCATGTCGCCCACCTCTCCTTCCTCCACATCCTCAGTGGGGCTTGGGCTGATTTCCCAATCATGTTTGGCTTGGGGTGGACTGTCTTCTTGTTGGCTGAGTGATTTTTCCCCTATGTGAAACAAAAAATTATTAATCTACTTAGCACACAGATATTTTAGTACATAGTAATTTTCCAACATTTGTAGTGAAGTGGTTTGTGTAGAGTTCCTATTTTACCTCAATATTTAAAATTATAAAGACATATCAGATAGATAGATATCTCAAAATATAGTTAATAATCTTTTGATCTCTCTCTCTCTCTATATCTGGGACAAAATCTATAAATATCTAACTAAATGTAAAGAAAAAAAAAAAAGATAACTTAAAATATTCAAAAAGAATGTTTTACATTTCTATATCTATCTATCTACCTATCTCTATATTTCTCTCTCTCTCTATATATTTCTCTCTCTCTCTCTCTCTCTCTCTCTCTCTCTCTCTCTCTCTCTATATATATATATATATATCTATATATATATATATCTATATATCTATATCTATATATCTATATCTATATATCTATATCTATATATATCTATATATATATATATATATATATATATATATATATATATATATATATATCTATATCTATCTATCTATATATATATATCTTTATATATATATATCTTTATATATATATATATATATATATATATATATATATATATATATATATATATATA